>AP028435.1:12228112-12251530 GCA_036509395.1 Antheraea yamamai | reverse complement strand
ACTTTTGTCAACAATATTGGAGTGGAACGGTTTCTGTATAAGTGCATGTCGCTAATCACATCCTTCAGAAAAGAATGAAGTAAATTAAAACTGCAGTCGCATCCAAAGCTAGTCATCCATAATTTTCTACTTTTGTTAACAATATTGGAGTGGAACGCTTTCTATATAAGTGCATGTCGCTAATAACATCCTTTAGAAAAGAATGATGTTAAGCGTGGTCTAATTTTTCTCGACAGAAATTAGGGATACTTTAAGCAAAGTTTATTGTATAAAGATAAACTTGGCATAGATTGTACCATCTATCAAAGTAGCCCTGTCCTAAGAAATCTTCTTTTTATATAGTCAAATTGTGGACTCGCTGATATTCGCAACTTAGTTCTCGTGAAAATGGTTTTGTTGTTTTAAAAACGACTCTTTTATCGATTTTGAGCTACTTGTATAATATTTCAACATTACTACTGTTATTATATTTAGCCTAGATAATACTTTGGAAAGTTTTCTACTAATCTCTACAATGTCACTGCAGTATCAGTCTAGTAAAAGAGTCGTCAAATCAGTTTAGGTGTTTCAGAGATTAGCCTGGACAGACAAACAGATAATTCAGTTTTATTTATATGTATAGATTACTAAATACATAACTGTCATATTATGCAATATTTTTTATAAAAATCTGTATGTTCATAACTTTAATAAATATGTACTTAATTCTTTCAAACCCCGTTTTAAATCGATCCTCATTTTTATGTCATCTGTTATATTTCAGAGTGAATACTAATGCCACTGCAATGCTTATTCAAAAACACAGTAAATGCATCTGCGTGAAAATGTTGGCTTATTAACGAACATTGGACAATATGTTCATTGTATGAGAATGACAGGTTAGCAGAATGGCAGCGTAAAAGGTTGCTAGATTGACGCCTTATAAGTTCATTTTCTTAATTCAACACAGCTTGACATATTACTAATAACAAATAATAGAGACATTACAAAAATAGGCGTGTAACGTAATATTCAATATAATTTATATTCAAATATAAAACTTAATTTCTACAATAATATTCAAATAAATAAATATGAATTGTAAATAGTGGCGTTAAGATGTTCTTCTTACAATTAGTTCTTTTTATAAAATGAAAGAGTTTTTAAAATATAACGATAAGCGAATCAGGCAGAGTATATTACTATTTTATAAAAACCGCTTGCGGCAAATAGCGTTGCAATTATACTCGAAACGTCTTCTCGTCCGACGGATTATCCGTCCGCATAGTCAAGATGGCCGCCGCATGCCTGCCCAAGATTGACTAGTAGCTGAATGCTTTGCCAACGGCAATCTAGGTTGTATCTGAAGGCATGATGGCATGCAGGAATGAAGCTTTTCTTCTTGGTAAATTAAAATACCCTTTATTTGATTAATGTTAAGTTATTATCTTGGTTATCAGCATATGTAATTGCTTCATGTTTTATAAATACGTGCACAGATTTTCTTACCAAGTTCTCGTTTTTGTTGTTGAAATATTTACCTGAAACAGAATAAATTAATACTAATTAATAATTTTAATTTTATAACAAATATTGTATATTGTGAAATATTATTTTACATGTAGTTCAAATGCAAGGGATATAAGTTAAAATTCGATAAAATAAGGTACATCATTTTATTAGCTCTTTCATGTTCTGTAGTTATCCAACTATCACTACCTATAGATCGAAGTACAGTGTAAGTTAAGACTGTACTCAGTCATGAAGTCATATGATCAGGGTGACCTTTAAGAAATTACATAAACTTAAGTGTGAGGAATTTTCGAAGTTTATATCACTGTAACTGAATATTATTATGATATTTATTAACTTTAAAAAATGTTTGAAATTCACACATCATAAGACAAGCATACAAAAATGTTATGATATATAGACGGTATCAAAAAAGGATAATACGTGAACTTTATAATCATTTTGTTAACCAAATTGAGCAATCGTACCTCATGAAAAAAAAAAACATAATAATAAGTTCTCACATTAAACGATTCCCGCCTAAACTGCACGAAACCCATCATTACACAAATGTATTCGCCGTTAACCCGAAACCACATAAGTCACATTTATCGCCACATCAAAAAGCAATCAAGCGACAAAAGTTGGGGCAAGTCATTGGAACTCGAACGAAAATATGTTTGAAACGCACCTAATCGATTCCACAGCGAGAGCACAGGTAAGACCTGCCCTAAGATAATTTATGAGGGAAAAATAGAACACCGGGAGTTCCATCGTTATGTTTTAAACTATTATAGATTTATTTAAGTACTGTATACAGTACATATATGTATTTTACAAGTTGTAATAATACATAAACAAAACTTTGGGTCTACTTAACTTGATTGATTTCATTGTCTTCTTTTTGTCATTTTTTCTACTTAGCACATTGCTTCGAAAATATTTTAATTTAACTATGGAATATTTTCGTTATTTAAGAAGGATATGGATAGATGCTTTAATCGTATATGGTCATGACCTATCGCTGCGCATCCACAAGACTAATGCTCAAGTATATTTCTGATTCGACGATTATATTTTGCGATTTTAAAGAACCTGTTTCTAATAACACATTTTTATAAAGGTTTATAGAGGATACACGGAAAAGTATTTGCGTATACTAAGAAAATAAGATGTAAGCAAAGAAATGTAAGGTTTTAGTGATATTAGTGACTAATTTTTTTTAGTGAAAATGCCCCTTCCTGGATACGTGCATATGGTGTTTGATTGACGAAGGCGTTATATTGCGGAAATCGATCATAAGCACTTGATTGGATGTTACTTTGTTACTTCCGCCTAGAATTGATTTGTTGCAGGGAGTCGTGTCAACAGCCGATCAATTCCAGGTGGAAGCAGCAAAGTAACATCTAATCAAGTACTAATATAGATTCTATGTGTTTTTGTAGAAGTGTACAAAACGTTTAATTTATAGGAAGCGTTGTATAGTTGAAATAGTTCAAACTGTAATTATAGGAGTATATTTTGAGTTTTTGATAAATTGTAAGCCGAAGTTAAAATATAAAAAAAAAATAACTTTCAAAATGAATAATAAATTACACCGTTTCAGTGGGTATGATAGGTATTTTTTTTATCTTTGGCGTGTTCGATTTTTTGTTCAAGTAGGAAATTTCTCAATAATTTTTCCATGCAGTTTACTTATTTTTACAAACGAAACAAAGTCATTTTTCGGACACATTTGTTGTTCAAAATATTTTAAAGTTCTTTCGCTTGGTGTTGTAAGGTCATGGGACACCTTGAATATATTTTTATTTGTCTATCGTTATCAGTATATTTTATGATACAAACCTCAATTCGTATAATATCACAATAAAAGAAATACTTTATAATACCCGTTGGTTAACTAATAAATTCAATAATAATGTACAGTGCTACTCTGACGTATCCTTGTGGCCGGGACCGAGGCACCCTGCTGTTACAAGAAATATGTTATCCACCGGTAGACGAGGGAAACAAACACTAACGTTTGATGAGCCAATAGATATTACAAAAAAAAATACACGCATTGAAATTTAAAAAAATAAAATGGAACTGATTGAGATTATCGTATAGTTGCCGGCAACATCTAAAAATTAAGTTTGTTTGGTCTACTTTTTTTTTTACTTGTTTGTTGTCTTGTTTATTAATCATATGTGATTTAATATTGACTGTTTTATTGCAAATTCATGTTATTTTAAAGTGTAATTAATTATAATATAAGCAGAAGACTGATGATAGATATCTCTTCGTCAGTAATCCTTCTGGGAAAAATCTCCTTAAAACTAGAAACTTCATAATATTTACATTACCGAGATGTAAAGATTCCTCATTAAGTGTTAGTCATGTATTAATGACTATTAAAATAACTTATATATAGAGCTACATACAATAAAGGACACAAAGTATACCTAAACTCGGAATAATTATTTGTATTGTAGCTACCGAGAATGTCATTCTCTCTGGCAGACTGGCTGAAACTTTTGTAAATATTGTAAATAGAATATCGTTCAAACAATTGAACACATAAATGAAATGTCGCATGTCTGTATAAATAGCTTTTATGATAATTTTAATAGACAGTCTATTTTACACTCTCCAAGTCTTATTATTACGCTGTCCGTGTTAGTCTGGAATATTCTAGTAGTGAGCTGAAGCTCCTACATTTGGTGACCCCGACGACGCGACGCACCTTCGGCGGTGACAGCAGTGGGATGCGAAGCTCCAACGGAAAATGTTCAGAAGTTAGTTCAGACTCCTACATTTAGTGACGCCGCGTTCCGCGCGCTCTCCAGAGATGATCCCGAGGTTTCTACAATAGTAACGCCGTCGCCGCGACGCATTTCCGCGCACCAGAACCTCATCATCCGAAGTCATGCCGAGTTCTACTATCACGCACGCTCACGTGATAATGCCGCCGCACCTACAGTGATGTAACCACGCGAAAAAAACACAGGAAGGACGATGCCAAGTTATGAAACGGTTATTCCTCTCCTGTAAACGCAAGCTTATTACAATTTTCACTCGCGAGATTCCTGCAAGACTACGTCGCCGTCACCATGATGCTACTCTCATTGACGGTTTGGCAAGAATGCAAGACGATGCATTTTACCCTGCCAGGAATCTACCAGCGAGGAACGTAACTACCGCATCTAACACATCACTAGGAAGTCGAACAGTCCAACGAGTGCATACGACGCCGTACCACCCACAAAGCAATGGTGTGATCAAACACTGGTACCGTATGAACAGCACTTACAGCTAGACTGACAACAAATACTCGGAGACGATTTTCTTCTATATCATCAGCTGATCGTCGATGTCGAAAGCCGACAGCTTATTGATAGCACGACAAAACTCTCAGTCAAAGTTCCTGCACGCATCTCGGTTCACGAAACCACACGCAGTATCAACCCTGGATTGTCAAATCGCAACATATTAATTCCCAGGTACGCCAACATTTACTTCGATGAATTCGAACATTCGAATCAACGTCGAACACCTTATCGAAACGACTGGTCAAACGATACACTGACGTGCACGGCAATACCGCGCCACATCGCGATGAAATTGTCGAATCGGAACACATGATGAATCGAGGCTTATTCAGACCCAGCAACTGTCCCTGGTCAAGCCCATTTTGTCGCCAAGAAGAAAAACGGAGACAATTCACGTCTGCGGAGACTACAGACTCATTTAGACTACGCATCACTAACAAAATAAAATTTTTCGTTCAAGCAGATCTTCAGCCATTAAAATATCATTTCCTACGTGTCGTCGCTCTCAACAAATCTTCACTACAAAGTACTTCACAGAAGTTTTTGCCCTACAATTGCCTACAAGAGAAGCAACTGTATCCATCGACCGTTTAAAACCTGCCTACGGTTTCAACGAAGTGGATCAACAAAGCACTACTCTAGGCAACGCTACTTCCGAGCCAATCACCCTACAGAAGACTCGTTCCGGTCGAAGCATCAAGATGCCGGTACGCTTCGCTTGAGGGGGAATCATGTAGCTACCGAGAATGTCATCCTCTCTGGCAGACTGGCTGAAACTTTTGTAAATATTGTAAATAGAATATCGTTCAAACAATTGAACACATAAATGAAATGTCGCATGTCTGTATAAATAGCTTTTATGATAATTTTAATAGACAGTCTATTTTACACTCTCCAAGTCTTATTTTATTACGCTGTCCGTGTTAGTCTGGAATATTCTAGTAGTGAGCCGAAGCTCCTACAGTATTAACACAAATAATTACACTCTATCGAATTCAACCCCAAAAAGGCGAAACGACGCAATCTCTTTAATCACTACGCCTTCTCATTTAAGCTATTAGATTCACGAGTCCATAATAATGTTTAATAAATATAGAGGGTAAAGTGTTAAAGAAAAGTATGTGAAGGTTATAAAATATTCACTATATTTATCAAAATCATTAACTAGATGATTTCCTTAAGTCATTCATTCTCTTTTAGTAAATCCTAATGGCAATATAATTGTTTTTGATAAACTGAAATAGTATCCTGAAAAAAAAATTCTGTAACCCCGTATTTTATTAATTGTGTTAAAATATATCACTTTAATAAAAATATTCATTAACAATTATATTTTACTAGCGGGCCCGTCGGACGTTGTCCCGCCCTGAAAATAAAAAAAACCTTGACAAATTATATTCCAAAACCTTCCTCATGAATCACTTTATCTACTGGTGAAAACCGCATGAAAATCTATTAAGTAGTTTTTGAGTTTATCGCGAACAGACAGACGCGGTAGGGAACTTTGTTTTATACTATGTAATGATGATTATAAATGTCAAACTACCTAGCCACATTATTAATAAATTAATAAAAATCTGTATCTACAATACGTTTATACACTTAAATTATATTAACAACTAGCGGGCCCGTCAGACGTTGTCCCGCCCTGATTATAAAAAAATCCTGGACAAATTATTTACCGAAACGTTCCTCGTGAATCACTTTATCCACTGGTGAAAACCGCTTAAAGATCCGTTCAGTAGTTTTTGAGTTTATCGCGAACAGACAGACAGACGCGGTAGGGGACTTTGTTTTATAATATGTAATGATAGCAATATATTAATAATAGCAATAATAGCTACAATAAATAAATGAGCCCTGAAATTTACAGCGAAGTATAAAACGGTTTATGAAAGTATTGACTCTAAGCGAAAACCTCAGTACACTCTCGCCTGGTGAATCTATCAACGAGTTATGGCTATTAACCGACTTGAACTATTACTGCACCATAATTAAATAATTCCTTAGATCAAATTAGACTGTTATTACGTTGCAATTGGTGGGTGGAGATGTCGCGTCATGTAAATATGGATTCAATTAAGTAATCTATCAAAAAAGAAAGGAACTGTGAATATGTGCAATTTTCGATTTTCAATTTATATCAATATTTACCCACAAGGTTATTTTGCATTATATACCTTAATTTTACTTTAACTAAAGTTATTTTTTGCATTGCAACTCAATAGTAACTTCATACTTTAATGTTTTATTTCGGCACGGTAAAGTGACTACACTGTACCAAATAGTAAGCACATTGAAATCCAAAAATAAACGCGTTCGCAGAAATGTATAACAGACATTTAGGTAATGTCAATTTAGATTATTTAATGGTTTTCTCGGGCTAAAGCGGTTTCAGACACGATCCAGACAGGCGAATACCATTGGACGCAGGATATTGTGCGCTATCTACAGGTATGAAAAACAGAAGATATGAGGTGGTTTTTTTTTAAACAAGGAAATCTGTATATTATATGAATGATTAATTAATTTCAGTGAATTTCTCCCAGAGATCGACTCTTACAACAAAACCAACGAATGGAGCTCATACAAAAGAACTTACTTGATCGATTTATACTTTTATACCAAAAAACATTAAGAATGTTGAAGTTTTTGGATGGATTTTACTCAAAAATATGTTTTTAATCATTTTTAACAGAAAAATGCTAATTTCTATTGCAGGTGGACGGATGTGAGGAAACAAACATACTATCGTTTGATGACAGAAATTAACGGCTGTATAGAAGATTTCAATATTTTTTATATAGAACTAGCGGGCCCGGCAGACGTTGCCTACATAACAAAAAAAAAGTCCTAAAAGTCAACCGCAGCGCCACCTACTGGGTCCAATTGTGAATCTAAACCATTCTCGGATCCACTGGAACACGCACACAAAATTTCATCAAAACCGGTCCAGCGGTTTAGGAGGAGTTCAGTGACGTACACACATTCAGAAGAAATTTATATATAAAGATAACATTTTATAAGTGTAAGAAATACTTTTCTAAAGATATAAAAAATACTATTGACATTATAACGAATTCTTATATAAACTAACAGAGCAAGCACAAAGTAATAAAACACACCAAACAGATATAAATGATAAATATATGAATTGGGTAAAGTTAATACAAGTAGTCCGGTGAAGCTGTTAAGACCTTGCTAAGTCAATAGCGTAGTCAGTTCGAAAAAAAAAAGTTAATACTATATCGGTTAAAACATCTTAGCAACTAACCCATACTCTATCATTACATAGTATAAAACAAAGTCCCCTACCGCGTCTGTCTGTCTGTCTGTTCGCGATAAACTCAAAAACTGCTGAACGGATTTTCATGCGGGTTTCACCAGTGGATAGAGAGATTCACGGGGAAGGTTTTAGTATATAATTTGTCAAGGATATTTTTATAATCAGGGCGGGACAACGTCTGCCGGGCCGGCTAGTTAATAATACGGGAAAGGTAAAAGTGGGTAGGTTATGCTTAGGAAATAGTCACCGCGGACTATTCTGTGGATTTTAAAAACCTGTTAAGAATATTAAAGAAAATATTATATTTAAACAATTCCGTACTTCCGTAGTACATTCTCACGATGAGTCTAATAAGCGCCAGAAAAATATTTTTACAATTTGATGGCAATACACTGATAGCTCCTTACTTACTTACTCACTTTCTATTACCCATTCATGTATTAACGTATGTAAATATTATAAACCTTTGGAAGAAATGTTGTAAATGCTAATGAACCCCATTCTACAAAGGTATCCGTTGCGTAGTTTAAAACAACTATGAAGACAAACAGAGAGACGTTTAGCAACTTTTTTAAACTATTTGTTGATAATTTATATTTCTGGATGTTGTAAAATACAGATCATATCTATGTACTGGATTTACTATCACTAAACAGTGTGGAACATTTCATTACCTTGCATAGCAAAATCTACTGTATGAATACATAAAGGTTGATTCAAAACAGAACACACCGAAGCAATTTTTAATTAAACTGTAAAATAAAATTAAAAAAATATTTTTACCATATATCTAGTAACCGATTTCTTTTGTAGAGTAAGGGCAACTATATTATCTCGCTTACACCCTACTCAAAATATAAACTAAACAATTGCCTAAACATCAAATTAACTTAGTAAAAAATCAATGAGTTCATTTCCAATAGCATTCCAATAGAACAGATAACAATTTATTATATCTTAGCCAACGAATAACACTTAATACATACAAGAATAGAAGAAATACTCAATCGAAGCCGTAGGAACTATAAACATGTTTATTACATTTCTTCCCACTTGTTGTTAAGTTCGTCGACCTCATATACTTTAGTTTGAATTTACAATACAACTAAAAATGTACATACGATTATCATCAATTAATCAATATACCATTATAAAAACGCACACATATTAAGCATTCAAATAACCTGTTTAATGTTAAATTAACCTTGAGAATGTGTTGTTGGAATTTTATAGTATTTATGTAAATAGAATTGCTTTGAAGATATTATCTAAAACAGCGTAAGTTTATCAAATGTATACATAATCTATTAAACAGGATAGACAAGGTGATATTTAAAATCAAGGGTCACACTTATCCTCATCGTAAAAACATTTTTAATGCGCACCTTACCTTTACCGTCTGGGAAAGAAATTCATTTAGTATTTCCTTCATTCATTACAAAGTGCTTTCACTTAGTGTTATTATTTATGGGTATATTAATGTATCGAAATTTCGGAATTATGTTACATTTGCAACTTCTCGTGACACCGTGGGCATATTTTATACAGTAATTATTTTTGACTGATTATCTTATTTGATGACATTATTGGTATATTTTATGATTTTTAAAAGTATATATATATATATATTACTGATCATTTTAATAGCTACCAATTATTGAAAATGATACTTCCCCTGAACAAGAAGTTATCAAAATTGATTGCGACTTAAGAAAATTTAGATTTTTTGGCATATTTTTAATGGTTTTTAGAAATATTATTGATCAAGTTTATAGTCAATCATTTTGAGACTTCGGCATAGGTACTTTGCCTTTACTAAAATTTCTTTAAAATCGTGTGTCTCCACGTGCCTTTTTAAATGGTCATTATTTTTTTACTCATTATTTTGTATTCTTTAAATTCATGTATATGATGTGATTTATAAGAGTATCGCTGATGATTTTTGTAAACAATTAATTTTGGAATGATATATGCTTTCCATATACCATCTTATGAAAATCGGTTGATAATAAAAATGTTCTTATTTTTTATTATTTGTTATGGTTCCTATTAATATTTCTTATGCTCTAAGACAGCGAGATTTATTAATATTGCTCTAAATAACCTATATATAACAACATTTAAATCAGTAAATAGAATTTCCTTTTCAAAAATCCATCCTTTCTTTTTCCTTTAATTTACTCTTGCAATTTAACTACACGTTGCGAGCAAACAATTGCAAATTATGATTGGTATGGGTTCAATAATTATCGCACAATATTAAATGTATAAGAAATGCATTCCATTCAATCACCTAACTCAAAATACGCTACCGGAATAAGCGACTAATTGAATATAACTAATAATATGCCTAGATTTAACGCATTAATTAAAAGTAAAGATTCTCGCCTCCTCTCTCACAGACCTACTATAATGCTTCTAATTCTATTCTAATTCTAATAACATTGTTAAAGTAAAATACGCATTAAGCTTTAGTGTTAGGGACTAAAATTCATCATCTCATATTAAAAGTCTCATAAAGGATAATAAACTATAAACAAAAGCCTTAGAGTTCACTTTGAGGTGAAAAATTCGAAGTATGAATGTAAAATCAAACGAGAAGCGTAGTTAATAATTTATCGATATAAGACATGCGAAGCCCATAAAGTTACCTTTGGCACAAGTCTCGGTCTCTTTTAATTTGTAACTCGTTAGCATTAAGCAGCCAATGTGTGGACACTGGTTAGATAAAGATGAAATGAAGCTAAAAAGATATAATATTTTATTTATTAACTAGTGTGTAGCAAAGGTGCCAAATAACTCAAATTTATGGGAAAATTTTAATATAAAATCATTAATTATAAATTTATTAACATTTGTTCACATTTAGCATTTTCTCTTTCAATTAAAATATCAATAAAACATTTTAAAAAATCACTCTAAAATGTAAAGTCAAATCATTAAGAAATTGTATTTTAACAATGCAAAACTGTTCATGTGACTTAATTATAATCTATTAGTATTTTGCGATGAATTCTATCTTCGATATTGTATTGAATTACTAAATTTATTATAATAAAAAGGCTATATAAATAAATATAAAAATCACGCAAATATGATGAAAAAAAGAAATAACACAGCTTCATTAAGCAGTTAAACATTCGAAACAAGCGTAGCAAGCTTCAATGTGCCAAACAATAGGCGCAGGTTCATAACTGTTGAACAAACAAAAGTTATCAGGCGCGCCAGCCGTTTCGCCGAAATAGAGGGGGCGGTGTGCGCGGAGAATGTTAGAAAAACTTATAGAAAATGACAAGCTGCTGACGAGGACAGACGTACATAGTTACACCATAGAAACGAAGAGGACGGATAGAAAACTCGTTCTTCGACATTCCGCCGCATGGTGGATTTAGGAACGGGGGCAGAACGATACGAGTATCACTAAGAGGGTTATGTTGTGTTATTTTTGTGAATACTTTATGTAATTAGATATCGATAACAAAACGGAAATTAATTGTAATATAGCTGTCTGATCTTATTACAATATATTCGTGAACGTTTTTTAATTATAATACAAAGTGATCTATCTATTGCTTTTTATATTTGTTGATTACAAAATAATGCAGTTGATTGAGTGAACGCAATTTAATTTGTGTTCAGTGATTTGATTGATACATTTTATGAAATCTGCCTGAGGTTTGATATAATTAAAATGGAACTAAATCATATTATATATATCGAGTACGATGATCGTTTAAAAGCAATAAAGTGATGACAAGATATTAACATTTATATCAAAAATATTTAAAAAACAAAACTATAGGAGTATAGTAATTTTAAATTATTACATTGTTATAATTTTTCAAACTATATTAATAAGGAACTCAATCCTTATACGACATAAAACATCAAATTGGTAATATTTTACATAATTTTTTCTTACTTATCTTGCAATCAAATAATTTACTTACATTTTTGGCCAGAGATTACCTATTAAAACAAAATGGTTAAAAAAACAAATGGTTTGAAAATATGTAGTAGCGGTCAGTGAACTCTGGGTAGCTTGTACCGTTTCTGGTTGACCAAAATTTCCAAAGGAAGGTTATCTCGAGGATTACAATTTTTAATTTAGTTCTGTTACATTAGTTTCTCGTCTGTCTATAGCAAAGTATAACACAATAGGATAATTTCCACAGACCAGATAAAACATTTTATTTTTAACCACATTTCTCACAATAACATTGTTGTTAATTATTATTACTTTGTTCTTCATTAAAGTATCTATGTCACTATTTAAAGATTACTCACTGTTTTCTTTTTTTAAATTATTTGATTTTTTCTTATAATATTTTCTTTGTTTAAGATAAAAACAATATTTTCTTGTTTTATCAATCAATTCACACAGTTAATAAATTATTAGTAATATATATGTACTATACATTATGAAGTCATAAAATTAAGTTTATAAATTTATTAAGTAATCAATTTCTTTATATTTTAACAATTGTTATTAATTTCACAACATACTCGTAATTATGACACCGAGCAGTCAACGATAGCAGTCTACATTTAATACATTTTAATAAATAATTCGTTATTGTATATCAATAAAAGTATATAAACTGTAAGTAACTACAGTTTAACATTGCGCATTAGTTACAATCCGTTTTCAAACGTGTTATGAGTGTATAAAAACTGTGTAACACGCTGACGCTGTTAAGTTTTGATCTTTGGATGTAACTAGGGCATTCAAGAGCTTCAATGCTGGGGATCGAACCTGCAGTATGAAGCTACGCGACGCGACTCAAGACGCAGAGCGAAGCGCCCGTATCCGCCTACTGGTCTGCGCACGCACGCAACACGCAAAAGTGGTGTCCGGTTGCTTGTCGCGTAACGTTACCCTCATGTAACCAACCTCACTGCTACAACTTATGACACGACAACAAACACCCGATAAAAATATATTCGTAAGCGGCATTTTGCAAATCACTTTTGGCAGGTAGCGTTTATGCATGGAAAAGGTGTGCAGTGCGTGGTACTTATTAATTTTTGACAAATATTGAGTATGCTACCTACATGTTTAACTTTGTGAATTTAACAAAACTTAAACAGGTACAATTTATATTGGGTAAATTTGTGAGTTTTAAATGTCAAGGTTAAAGTGTGTCATACAAGACGTAGTTTAAACAAATATGTTGATTACTAATGCGAATTGCATGTATCAGGCAACAGCCAAAGCCGAGGTGTGCCGCGCACCCTTGAGGTAGTTGTCAAAATAAATTCGGCTGAGTGCCTTAAGCGCTCGCCTTAGTAGTCCGGTGAAGCTGTTAAGACCTTGCTTGGTCAATAGCGTAGTCAGTTCGAAAAAAAAAAAAAAATTGATTACTAACTGCCGGCCCCGGCTTTCCACAAGTGTTTTAACGAAGAAAATGCTATGGAATCTTCCTTTCACAGTAATGAAATAAAATGCCAACGGAAAAAATGAATATCAATTTGCCAATTCTGTCAATATTTTTGAAGGACCCCTTCTGCCTTTTCTCCCACCGACTCGAATCAGTTTTCTATATGGAGATTTTTTTAACAAAATGTTTCACTATTCCGTACGATTTTGCAAAAATTTTCCTTCATACAAATGTTGTCCTGGCAATTACAAAAAAGGCAGATATTTGTAACTATTCTGAATTGAGACGCTTATATACATTTGGCAATTAATTTTTATTAAAAAAAAGTCGAAACTTTTAAGAATTGGGTTATGATATATATATATTTTTTATAACATAGGAGGCAAACGAACAGGCGGGTCACCTGATGTTAAGTGATCAACGCCGTCTATAGACACTAGCAACTAGAAAAGCGTTGCCAGCGTGTGTGGGGGAGGGGGACGGGATTGGGGAAAGGGAAGGTGGGCCTCCGGCGCTCTCACTGACCGAACGAAACGCAACAATGCAAGCACTGTTACTTCACGTCAGTTTTCTGTGAGAGGGTGGTACCACCCCGGGCGAGCTGACTCATTCATGCTGAAACAAGTAATAGCTTCAGCGTGGCTTTACCACCTATAAAATGCAACTAAACGAAAAAATAACTCGCTAATAAAATAAAATCACATTAACCGGGAATTTACGTACAGGCACAATAAATGTGCATATTCAAGGAGATACCTATAATCATGATCGTGTACCCTACATATTTAGTGCATTAACATAAAATAATAAAAATATCCATCGTAAACTAAATCGATACTCTCAACCCTCGAGCAACAGATGCGGTATTTTCTTAAAATTTAAAAGATACGTTATATTACGTATAATATCTGAACACGAGTACGATATTCGCAAACCAGAAAAGTGTCCTAATAATATTGCCGTAAGTTATATAATTCTTTGAAAGAATTTTATCCTCCGACGCTCATTATGAATAATTCGTCTGCGAAACTTTTTTGAAAACGGTGTACACAACTGGAATTCTTAAACAGTATCTGAATTTTTTATATCCATTAACCAACTGCCGTGAAGTGGTGCTTAAGGAAATTAACCCCATATTAGTTTTATCATGTTTTTCTTCATGTTAATCATTTAAATTTTCTATGAAATAAAAAGTAAAAAAAATATTTCTTTATGATTGAAGCAAAATACACGTAAACCCATAATATTCTGCCGCTATAAAGTTAATATATCGAACATTATACAGCGAAAATAAAGCCTAGAGTTATAGTGCATCGATTGAATTATTTATTGATTATATATGTTTTAGACTTATATTTTGTAATTTTAGATATTAAGAAGTTTTTAATAAAATAATAAAAACGTATAGACATATGTGTTGCAACCTATGGAGTCATTGCCTATAGCATTTAATCTCATGCTATTTAATTCATATACATGATAAGATTGAGTAGAAAACACACATAGACTACGGATCGTAATGGAAATTTAGGTACACAGAGTGTCCCGAAACTCAACGTCAAGCGGGTACGGGGCGATAGGCTAGGTTATACTGGTTCAGGTAAAAATAAAAAATAAATTCTATCTTACCTGGTTGACTAATAGGTATTTTGTAGTGTTTTTGTTTTAAATGTAATCCTAAATAACTATGTAATTGATTGCAGTCACAAGTGAAATAACTCGTATGGTCAGTTTTGTAAAAAAAAAGTTTTATTGATTCATGTTTAAAAACATTTTGTCAGATAACTTTAATACTTTATCTTTTAAAAAATTACTATACTACCTTAAGCAAGTTATTAAAAAATGGCCTGTTTAATCAATATTTCAAAATGTATGCAATTAATTGCATGGTTATTTAAGATTATATTTAAAACAAAAATACTACAAAATTGGGAAATTTGTGACCACAGTACCTAAATATGTGATCTAGGGTGTTGATTTTCCATATTTTCAAAATTATTCCAATTATCAATTAACAAGGTAAGATAGAATTTATTTTTTATTCTTGCCTGAACATAACCATAACACATAACATAACCTAGCTTATTGCGTACCCGCTTGACGTTGAGTTTCGGGACAGCCGGTATATCATAGGATGATAACAGTCGGTGTAGTCATGTGTACCGTATAACCGATAAGAAGATAGTTAAAGAATAATTATTTCGAAGCTTCGATATAAAACAAACATTGGTAAGTCTTTCAAGCAAAGGACCTTCTGAAACGATATAGAAAACTACAACAATCAACACTACCAATGGGAAACGCAAGTAGCGCTGCAAATAAACTAGAGACGACTAATACATGAAAAAGTATCAGATTTTATAACACAAAAAGTTCGTAATTAATGCAAAGCCTAGTACTGTTAAGACTCGATCAACAGGGCTCATATCCTATACTTATGTCGATGATGTTCTCTCTTCAGTGTACGTCAAGAAATTTAAGTTTAGTATTGGCTACATCCGTCATAAGTATGCCCATACTACAGTAGAGAAACACTACAGTAGAGAAACTAAGCCATAACCACCCTAACTATGCTTGCTAAGAATAGAATCGGCTAGGAACACCCAATATTTATATATTTATGTTGACAAATGACAGTCACCAACATTTTAAATGACTCCGCTCCGGAGCCCCCATGTGCAAAAACGGTGGTAGTTTTGACGTTCATAAGTGCCTTATTAAGGCCTAAAATGAATAAAGTATTTTTGATTTGATTTGATTAAAGGGTTAATAACCTTTTAAGTCGTTGAATACAGTTAATTTTAATTTGCATTTTGGTTCAATATCATATGACGTATAAAACATCGAAACGAAGAATAAAACGTCATATGACGTCACAGTCAAACAGCGTTTTATTCGAAATAATTAACAAATGCATAAAATATATTAGTGGCACATAAATACCGTACTTCTAAGCAAACATGTCTATCTGGCTATAGGTAAATAAAATACCACATAGAAAACCTTTGCTTGTAAAATGCTTCAAGCTTCCATAGCAGTGTCTCTGATATAATACGACTTAGATTAACGACAATTTTGTATTAAAGAAAACATAACATCTATTATAATTATGATTAAATACGAATATAAAATTTGCAACATAAATTGCATAATATAGTATATCTCTATAGTATATATCTCTACTAATATTATAAAGCTGAAGACTTAATTGCTTGAACGCATTAATTTCAGGGACTACTGGTCTGAATTATTTCTTTTTCATTGTTAGATAGCTATATATAGGCTATATATCATTACTAAGACCAATAAGAGCGGAGCACCAATGAAGAATGTATCGAAAACGGTATTTGTTTCTTTTTGAGAGTTTCCGTTACATGTTAGCGTTAGCCCAAAGTAACTATTCCACGCGCATAAAGTCGCGAGCAGAAGCTACTTTATATAATAAATTAAAACGTAAACAAGACATGTATTGCATTTAATAGATATATATCATAAAATAGATAAATTTGTAGTGTCAACCAAAATTCTCTTATCTTTATCATGATAGAAGATTGAAGTTTGAACAACATTCAGGAACGTTTCTGTTTCTTGGAAGTGCTTAAACCATCACGCGAAGTTATAAAACTCGTATCTTCTTTATACAGTAATAAGCAATAGACGGTGTTAAAGTTTTTTGTAGAACCGGACAGCCGCTACCCTAGACTACAATAGCATAAAGTAGCCAGTTACGAAGCGCCGCAGGTACCTTGTGAGAACGCGATCTGCAACCGGTTCGTATGGTTTAACGCTTTTTATAATAAAAACGATCCATCGTAATCCGAACTCTTTTATAGATACACCCAAACTTTGAAATGCCAATAATAATTATTTTATTCGTCCCAGAATACCATGCCACAAATCATTGAAACGTTTTAGAAACCGCCGGGTGCGATAAATAACTTATGCTGTATGGGAATTATAACATAAAAGACCGATTTCGAATTATCGATACACCGACAACCGAATCAAAAAAGTAAAAAATAAAGAAAGAAAAATCACTATCGTATCTGGAGAGATAAGGGCGGCGCGATGCGCCAAGCTTCGTAGCCCACGGCAGCCATTCGATATTTCATGAAACATCCGATTTATATTCGCTGCCGTGGTTCGGTCAAATTTTAATGTTCGCTGAACGTAATTGCTGATGTAAAAGTGAATATAAAAACCTATCTATGCCTAACAAAAAGAAACAAGCAGTTTCTTATTTTCACGAAAAAGTTTTAAATCAAATCCTGATCCTTTCTTGCTATTATATTTAAATATTCGTCGTATCTATTGTCTGTAAATAGAAATCTGTAACGTATTTTATTATACAGTAAGCTATAGATAGTAATAATGAAGACGATACTAACAGAAATGCTATTCTCCCAACATACGCATAATAAACGGAACTATATTTTTTTATACTCAATTTTTGAAACCATGCTTAAAAGGTAGCAAAATAGAATGGGAACTACTGAATTAAGCAATTATTAAATAACTGTAAGCAATACTTTTTATTGTTGTTTATTTAAATAATGACTTAATTAAATATGTTTAAATAACTTTTTGATATCAAATTAAGTAGATGACCCCTTTTGAATCTTGTAGTCTTTTCACCAAACGACACTTGTTAAAAAATACATAAGACACTATCTGTATGTGACGCATGATTTTTTTCACATGTACTACCTATATTTATGTTGCTTTTTTTATATCATAAGAGACAAAGGAACAGGCGGGTCACCTGATGTTAAGTGATCACCGCCGTCCATAGACACTAGCAACACCAGGGGACTCGCAAGTGCGTTTCCAGCCTGTGTTTGGGGGGAGCGGCGGAAGGGGAGAGCGGGGAAGGGAGACAGGGGGAGAGTGCTTCCAGCCCTCTCACTGACAGAACGAAACGCAATAATGGAAGCACTATTACTTCACGTCGGTGTTTCTGTGGGTCGGGTGGTACTACCCCGAGCGAACCGACCCATTAATGCTGAAACCAATAATAGCTTTGGCGTGGCTCTATCACCTACCAAAACCAGCATCATTGAGAAATACTAATCATTGACACTTCACTCGCACTTGTCTCACATGTTACTGTATCACACACTCACACATATGCAATTTAACCACCCATTAAGTTTTTGCCTATTAGATATTTTCAGTCACTGTTGTTAATGGTATTTGTTATATCTGCGACTTGCTGAGCCGTGCCCACTTCGTTAGGCGGTAAATATTAATAAAAAACTACTTTTTGTGTCTTAAACATAAAAGTTAGACATATGCTGTACTTGACTTTTCTGCAGTCAATATTGAGCTCTACAACTTTTCCCCAGAACTCAATCATATATCTCTCATCGTTAAGGCAGCGTTCGTAAGAAACGTTTTCGTTCGACCGTTTTTTCTCAGACTTACTTTACGAATCCGACTACCACAAAAAAGTCATATCACTTTTCGAATTAATATATAGCTTACGACACTCACAAATAATGTGCCATTCTACTGGTAAAAGAATTTTCAAAATCGTTTTAGTAGTTCCTGAGATTATCCCCTACAACCTCACAAACTTTACCTTTTTATAATATTATCTGCGATATATTATGTAACCAGTTTAGATACCATTGCTGTACATTATTTATACATCGACTTAGAAGAAAATTATTATTACGCTATATTATTATTATTTATCTGTATTATAATAATGGATGTGTCCATTAAGTACATATTTCCGCTTACTTAGAGTTTCTGCAACGAATGAAATTTTGTCTGAAAATTCATTATAAATAAATACAATATTTAATGTGATAAATAAACAGCTAAACTGCTTTTTACGACGACCAGAAAGAAGTTTTCCCATTAGAATTTTATCACCATATAAATTATACAGAATGAAAAAAAAAACCTCGTAGAGTAAGAATAGGTTAATCACATATTATTTATTCAGCGAGTTTGGCTTTATGATCGTAGATACCTTAATCCACCCTCTCTAAGATTAACTGCATTGTAAAATTATATAACTGGTATTATTTTTATGACTTTAATAAACTTTAATTTTTACGCCTCTTACAACAATCTAAATATAGAAATGATTTAGCTTATGTAGAGATAATGCATGACAAAAAAGTCTCATATTTTTATATAATGGAAATACTATCAACGGTTTGTTTAATAAAATCAAAATAAAAAAAAAGTCAAGCAAGTCATAAGGACAGCCGACAGAAGTGAAAACTCAAAACAATGTAACAACTGTGTTCTCTTTAGAATTATTAAATTATTTATAGTTTCAAGTAGTCCGGTGAAGCTGTTAAGACGTTGCTAGGTCAATAGCGTACTCAGTTCGAGAAAAAAAAAATGATAGTCTGAATTATGTAAATTTCATAATATATAATATATACCTACAGAAATTATTAATATTTAGTCTGGTTTTCACATCAATAATTATATACATTTTTATACAGTTTATTAAGTAATAAAACATATGATGGGCCGATGGACAGGCCGCTATACTACGCGTCGCTAGTCTGGCGCAAGCCGTCCAAGCGCAATACGCTTGGTCACGCTTACTAGCATGTCATGACGGGAAATCAAATCAAATACCGCTCAGCGCGCCTAAAGACGTTTTCGCTTCAAAAAATAATACTGATATAATTCAAATTGAAATATGACATTAAGTGAAGTTAAAAAAAATAATGACAATAATAAATTTCACGGAATTTGAATACTATCAAAGTTCTAAGGTTGAATACTATAGGGTGTATAGGTACTTATTAATTAAACATAAATAGCTACAATTGAGAATGTATGTTTAGGCAGATTATCTAAGGAGATATTTCATTTACAGTACGTGTGTATTTTGTTATACTAGCTTCTGCCCATGCCTTCGTCCGCGTGGAATAGTTACTTTTTACTAGTTACTAGTTACTCTCAGAAGAAAAAAAACCCCGATTTTGAAACATTCTTCATTGGTGCTCCGCTCCTATTAGTCTTAACGTGATGTTATATAGCCTTCCTCGATAAACTAGCTATCTAACACTGAAATAATTTTTCAAATGGATCAGTAATTCCTAAGATTAAACCAAACAAACAAACCCTCCAGCTTTATAATATTCGTTATGTTTGAAATTGAATTTGAATGCAACTTTATTATGGATTAGTTTTCCATCAGTTTACCAGGTTATTACTTATGTATTATTAAATCTAATACATTGTGGTTACTGATGACAACAATATTGGCAAAAACTGTGCATAGCGATATACATAATATAGGATTACCTAGACTAGATAGTAGCAGTTATTACGTTGGAAAATCAACAACTTGTTACCTGTTAAGCGATACTTTGTATGTCTGTGAGTTTGTGATCTTGTAATTACGGTGAAAGTAATTTATTATTATTATTTATTACATATGATCAAAAGGCGTATACATTGTTACAATATGTCATCATACGCTCAACAAACTGGAAAATATTTTTATCATTAGTATGTAAAATAATTATTGTGCGTTCTACGACGTAGATAAATACCTATATGCATATTATATAGGTATATACCATAACAAATACTAAATGTACAAACTTTTAATTCAGACATTATTTGAAGTTTCATACGGGCAATTATTTTCATCAAAGTTGAAATATATGTGCCTACTAGTGTTTTCAATTATACTGAATTTTATATAAAATAAACCATTATTTTTATTTAAAAACCAGTTCATTCTCCTCGCTATACCTTTTAACTGTGCATTTTCACAGCGTAAAAAAACACTAGGCACAAATATTTCGATTTTGATGGAAATAATTGCCCGTATGAAACTTCAAATAATATACTAACAAACAAAATTGTATATATGTATAAAATACAACATTGTTTGTTATTAACTTTTTATTTGTTATAAAACTAAATGAGTCTAGTGAATGGATTTTAAATCGTTAAATTAGTCGACAGCATAACCAGGAGGAATTCTCGCCACCGTAGGCAGGGTATGCTGGGTGAGGTACTTGGGTACGTCCGTTGCTTATGCATTTATGTACAAAACCTTGGCGAGACGTGCCGTGTGATTCGGATTCACATGGTGTCAAGTTTTGGTAATTTGCCTTCAGACCACAGAAGGAGTTCGGAAAGGTTTCAGAAGCTACATCCGTCGCAGACCGAAAGTATTGCGCGAGCAGTTTCCATTTGTTCATGTGCTATGTAGGAATACCGTGGGAGCTTTTAAGAAGTATTATTTCAGTGGTCAATCTTAACAAGTGTCACATACCTCTATGCTTGTCCTTTTAAGCTGATTGGTATCCGTAAATGGACCTAACTCACGTTAAAAAAATATACATATGTATGGATTAAAATACACACGCACACATAAAGAATCATAAGTAACACGAGTTGACAACTTAAAACAATAACACGTAAAGTAATTCGAGCACTTCATTTAGGTAGTCGGTGCCACATGTCAGTTGCATTAACAACACTTATCTGGCGGGATGTATCAGTGAGGTACATTTAGTTGTCGTGTCGCTACACCACTTTACTTAAGATCGCTATCTTGATGTTTATGGATTTCAGTTTTAAAATTACTTGTTTATTTCCGGGGTTATCTTATACCGTTTTAAATTCGATTATTACGTACCGACTGAGCTTTTTATTCTAAATACATCGTGAATGGAACAATAATCCAAATTTTGAAATGTGTGTCTTTCGACTTCCGTGGTTTGAAAGTTTTGGTAAAATTAAAAATATAGCTACAATAATTATTACTAATGTTTTTAACATTGTAAACTATTTGTAAAATTATTAGCTATAATGAAAGATTCCCTAGAAGATTGAAATTTGTTCAGTTTGGTTGGTTTATCTTAAAAAAAATCTTTAATACACTCTTTATAGCATAATATCCATGCGTTAGTACGATAAAATACGTTAATAACTTAGACGTTAAATATAATTATCAGTATTATTGATTATGTTAACAGTTAACAAAAGGCTCACACTAAATCATAAGATTCCAAAATTTTTAAGAAAGACATAATAAGTCATATAGAACCCTTTGTTTATGTTATTATTACTGTTGTATTGCAGCGGCTCCAGGAAATTTTGATCTCCGTTACTAAGCACACCTAGCACTTATTATCTATAAACCAACTTAGAAACTGTTTACGTGGCCAGTAAAATAAAAGCATTATGTGCTGACAAAAATTTTTTTTTTATACGGGCAATCCAAAGAGTAAAAAAATTATGATGCAAACTCTTAATAACCAAAAGTAAACAAAAATTCAGTAATGAAAATAATTGGCTCCCCTTGAGTTGCGTCCTAGAGAGATACACTTATCGGTACATTATGTATTTACGCTCAGGATTTCCCTAGATAAGAACATATTGTATCAATACGAAATCAAAGCCCATAACTTAAGCTTTCTGACATTACGGTACTTTTTCTATTTTACCTCTATCGTTGAGTTGTTTATTTTGTGTTCATTTTCATAACAACGATAAGTAACTAAGTAAAAAGAGGTTGTTTGATCTTAATTAAACTGTAATCTATTCGACAAAAACTGGTTCAAGCAGCCGTTTGGTATTCAATGAGTCTAATTTACGAAAGAGCTCAATGTACTTTTTCGTGTTAATTAATAGATTATCTTAAACAATAATAACAAAAGACATGAACATTGTCAAATTACATAAATGTATTTAGGATCATAAATAATCTGTTTTTTTTTTCGAGTTGACTACGCTATTGACCTAGCAAGGTTTTAATAGCTTCACCGGACTACTAAGGCGAGCGCTTAAGGCACTCAGCCGATTTTATTTGACAACTAGCTCAAGGGTGCACGGCACACCTCGGCTTGGGCTGTTGCCTGATACATTCAATTCGCGACCTATCTGAGCTAACCTAAGCTAAGCTAACTATTCATCCATATATGAGTTGTTGAAACATATATGTGTACCAAGC
>AP028435.1:12145612-12225612 GCA_036509395.1 Antheraea yamamai | reverse complement strand
TAGTTTGGATTCACAATTGGAAATCATTGTGCTGTATTAAGGTTTTAGGTATATTAAATTTTTTCCTTTAAAAATACAATTGACACCAGTTATAACCGATTTGGTGCAGACGAAGTTGCACGGGTCAGCTAGTGCTTAATAAACGAGTATATAAGAAACAAAGTTAATCATTATGTACAATCAGACGTTATGAGCACCTCGACCAACAAAACGTTTAGAGTTATTTTAAAACGCTTCGACATTGAGTGCCTCATATATTAAAATGCGGAACCCAGAAAGTTATAATCTTTTTGTAAGACCCAAGCTTTAATACTTATTACTGTGACAGGTATAACCCTTATCTGTGCTCAGTGTCTGATGGATCGATTGTTAAACAGCCACTCTTATTGCTCTTTGCTTACTAATCGAATGCTTTTCAATGGAAGCCGCAAAGTGGTTTTAGACTTTATATGTATGTTTTCTTAGAATTTTAATAAATCTGCCTAACCTTGGCTTAGTACACCATGGATTTTAAGGCAGTTTATTTGAAGATATATTGATAGGCTAAACAGATAATAATGCCGAATGCTTGTTGTCAAAATTATCTGTATCGGCATTAAGTCGACTATTATGATATATTATCATATATATCTATCTATTTTTCCTTTAGCGTTGTATTTTTATTGAAATTTAAGGAATTTAAAATATAAAGGATAGTGATTAAATTATAATACGAAACGTATTTCAACTAAGAGATAAAAACTAGCATATATAATGTATTCTAATTTTTAGTGTATACGATTAGTTCAGTATAATATCCATATAAAAATTCACACATCAAATGAGGGTATCACTGACGACATGATATACGACTGAATTTAAAAGAAAACTATTATTACATTATATAATACGAACAGCACAATACATATACAGAATGATCTATTATTTCAATTTCAGCTTTAAAAATAACAAAGTTATTATATCAAAGTCCGCATTTTTAAAACAATAAATGTAGATAAATTTTAATGATTTAAATAACAAACCAACGATCACTTAAACCGAACCTCCCAGTAAATCTACGCTCGAGGTTGACCACAATAGAACATGTCAGATTAAAAGATGAATGATCCGATTTTCGGTTTCTCGCCCAACCCTACCTGAGATAAAAGGTTCTATTCACTTCCAAATATAATAATAATATTTATAGATATTTATCTACTCTCTCAGGTACGTACGTCGCGGACCAGTGGGTAAAAATACTAAAAACATATGATTTACTCTCCTGTATTTTAAACTAAAACATCTAAAGATACTTCCTCGATTTCAATATACATAATATGTCAAGCGTTTCTCATTATTTTGCTATATAAGGCACAAGAAAACTTGAAATGTACATTATTAAATTTTAATTAAACTGCGTTCAAAAAGTTTAATGGTTGATCGTGAATTCATCAGTGCCATAGCTAATTATGTCGTGATTGCGTTTATTTAGGATTGAATTGTGCAACGCTCGAACCAACTCTGCATATTAAGAGTATCGGATATCCGACGTCGGGCTTTCAGTACACTGAGCTACAACTGACTATACAATATTTCTATTAATTAAACGAAATATTTTAGAAGTTACATTTGTCTATGCCCAAAGACAATAAACATATTGATCTCTATAGTAAATCCTTTTATAAAGTTTATCCTTGATTATAGGCACTTCTCGCATTTTTTATTAGGCCGGTATTAACGGCCTTGCAATTCAAAAGTATAGCAGTTCGAAATATCGTTAACACATCTTCACAGATAACAAAACTCTGGGAAATAACTGGCTTGGAATAAATTAAACTTTGAAAAGACAGAAAAGTATGAAACAAATATTAATTTGGTTATGAGCGTGCAGAGTTACTTTAAGCTCCAATACTAAAATTCGCTTACCGTTGTAATATGGACATTTTCTACGTTTTTCTTTAAATAAATTAAAAAGAGTCACGTTAAATATTTTATGTTTAGTATATAGTATAGTTTATGTATAGAATTGTATGTATATATTTGGTAAAATTTACAGCAATCGTAATTAATTTTATAAAGGCTAAAGTGAGGCTGTTTATTTGTTACGATATCACTCCTTGACTACTTAATCGATCATAATGAATTTTCTCATGAAAATTAATATTGTCAGGGGTATAGAAAAATAATATAAAATATACTGCTTCCGAGGGATATATCAAATCTACATAAACATGAGGGAAGCTACGGGCCAAAGTTAGTCAACTATATTCACAAGTCGAAACAATGTTCGTTTTTTTCAATTCGTTGATTTCAATTGGAAATATTAGGAAAACATAAAGACGAAAATTATAACGATCAATCTTCTAAAATGCTCACTATTAGGCGTGACTGGATCTACCTACAATTTAGAACTTGTATGTGCAACTGTACCGCAGCAATTCCAAACAATGGCTGCTAATAATAAGGGGCGTCATATTTACGAGCATACGTGCCCTAAGAGCTGAGACGAGCAAGGCTCTATTGTGCTCAGTCAGACCTCCTATGATTATTTCAGTCCCTTACAATTTTCCAGAAATCTCCTCTTTATTATGTTTAGATTTTATGGTCTTTAGATGAAATTAATCAAGCATTCGTGGAGTCCATTTTTATTTAAGATTTCAAATAGGAATCTTAAATTGCAACCAGTCGTGAATAATTTTTACACTGGAGTAGGGTAGAGTAGGACAAACAAACTCTCATTCGCATTTATAATATTAGTAAGGATATATATGATTGAATTACTCAAATTTTGTATTTTCTTTGGTATTATTTATATCACATTCTTAACCAATAAAATTGTTATTTAAGTATACATTTCCAAAGCATCAATTGAAACTAATATTTCAGATATTATTTATCCCACTATGTTGCTGACATTGGTACAAAATAACAAAAGGTTTCGTTTTGCACGCTAAAGGCAAACTTTGTAGCTTATGTTGACCATGAATAGGTATGTAAGTTGTTGCTAGACTAGACCCACGCGGTGACCTAAATTCATGAGCGCCTGCGCACCCGGCGCCCGCCAATCACACACCGCCGTTTCTATCATGAACCGGCGCCTTTCCACAGACTACAAATCTATAAGTTGTTATGTAAATAGGTATAACAAATTGATTGTTAACAATACTATTCAATAATATTTGTAAATCCTCTTTCATTCTCGATCCGTGTTACTTTTGAATTTTACTTTTGACAACCAATCTTTGACATTATTACTGCCATTATCGAGTAAGTGAAAATATTACAAGTTACTAGTGATGATTTCAATGTTCTAACAAGATGGTGGCTCCCTTGTTAGACTTTCCAGGAAGTTTTTGTGACATCCCAGAATTCATGCTCCGTGTTATTATTTCATTCACTTCATTTGTACACAATAACCCAACAATATTACGTAAAACACCACCAACATTATAACAGATAACATAAGATTATGAATAATATATAAAGTCCACTACATTACAAACTAAGATACAGCTAAAAACTCCTTCGATCCGTGTTCTAGATATATATCACTATTTCTAGTTCGGATACTATAACACACAGACACAAACTCACAGATATTTTCATAAGGTGACATCCTTATGAAAATATCTAAAGAAGGAAGTACATAGTATACATAATATCTTTATATATAATTTTTTTCTGTACGTGTGTATGTCACTGAACTCCTCCTAAACGGCTGGACCGATTTTGATGAAATTTTGCGTACGTGTTCCAGTGGACCCGAGAATGGTTTAGATTCACAATTGAACCAGGTAGGTGGCGCTGCGGTTGAATTTTAGATTTTTTTTAATATCAAGGCAGGACAACATCCACCCGGCCCGCTAGTAGTAATATATTACAATAATGTAAACTGCTCCGTAAAATCAAAAAAATAGCAATACACGGGAACTGCACGATGGAAATATAGGCGGAACAAATAGAAAACATAGTAATGTTTTTATCTTGTTTTAAAAATCAAATAACGTTTTTTATATATCGTTGACATAGTTCATAATAATATTGTATTAAAAAATTATGGATTTTTATTATATTTAAAAGTTAATTTTACTACTTTTCAGATATGTTAAATTACTTGATTTCTTACAATACCTACCTGAGAAACGACAATAATTAACAACTTAATGGTATAGAAACCTAATATTGCTAATGAAATTATTACATATAAATATTAATAAAATTAATATTATCTATAGTGCGTATTATATAAGCCTGTATAGACATTTATATATTACATAACCTAAAATTACACATACATTTATTTTATTTTATCTATCAAAGGTACTAAGAAGTAGGCAGTAAACGTTTTAATGACCGTGTCTGAGATTTGACAAAGATTAAAATGCATGTGAGTCATAAGATTAGTTCATGCATTATTTAGTATATGTACAAATATTTCCATGAAGTGAACGGCAACGTTTTCTGTTTCGTGCGTTACATATTTAAATACAAAAGCGAAGAAATATTTATTCTTTGCATAAAGTGGTGCTATTTTAGTAGTTCACTTGAATACTGTATTATATTTTACCAAATGGTTTTAACAATTATCCTAACGTAATAACTTTTCCTGTAATTAAAATTTGAAATGAAAAGACTTGAGCAGTACTGTAGAAGGCAATAACGAATAATTTTCCTATGGCATATTTTCAGGTTCTATCAAGGTACATTCACAGAAAAGATCTATCCGAACTTAAAATATCGTAAAAAAGCACATAGTTGACGTCTATAACAGTATCATCTCACTTACTGCAAAGCCAACAATAGACCGTAAAGACTTAATATAAAAATTATGTTACTTTTACTACTTTAATGTCGAAATCTACCTTACGAATCCTAGAAGGAGACGATAGAAAAGACGCTTCAAGAATATCCTATTGAATTAATATGGTGAGTAATATTATGAATGCGAATGTGAGTTTGTTTATTCCTTTTTGTGACGCTTTCAAGTTTCTTGCTTTAACTATTGTACCGATCAACATGAAAATTTGTACAAACGTTGTCAAGGGTATAGAAAAGGATACAGGATACCTTTCATTAATAAAAAAACACTATTCCAGAGGGATAGTTCACATCTACATTAACGAAGTTATGAACAAAAGCTCGTATATCATAAAATACAAACGTTCTTTGCAAATCGGTTCTCTGTTGCAACATGTTATTTATTTGCTACAAAACTACAACACGTGACTAAATAAATTTACACGCCTATGTTTTTTTTTAATAATATGACTAGATTTTACCCGTGGCTTCGCTCGTATTCATTTAGATTTGTCATATCCCTTGGGAACAGTCTTTTTTTTTAATTAACAGAGTACCTTTACGTTTCGAAATAGATGTCGTAAGCAAAGTATATTATTACTTTTAATACTTTTTTGTTCTTTCCTCCGTATATAAAATATATTGTTAATAAAGAACACAGAAAAAGTCGCGAGAATCATATAGTATATAAATAAAATCTAAGCGTTTAATGTGTGTCCGGGCTAATCTCCGAAACGTTTTGACGAGACTTTTATTGGCATTAAAAGTAATATATTATCTAAGCTAAACATTATGATTTTCCGTATGGGTTAGATAGTAATAACTAAGAGGGGTAAATGACAGGGTTATAGGTATTAAGTAGTAATAATTAAATTAAAAAATGAAAGCCATACTACATCTAATCCAAATAAAATACGTAGTCCCGAAGAAAAAATCAGCATCAGCTAGTAAATTAATATAATAGACATAAAGACGACCTGCAAGGATGAAGGGAAATAATCTCTTTTTCTTTCCGACTTCCCTAGTACAGATATGGTTCGATGATACATACATATGGTACCAATATAAGGTAACCGGGGAACTAGATTCTAGGAAAAATTATCACAATATTAAACATTTACTAAAATTTACAAGATAGTCTTAACGTAAAAAAATAAAACGTAACTTGTAAAGCTTTCTATCACAATCAACTCCGAGGTATGAGCGAACCTTTAAAAGCTTTTCTGAGGACTTGCGGAGCATTAAGCCAATGTGTAGATAAAGATGGTAACAACGCCAGAACGATATGCTCCATGCGCCATAAATACATTTATCTGCTTCGCTTTCGTTTTTAAGATAAATTGGGTCGTTTCACCGATGCGTTGTTTTAGTATTGGACATGTACCTTTTTGTAAAATATTCAAAATATAAGTGCAGTTGCGAGTATCTATAAGAAGGTTTTTGAATTAATGTACTGAGATAATTTCAATGTGAATATTGTTTCAAATTGGATTGAATCAAATTAAAGCGATGATCTAGTTGATAACGTGTTGGAGCATAGCGTCGATAGACGTCGGTTTGAATCGAACTGAGTCGGAAGTCGGAAGGAAACCATCGTGATGGAACCATAGCGTAGTGGTAGGGTATTTTCTGTAAGTCCTTATGGCTAGTTACTATCCTCAAGTTCAACGAGTACCTGTTGTTATGTTCCAGCAGCTGCACTTGAACCTACAAAGTAAAAATATATAAACATTATATACTCATTTATGTCGATAATATTTACGTAAATTCTTACTGGCGTGGCACTTCTTACAAACTGAAATGGAATATAGTCGAAGAGCGACAGTAACCACCGATGTTTGATCTTACTAATACTCATAATGATATGTCAACAAAGGTCAGGATTATTACGTCGACGTACAGACACCACTGCGAAAGTTACTTTAATAGATATACGTATATTAAATAATTGACGGATCAAGATGGTTCGATAAATTGGTTGATTTTACTTTAATAATACATATATATATACATATATAATTAATTTGTGTTTAGAAATATGTAATGAAAAATTAATGAATTATATATGATAAAAGTAACTTATACGTATTCCAGTAGACGTCTTATTATGTATAGAAAAGTGGTCACCGAGCAACTCCAACTAATCAAACTGACAAGCATTCGATAAGAGAGATTCTCCATATTATGACAATTTCTTCAAATCAATGAATCAAATTCAATTAACAAAAATTATTCCGATAAGTCTCTTAAGATCAATAAATACTACTTGAATTGTTAATGTAAATTTACTTGCTACTTTGTTCTTACTGTTTTATAAAAAAATGCTTCCTTATATATAAATAAAATGGCATATATTTAAGAATACTTGATATCAGGACAAATAAAAAATATATTATTGTTGATATAGTGAAACTCATCTTGTATGACGTATAAATCCGCATAAGTGTTCAAATTTGTGGCAGAACTTTTTTTTGTATATACCGAGTGACTGTTTAGTCGGCAGCAATGTTTTTACAGGATAATCATTAATCGATTCTCATTCTAAATCAATTAAAAAATATAGTTGCTTATTATTATGGTCCTAATTATCTCGAGAAATGCAAAGCTGATATACACTCAACATCAGCTGATTTACGGGAATAAATAAATAACCCTTTTTCCCCTCCTTCCCCCCCCCCACCCCCCTCCCCCCCCGTTTCCCTTTTCACCGTAAAGTTTCCCACGATAAGCAGGTACGTAATGATTAATCTTGAAAAGGGCCCCTTTAAAGTTGTTTATTGAAGCTAGACCTGATTTTTTTACGTTTAAAAATATCGTTCCCATACTTTTAAAAGTTTTAGAACTTTAAATTAAATGAAGCTATCTTGATAATTATTTTTGTACATGAGTGTCTAAGAAGTAAAAATAAAATTATATTTGATCAGAGACAGTCTAATAGTTTTGATAAGCATGCGCAATGACAGACCACTATGATTTTATTTATATAAGTTTTCTAAATATTTTTACAGGGGGTATTTATATAAATACCTATTTAAACTTTTATTCCACCCTGTATCGAGAATAAATGTTGTTTGTGGACATATTTTATTGCTATAATGTATCACTCAATATATATTTATTAATACTACTTTACTAAGAGTTTTATATCATATACCACCTTGTAGCACGCCTCTAGAAAAATAACAAAAGAAAACGTAAACTGCTTAAGCGTTTCAATAAAGTAGACATAACGTAAATTACTGCACACATTACAATGGATCCTCACAAAAATAAAATAATCCCCACACGGATTCAATGACAAAAGCCTTCTCGATCCGGAAACACATTCTTAGTCCACGTAATGTATGAGCGTCGTTTAAGCAAAAGTTACTTCGATATTTCATGCTGTGGTTAAGTTATTGGACGTTATTAATAACGTGCCTTTCCTAACTTAATCTGACTTGAAAAGCATTGAGGCGTATGTCGTGTAGGCAATGTATTGTTCAAATAACAAATAGATTACAATTGAAGTCGTCTTACTTATCCTTTCGCTGTTAAGTATTATAATGACTAATCTTAACACTAACCTTAATCTCGGTTTAAGTTATTTTATACGAAGACAAAAACTTAGTCATCCATCCATGGTAGATATTTCATATTAAGCAAATAAATAAAATTATAAATTTTGACTTAATTATTCTTTTGCTGTTATGTTTTATAATGACTAATCATAACACTAACCTTAAACTCGGTTTAAGTTATTTTATACGAAAACAAAAACTTAGTCATCCATCCATGGTAGATATTTTATATTAAGCAAATAAATAATATTACAAGTTTAGTCTTACTTATTCTTTTGCTGTTAAGTATTCTAATGACTAACTCGAACAGTAACCTTAATCTCAGTTTAAGTTTTATGAAGACAAAGACTTAACCATCCATACATTGTAGATAATTTATATTAAGCAAATAAATACAATTATAAGTTTGAATATAGTGATCAGTTTGTTTGACAGGCGAAATATCATTCCGATGTTCGCAGATTGATAATTACCCGACGTGTATTAACGTATTTTTTCGGTTCTCGCATACATTTCGTAATGTAAATTGGACACTTTAATGGTTAACGGTAAAGATAGAAATTGTGAATCTCACTGAACTTCTTTATGTTTGAAATCGCCGATAGGGGCTTAATAATTAGGCCCTCAAAGAGATTTTTTCCCCAGTAGTGGGACTCTTAAAGGCCGTACCAAAGTATTATTTATAATAATAATAATAAAACTCTTTATTGCACACACGTTGAAAGTATACCAAATTAGATCTCAGTTTACAATATGTGTACAGTTAGGCGGCCTTATCGCTTAGAGCGATCTCTTCCAGGCAAACCTAAGGAGACATTTAATTTTCAAAACTACCGGGTGGCAATATAAATAGACATAATAATTACAAAAACTATAGATAAAAGTGAAAAAAAAGAAATGACGCAATAGAATAGTTATATTACGACAGCGAGAGGTAATGCCGGTGGAGATATTTTTTATATTTTTGATATGATATTATATAATGATTTATAAATCGAATTATTAGTCTCCAATTACGGGTTAAATTTTCTACTATTACACAGAACAGTTATATTGGAAGCTTTGGGCTGATTAGAATTGAATGTAGGGAATGCAGGCCATGTGGGCGTGTCCTGTCGTGTCTCTGAACAAATTTCAATGTTTGTATGCTTAAATAACTAGCGTCCGCTTTAAATAATTAAGAGAAGTAAGAAACGAAACGGCCATACCTTTGAACAATGTATAAACACTTCCCGTGTTATTACAAAAAGTTAATACGTGTTGAATACTTGCTTTAAAAAAGTTTGGGTACTTTCGTATTAAATGCACCGCGCTCGCCGAACGTTCGTCATCTTGCTCTTTTATCTCTGTTTGGTTAGATTAGGTTAGACGTGCGAAAAAGGATAACACGAGCTTGCCGTAGCAGCGGTCGGCTAGCGGGGTACATTAAATACGAAAGTACCCAAACTTTTTTAAACCAAGTATTCAATAAGTATTTAATTTTTTTATAATAACACGGTTCTACCTTATGAAAATTGACATGTGTGTTTAGAATTATGTCTTTGTGTCGTTTAGAATTATGTACATTTATTATTCTTACTTTGTATCATTAATTTATCATTACTATCGAATATCTTAATATATATATTTCTTGTGTGCGTGTGTATGTGACTGAACTCCTCCACGCGGCCGTTTTTTTTTGTGGTCGTGAGCGAGGGTTAATTCCTGCCCGCGGGCGCCCCTATCACACCTCCCCCGTCCCAGTATTAATATTTATTTTCTAAATATTTTATTTTATTTATTATTGTACATCTTACAATAATAATTATATATAAATATTTCATGTAATTCATAGATTAAATGAACTCAGTAATCTAAATATAAATTCTGGTATACATTTCTTTGCCTACAATCCTAAATAAATAAAGACGAATTAAATTTAACCCCATATAACTTACATACATTTACGATCTTTATCTAATATCCATAAAAGTTAAAGTTTTGCTAAAGTAAAGAGAACCTGCACGTGAAACAAACATTGCTAAGTAACAGTGTATCTTTGTTTATTGTTATTACATCGGATATTATTTATAAATCATTAAGGCGTCGGGTTTATGTACTTAAAAGTAATACTCGAGTGAATCGTTACTCGTTAGCTCGCCTCGCTCAGAGTTACTTCTAAAGAATCCAAGTATCTCTTCAGAATAAGCGCTGTGTCATTGCTCTAGGTAAATGGAACAAAGTTTTAATGAGTGGACTTTCAAATATTTTGTCGGATACTTTCAATTTATTTAATTCGACAACACAATTACTGTATTGATAAAATGTAACTGTTGTATTGGCCGTCATTTCTAAGTGACAGTTGGACTCACGCCGCTCTTTAAGCAATGAGTTAATTCTTTTACAGCTCATAGTAAATAGATTTCGATAAGTCACACGTATACATGCATTATTATAAATATAAAACTGTATAGTATAATTGTAATAATATATAATAATAAAAAATATAAATAATTGTTATATCAAAATCTGTAATTATACAATGTATTATTACGTAATAAATTAGAATAAGTAATATGCAAATAGAGTTTAACAACAAAATGACTGTCTAGCGAATAAGAAAATGACTTTTTAAAGCTTAAAGTAGTATAGAATTAATATAATTGGAAACGACAGTCGAACATGCAACTTTCTCAAGAAAAAAAACTTAATGCTAGAAAGTACATAAAAATAAGAAAACATAATAAACAAATATTCTAATGGTCAAAGAACGGAAAAATCATGGCTTGCGGTAATTACAATTTATTGCTTCTCAATTAATATATTTATAATGTGTTTAAAAATAATTTATTTTTATGCATTTATGCGTCTCCGTGTTTTTTGTATCCCACTGAAGAAATACGGACGATTGAGTGGCCATTGGCAGGCGTGTGGGCCGTTGAGGACGATAGAGAATGTTTTTTTTTCTGCATACGCGCCTTGTGGCAGCTATGGCTGAGACCAAGCTTGCATTGTACCACCATCCACGAAAATGACTTATGTTTAATATTTAAAAATATATAAATGTAAACGTATTTTGAACAATAGTTTTTTTTTGTATCGTTTATTATAAATTATTCAGTAATTATGTAATATCATTATTTATTATTCTCTAATTATTTAATAGTGTCGGTATCGTAAATCATAAGCTATGCGTTTAATAAATCATTGAATAATATTTTATACGTCTGTTTATAGCGAGTTCATGCAGATACTAGCGTATATAGAGACCATAAAAATCACCTGAACTGCACAGCCAGAGATTGCAGCTATCTAGATGATTACTCAAAGAGACAGAGGACAAATAAAGCTTGTCCTTATCACAATGTAAGTAAGAACATCGGAAACAATGTCGTAATTTACATGGTGATTTAAGTTATTTAGGCATTAGTTGAGTTTATTAGTAGATTTGTTTGTGTTGTTGTCTGTCGATTTAACTAGGTGTTAGTTATTATATAACGGTAAAGAAGGGCGTAAAGACGATAACATTTTGAGCCTAAAAGTGTAAGTGGCTCTCATATGAAAAAATAATAATCGATAAATATATGCTTATGGTATGAATTCGAGAACATTAGAAATTTGAAGGCTAGATAACAGCCTACACTCAAACTTCTTAGAACATTTTCCTCTACTTAAAAACGAGACAATTTCCATAATCTCATTGCACAATGTGGTATCTAAACACGAGCAAGCGTATGCAGAGTTATCATTACTTCAAAACAAAACTTCATAAAAAAAGTAGATAAGAATTTTGTACGTGGTATTTCATAATAGAATTTATAGACCACAAGCGCACATTTAAATTTTAATTAATATCATAGTAATAATTACTCTACAATAACACAACTTAACAGGCCAAGAGAAATTTAAGCTATGCGTGTTGGTAAACCTCGATAAAATCAATTTTGTACTTTACTGTCGGATGTCATAATAAATACTGGTATATAGCCTTTCATTTCCAGCATTATTTTGAATTAACTACCGTAGCGTTGTGTGTCCAAAAACAAGTCTTAGTTACTTTTATTTTAGGGCAGTGTTGTTCTAGCAAAAGTTTTAATGTGACGATATTACCTTTCTCATGTTTCTTGGACAGTATTTATTTTTGTGTGAGTCCAAATTCTTGTTAGATTCGAGTGGTGAGAGGAAACTGGTTTCGGATTGTGCCTGGTATAAATATGTAGATAGTAACGCCCCCGAGGTGATCACTACTTGTTATGAAGCATTTTGAATATTACGTCGCATATAATGTTATATTTTGTATCTCTATCCACACAAAAAAGTTTATTTTGTTATGCATCTTTAATTTATTATAATCAATTTTGACATGCATTTCTTAATAATAAATAAACTTTTATTAAATTAATAATTATGTTATTAGGATTAGAATGTAGATTAGCGAAATGAGCATGTGAGTTTGTTTGTTTATCACGCTTTCATGCTTTAATTACACAACCAACCATTATGAAATTTGGCATACAGAATTAGCAGGGGTACAGAAAAGTATATACCTTCCATTCATAAAAAGTACTACTGTTCCCGAATGATCGGTCAAATTGCACGTGAGTGAATCCGGGAGCAAAAGGCAATTTAAAATATACATCTTTTATAATTAACACAACATTACAAAGTATATTTTGATAATGAAACATAATTAACTACGACAGCGGTATTTACTTAATTTTTCATTAGTAATTACGTTTAAATACATACATCCTGCTTCGTTATGCGAAAATACAAAGTATAGCAATCTCTCGGCCCTTTACATCAATCTGTATTCACATCTCATATGGCAGTGAGAAATAATTAAGGCAACATGTTGTGATCGGACAGAGAACAATAGAGACGAACGAAGTATAAAAACCAGGACGCATACAAGCACAAACGCATCTCAGAATGTGCCTCAGACTGGGACCGTCCTGCATCCTTGCCGAGTATTAATTAGTCATTATGGGGTGACAATGGCTCAAAAACAAAAGAAAATAATTTAAATGCTTAAAATTCTATTTAGTTATTCTGTTACGTCGTTTTATAAATTTAAAACATGTCAGCATGAATTTATACATCTACAATTCGTATTTCAGTAAAAGGCATACTTTCTTGAAACCTTACTTTTTATTGGAGAGTTCACAAAAGTTCACTGTCCGAAAAATTAGCCGTAATCGTGGTTCACCTAATTAACGAAAAAGTATCGCCATATCAAGGCGCCAGAAAAGGAGGTCCAAAATACACATACATTGGCCGTCGTGAAACTCAAAAAACTGTTTAAAAATCATTCGCCCCGCCCATCATCCGCCCAGCAACTCTTGCGCACTTATGATTTATCGTAACGAAGACAACCCGCCCCTCGCCCTAACTACTCGGCTTCCGTTCGCTAATTATACGTACACATCGCCCTTACGAAATCTCAAATCGCATTCTTTAGTCTGCTATCGGGAGCTTAAAATGACGCGGTCTCCACACTTCGTAATTGAATTCGATACGGCTTATTCGTATTAATCGTTTGATTCACGTGCTGTACCAGTTGTGTTCTTCTACGGAATAAATGTTTTTCTGAACATTTTTCAATTTACGTATTATATAATAACACTCGATCCCATTCATAAGATATACTAAACAGTAATAGCGGTCTAAAAAATATCGTCATTGGCCTTTACGTCTATTTATTAAACTGTTCAATCAGCGTTTCTGCATGCATCTCCTTTCATGGCATTTGAAGCAAATTTGAAATAATTAACAAAATTATTCAACTATTGAAATCATTAAACTATTTTAATAGGTTACAAAAAGATTGCACCTAATCTTATAATAATTGTAGTTCAATACTAGTAAATAATAACAGAGTAAGATGTATCGATAATATTTCTGTGACTTTAGCTCACAAATATCCAGGTACCACAACTGTACAAGCCTGAAAATACATGGACATATACGAAATTGTACACATCGAATCAAACCACTACACGATTCTCCTACTATTCTTTATAATTATGAAAAAGGGAGGTTAACGATAGTTTGTAGAATATTCCTTTATTAATTAAAATTTGTAAATGAATAATTTTATATAAAAATAATAGGCATAATAAAAGGAAGATTTCAAAATTTTATACTTTTACTACTTCTAAGACATCTGCAATAGATTATTAATAAGTTTTCGTGTAAATAATATTATTGATCGAAGGTCTATTACTATTAATAAGCAATCAATTTTTCCACATATATTAAAATATAGTATAGAATGTCCCTCATGTCTTCAAGTTTTACATTCAATGAAATGATAACCAGTTGTAGATTAAATTACGGTTTCTACATTAAAAAAAAAAGATTACTAGCAGATTACTTGCCCGCAGTTTTGCTCGCGTTAATGTAGTAAACGGCATTTATTCTATCTCCTGGAAACAGTAATTCTTCTTGAATAAAGGTAACCCTACACCCTTTTTATACCCTTGAAAACGTGTATACTACACGGTGCTCGGTTAAATACCTACTTAAGGCGTGAAACAAACAAACTCACATTTGCATTCAATACTATTAGTCAAGATTTCTTTGATATCTGTTTAATTATAGATTTGTTTAAATATATTTGTCAAAATGTCAATTATTGTAGTCACCTGTAATTAAGTATATATGCACAATTCTTCCCACAAACATTATTTTATCTAAACCTTTCCCGTACTCGCGATTAACTTAATTATCTGCAAATATGTTCCTTAACTCCATAAGATGGTTATGATTTCGTCCATTGCTTAAACAGTTCTATTTTAACTAACGAGGCAGATGGTATATTCATATGAAGAAAGTAAGTATTATACATAGATACTATTGAATAAGTAGCTATTCACACTTATGTACGTGCAAAGTAATATAATTTGACGACGTATCACTATTGTTTGCTGATTTAATAACCGGTCACGACCCAAGGACGTAGTATGGACGTATACAGAATAATTTGGAAGTGGACGTGGTTCGTTCTCACGCTATTGGCATTCTTACTTAGTAGATAAAACGTATGCGTAAACTTACACATAATGTTGGAACATATTTAAAATAATTTCTTTACGCAAATTGAACGATTATATTTTTTGATATTCGTGCTATTAAGATATTTACATACACATTTATTTGCATGTTTATTACCCCATTTATAACAATAACAAGTAATACAGTTTTTAATAGAATTGTCTTACTAAAATTTTGTTACATATATATATAGTAGATTTGACAGATATTTGATATATTTTTAAAGAAATAAAAAAAAATACGAAGCAAACTATGCAGCTTAAATGTTGAACCTATTTAAAAATAGATGTAGCTATGAAATGATCATAAATATTGCACGATGTATCCATAGTGTTCGAAAACTTTCAGAAGTAACCTTTTTGTTATCTTGATAAATAGAGATGTCCCAAAATGCAACACTAACGACTTTGCATACTCGCCATTATTCGTTAATTTGTACGACCACGGGTTGAGGTAATTGCAGTTCTACCTGAAACTCTTTCCCAATGACCATAGAAGCTAAGAAAAATATCATATTTATATCATTGCATTGGTATCTGTATTAATTTTGAAGCGATCCAGAAAGTATACGTTATATACAAAATATCATTAACATAGTTTGGCTTTTTGAATTTGAAATTACTATATTTTTAATTTTTTTTTATAAATCATATAGGCAAACGAACAGGTGGGTCACCTGATTTTAAGTGATCACCGCCGGCCATACCCACTAGAGTCACAAGTGCGTTGCCAGCCTGTGTTTGGGGGGATGTATGTAGGTACTAGTAGTATAGGGGTGGGAAGTGGAGGAGGAGGGGGAGGGGAGGCGGGCCTCCGGCACTCTCACTGACTGAAAGAAACGCAACAATGCAAGCACTGTTACTTCAAGTCGGTGTTTCTGTGGGTCGGGTGGTACTACCCTGGTCGAGCCGACCCATTCATACTGAAACCAGTAATAGCTTCAACGTGGCTCTACCATCTATAACTACTATACTGAACTTTCTTTTAATCAATTTTGAGAAAGTAAAACCTATATTTTGCCCTAAAGTAGGTTTAAATTACAACCGAAAACACCATGAAAATTCATATAATTCGTATATATTATATATATTCGTATATATATTCGTATAAATTCGTATTAAGGAAACGCGTTTTGTTCGAAAAAAAGAGATAGTTTAAAAAAAAAACTTTATTGTATTCAGTTACACTAACTAAATTACCTGTAATCAATTTTGGAGAATTATTTCCAATGTAGAGCCACGACGGCTCTATCGACGTTCGAGGTTCGGAGTTTACACACATGAGCAAGCTCGTTTGTATACGTGGGTGTTTGTATAGCTATGTATAAGCTTTTAGTTATAACGATAGTAGAAAAGACGTATGTAAAAGTAGTCCGGTGAAGCTGTTAAGACCTTGCTAGGTCAATAGCGTAGTCAGTTCGAAAAAAAAAACGTATGTAAAAGAATTTTGACTCGAATAACTTAATCCTGCAAAGGGTAGGAGGTTATCAGTAATATTATAATTTTATATTTCCATAAAAACACGAACTTACATTTTGGTGTATCATTGTTTTCTATTTTTTATATATATGCACGGAAGAAATTATGATGTATTTTGTTTTTTTTTATATATATAAACATTATTATAGTTTGTGATGAGCTCTTAGAAGAGTAGTAGATGTATTCTTTTTATTGTCGCTACAAATAATTGACCAGTACATTTAAAGCTCGCCGGTTAAATAACAAGCGCATTCTATCTATGACAAATTGGTCGGTTAAGCGACGCACGATGTTCTGAATAAATTAACAACGGGCTGTATTCCGAAAAAAAACCTGCCTTGTTTATTATAATTATGCATATGTGTGTGTTGCTGTTAATATAACGAGTTCTTAGTGTGCGTATGAATATTCTAGTAAAAAAGAACAACGCGTAGACTAAAAATAATTATATGCTATTGAATATCCTATTAACTAATAAGTTACTATTGTAGTTTATTAATGGTTAGTTACGTGTTCAGATCTGATAAGTTAACGGTGTAAATTGAGTATAATTGTACTATTTTTTCATAATATTTAGTTATAATTAAGTAAAAATAGAATGCTAATATTTAATTATTGTAATAATTTAAATATTTATTTTAGAAATGGAAAAATTAGTACAATGTGGCTTTTAAATGTAGACAGTATTGCGCAGTTAAAGCAGAAAACCGTGGAACATTGGAAGGAACAAAGAGGTAAAAAATGTTCATCGGGTACAAGGAAACAAATATGTCAGTTATTAATAAAAGAATGTCTCTCGCAACTTTAATTGTGGTGGTATACATATAACCTATCATTGCATTAGCAATGCAATATTTTTTTAATAAAAAAAAATGTAACGTCCTCTTTAGTTAAAAAACCGATAAGTACTTTCAAACCTTTTTCTTGTTTTTTTTTAGATAATGGTAGTTCCATATAAAATTGATATAGGATTAATTCTACCCACCATATTTTATCTAGTTGAGAACTAAATATTGCAAAAAAACATGTGATTGTGGTGATTTTACAATGCTGATGCTTTTTTTACGTCTCGTTTTCTATGTAATCATTCTATGTAAATGTTCAAGGTTTTTCTTAATATATATTCTAATTCTAATATAATATATTCTAAGAAATCTGAGATTATGAAATATAGCAACGAAGCATCAGTATTCATCAGCTAATAATTCGTATTACAATTTCTTCAAAAACAAATATTATCTGTGAATGTATCTCTAAGTACGTTTAAATTTATACTTAGAAAGTATATATTTGACCATTCCCTTTTAAAAAAATCTATTCTACATAAAATATAAATATACTGTTCAAGTTTTTTATTTTTATTTTCCGTAGGTTCGTTCGGTTACACATTACTAAATGTAACAATACCTCTACTTGTAATATAAAAGACTTCAACGAGCTCCTAGTCTCCTGTGTTGATGATATTTGTGACATTATAAGATAGTAAATTTGAACTAGTATTTCCATAAACTTTAAAGATAACAATGTAACAAAATTTATATTAAATACGAGTGTATTGTTTTTTATTTTAGAGTAAGTCATTTATTTATTCCGAATTCTTTTTCTTTCATTTAAATCATCTGTGACGAATCAAAACGCTAAAAGAAGCGATCCGATGAAGACGTACCAGGAAATATGAGCAAAGATTTTATAATAATGTTTCTCTGCTTATAAAGAATTAATTATTGTATCATTATTTAAAATATTTACTATTAATAGGAAATATAATAAATGGTACGAGATTTCGAAAATCAAATATTTCTCTTGAAATATGCGTACAATGATATAAATATGGATAAATAAATAAAAAGTACTTATTTCAAATACGAAAAAATATAAGTAATTTAACAAACATCACCTAAATAAAAACATCAAGGAGACAACTTTACTATAAACAATGAAGAGTAGAACGTAATATCATTATATTACTAATAATGAAAGATCATTTATGACCCCAGACGCAGTACACTTGCAATATTACGATAAACATTAGTCACTAAACTCATTAATTTATGATATCGCTAGAACAGCTTTTAGTGCCAGTACATAAAGTAGTCATGACTTATCTACAGATGATATAGAATCGTATGGGAATCAATATAAATAAATTGGCCAATAGAATTGCCCCAGGTACACGCTTGGCCAGAGATCAGATACTATAACTCAACACGCAACATATCAATTAAAGGGCGTATTAAACATCCTCATCTCCATACAGAGAGTGCAGTTTAAACGTGAATACGCTATTTGTTTATTTATTAACTTGTTACTTGCAATGACACTTTAATGTGTCAACACTAAAGTAGAATTAGTGCATGACAATCGTTTAAGCCATGTTATATTTTCAAGTCTATAAGCGCTGTTATTTGATTCACAATAGAAAATTTTCAAACATAGATGTGCGATATACTGGTTTGTATTAGACATATTTTTAAAGTGAAACTTTAATTACATCGTCTCAAACTTTTTCGTCTGTGTGTTGCATGTCGCGTGATGGTCGGCCGCGGAGTACAGATAAAGTGAAAGGCGCTCGTCAGAGCAGCCAGGGCCAATATGGCGGAGCCTATAGTTCGCAGCAGCTGACTGTGTAGTGTATAGACTAATATTAGTTAAATGTCTATAGTGTGAAAAAAAGTTTCACTTTTACTGTGGTTTCATAAAACCACACAATCCTTTTTATTCTAGTAATAATTTATTTTTTAATATATATATATAAAATAAAAGATTATATATATATAATATATATATAATATATATATATATATATATATATATATTATATATATATATATATATAATATATATATATATATATATATATATATATATATATATATTCTTTTCATTTACCGTTATATTCAAACAAGAAAAAAACATTAAAATCCATATTTTTCGAGTCTACAAATCTTAACATTGGTGGCATTTACATCATTGAAACATTGACTTAGATTGATCACTGAAAAAACATATATCATTATCCCTCGAAACGTTACAACCATGTTATAAAATTAATTCAGTCAACAGACGTAAATAACAGCATAAATAACATCACTATTTAGATATATACAACGACATAATAATGTGATTATTTGCAGAAAGCTGACATTTCCATCAGGCGAAGGAGCAAAGGCTATCGTCTGGTGTATAGGGACATTACACACGACACTAACGCCGTAGAGATATCTCTGTTTTGTCATAAATTGCAATTTTATTTACGATCAATATCTTAGGGTGATTCACAGCCGACAGCACCATTACTAATGTCCGGTTTTGTGTCGTTGTTCTCAAAATTGATGGTTAAGTTTTCTTGTAATCAAGCTATTTAATAGGAATATCACACAATTAATCTATAACTGATTTTTTACAAATGAAATGATTAGAATGTATAGCGTAACTTTCTATGATATTATATTCTTAATTTTTTTATAATTTTCTTCTATTATTTTGAAAATTAAAGTAAAGAAATTCTGAAGTAATAGGTAAATAAACTTTTATCTAATTATCGTACACTGATTCCTTGTACTCCATGAGACAAACAGCACAATTTATAGAAATAAATAACTCAAAACCCTTTAAATTTTAACGTAAAATTCTTAGTTTTATTTCCCACCAGTGGTAATATGAACGATAAAGTGAAATAACTACATGCACATATTGGAATAAAAAGGCCCACATGATTTGCCTTGCAATGAAATTCGTGGTCTCTTTATGACTTCCATTCGTGAGACTTTATTTAATCATATTATTTTGCGTAGGCATTCTCTTTATAGCATTCACCAGTCCACCTTCAATTGTATTATTTGTATAGACAATAAATAATTTTACATAAATAGGTAGTCGGACATCAATTTTGATAAATGACTACCATATGTGATGCTGAATTGCAAAAAGGTCAGCGACGGTACTTATACAGACAGCGTGATGACTACGTCAAGAATTATCTTCTTTTTTACTACGCATCGAGATAATACCAACGTTCTAATTAAAAGCATTAAACTGAATACTTTCTTCGTAAACTGGTGAGTTTAATACGTAAAGCTACTTCGACCAGTTTTTTAAATAAAATGTTGATGGGAACAGATAATGTTGCTCTATACAGCTTTCTACGGAACGAAGAAATATATCAGACATTAACACAACTTGTGTACCTTTAAGAGAAAATCACTTAGTTTTTAATTAGATCTACACTCATTATGGAAAAAATATTATGATCTAAAATAAGATTTAAAGAGCACCCCAATGATTTACTATTTGAACAACGACATAAATTATACGAAGATAAAATTACATATGGAACATTAATTTTAACTAACTGTTAGACGAAATAAAGTCTATTTTACTACGTAATTAAAAAAGTTGTGAAAAAGGAATATATCTCAGCTTTTTTCAGCATATCTATGTTTTCCAACTACTTACACAATAGAACAATTCATTCCATGTTGTTAAAACAGTGATTATTGGTAGTTAGCCTTTTAATAAGTAAACTTATTTTAACGTTAAAACTGTAGATGAAACGAAGATTATGTTAAATATTGATTTTAATTATTTTTCTAACATGTTTAATATTCATTACTGAAATCTTTATACTTAGCCTTCATCATTATCATCAGCTTGTAAGAGACCCACTGCAGTGCCATAGGCCTCTTCTCGAAGGATGGTATGGACATAATCACCACGCCAGCCCACGATGTATTGGCGATTTCAAACTCTGAGAAATCCACAGTTCTACGTTTTTCCACATATAGTAGTAGTACAAGAACATTTCTCAGTTTCGGGTTCCCCACGACGTTTTCCTTCACCGTCAGCCGATAGTGTTACCAATTTAAATTAGTAAATGTAAGCGAATTCCGAAAAATTCGTTGGTACATGCCGGGGTTCGAACCTGCGGACAGCGGAGTGATATTCCACCGGTAAAACCACTAGACCACCACGACTTTTTCATACTTAATCATCTTACACTAAATAACATTACAAAAGCCTGTAAAGCGTTTCCATTACAGATTTTCAAACAGCTTTTATATGTTACTTAATAGATTTTGTAAAAAGTTACTTTAAGGCACAGTTCGCAGAACGAAAAATAGGTGAAAGAACATATATATTTTGTTAGTTGTTATACACTACTAAATTACCTTTAATTGGGCTCGACGACATCACTTATCTTATGGGAAAAACCTGGACAAGACTTGCACAAAACAAAAAAAGAATGACGTAAAAGGAGGCTCATGTCCTGCAGTGTGTTGAAGAGAGCTGCACATGACGATGACGATTGGAAATATTAAGGTAATATAAAACTCATTTAAAACTAATTAAGTTTAGATTAATATATATGGAAGTTCTTATAGTGATTATATCATAAATTAGCTGATAACCGCGACTGAGTAAGCGTTGTCATGAGCATGCGCACCACACCGCTTGCCCCATTTCTAAAGTAATTTTTTGAGTGACGCACACACAACGGCAGATCTCTATCATTTTGTTTATATAGATATACTATAAAATACTCTACTTTTTGGATGAGGCTGAAATGCATTTACTTAGGTATCTACTGTTCTCTCGTTCTTAACTTGCACCGTCATTCAGATTACAATAACTTTTGATAGAGTAAACCGATTTTCATGAAACAGAGACTAAATGTTTCTCGAGAATATGCTTTATTCTACTAGTTGCGTCATATTATAAATATTGTAGTTTAACAGTGATGCGGATACAAACAAATAAACAGACATTTCTAAAAATAATTTAAATGTATTTAGTTACTTATCCTTAGTCACTTGCAATATTTTTTATCGCAAAAATCTGAAGCTACAGACTCGTTGAATTTATATACTTATTATATAGATAGAAAAAAATTTCGTCAATCATATTCACAATGAAAATCCAAAGTCACTTATCGATTGCATATGAATAGCAAAGACCGTATATAAATTAGTAATTGATAAACACATCGATACAATGCTATAAATCTGATTCCTTTTGGATAATATATCGCTTTAGAGAAGATTTAATAGCGTTTACAGATCCGAGATTAACCAAAAACGTAACTATGAACTATCGCCGCACCATCTAAATATAAAACAGATGAATATTTTGCTAAATATTGTCAATGCAATTTCTATAAACGTTAATTAGATTTGTTTTCTTGAAAAATCACAAAATAAGAACAATATAAATGTGATAATAGTTTATATATTATAAATAAAATAATAATATTCCTGTGCAGAAGCTATATAATATGTTTATAATTAGAGAAATAGAATGAATAATGTAAAAAATGTAACATGTCACGAAATATCTTACAAAACCATTTTTGAAAGATAATAGTGAAAGTAATTTTACAAAAGTAAATGATACAAACAAATTAAGATAAATATCATTCTTTTTAATCTTTTAAATATTGACATATTTCCAATGAGCAAATATAGTTTTAGCGATTCATGCAGTAATCACTAACGAAGCATGTAGGATTTGATACACTGATTGTCATTGTAAGACAATAACCAATTGATTCAGTTAATTGTCTGTTAATAATTGAGTTTACTGAATCGAAGCTTTAATCCAATAAAAACTGTACGTGAACAATAAATACGAAAATAAAAGTTGTATTTTTGTTTAATTTTATTACATACCGTAACTTTTATATTACGATGCGGAAGAAATTATTTCAGAAATTGAATGATCTGTATATCAGTTACAAGGTTTCTTTATTTTAATCATTACATAGTATAAAACAAAGTCCCCTGCCGCGTCTGTCTGTCTGTCTGTTCGCGATAAACTCAAAAACTACTGAACGTATCTTTATACGGTTTTCACCAATGGATAAAGTGATTCACGAGGAAAGTTTTGGTATATAATTTGTCCAGGATTTTTAAGCTATTGCATAGCTTCTATCGCGGGCCTTGAGCGTGGGGACCGAATCCAGAAATTCCGTAACGAAAAAAACCTAACACACCCCACTCCGACCGGCACAGCGGTGATACTTTTTAGTTTTTCCATCTATCAATAAATACCAGAACTTTTAATGACTTTTTGAAATATCACGCTTGTCTCTTTAGTTCAGCAACCCGCCTTTAGGTGGCATTGGTTGTATTGGAAAACTACCGTAACCAGCTGTTTGTGAGAAAGTATATAGGTGTATAGGTATTTATCATCTATGTACAACAGTGAATATCTGTACTCGTATAATTTGTGTACAAAGTGTTTTAAATATGAATAAACAAAGTGCATTTATTAATGAAGAAAGTCACGAAAAAATAGTGAAAGAAAATGAGTTAGTACTCTATATACATTCATTTTATTATTATTATCACAAATGCAGTATTATTTTTTGAAATAAAAAGAAAAAAATTAATTAATTTTTTTAATTATTTTTTTTTTAAATACTGCATTAATAAAATAAATAAATAATTATAATTGCATAAGTTGATAAAAAATGCTATGCAATAGCTTTACCGCGGCAGTCTCCGAGTGCCACACGTCTTTTTTTATAATCAGGGCGGGACAACGTCTGCCGGGCCCGCTAGTAATATTATATTTTTAAGAATGGTATGTATTTTTATTAATTTTAATAGACTCTACAGTTTTAAATTCTTGTCTATAATAAACTCTTATAAATATATTTAATTTACCAACGACAAGATCAAAACATATTGCATATTTTGTAGAAATCGTTACCTAACTGCATTCACTTATGTACGATTAAAATGGAATATGTGCATGACAAGCAAGACTCATTTTTATAATCACATATAAAAGAAATAATATTCAAAATTATAAATTCGAAGAAAATTATAACGAAATAGATGCTAATGATAATAATCGTACCAAGAATAGAAATATATGAGTAGGTTCGTTTTCATAAATGTTGTGATATTTTTTTTAGAGAGAGAGATTTATAGAAAAAACTTGATTTCATAAACTTACGTTATTTTGCTCTGAAATGTTGTGATTTTGGTATTGTTTAACGTTTTGTTTGTAATGTGAAAATGTCTTTTTAATTAGATTGACATATGTGTAAAAATGTCATTATATAGTTCTAATAAGATCGCCTTAACTACAACGTGACTTGACTACGTTCAATATACTCACACAACGGCCTAAACATGGAAGATGATAAAAACCACAATACAAAAACGACAAAAAATAAGCTCTAATCGTATAATACTTCCATGAAAATATAATATTTATGTGACAAAATCTCCTGTGAAGCTAATTGTCGAGCAAAAAAGTAGTTCTTTACTGTAGTAATTATATATTGATCAATATATACAGTATGTACGTTATCTAAATGTATACATAAAGAAACAAATATATACATAAGTACATTTCAAGTAAAGATAAGTTTTACAGGTAATAATAGTAACATAAGAAACTATGGACTATAATTTCATTTCAATTCCATCTAGTTCTATGCTATGGACAATTATTTAAGACCTAATTCAACATGATTTATATTTTCATACTTGTTAAGTAATACTTTTAATATAAATATTATAATTGTATTCTTCGACGTCAACGCAGCTGCACATTACATTATTATGCATTAATTTATCGTGAGTGGCTCTATATCGTGTGGTCATTTAGATCATAAAACAATAGAACAGTTGCAGCCGAGAGAATGCAATGCGCAGTTATGCAAATAGTTGGGGTCGCGACCGTAAGTATGAATATTGATAGAGCATTGTCGAGATCGCAGATTTACCTCGCGATAGTCTGAACATCTAGTCTCTACACAGCACGATTCGTAAACAAATTACCCTAAAATGGATAAGCCGATTGTTTTTCTAATCCAGTTTCATGTTTCAATTTATCTTTAAGTTTACAAGTTTTAGAACGTTGCGCTTTTTAAGGCTTTAAAATAAATTGAAACATAATTCTTTCCCTCAACTGTATCACGATACTTTAAGAATAATAAGAATGGCACGAAGAGAGACAGCCGAGTGGTCACGCAGCCACAATGGTCGGTCCGACTGAGAAATGGCTTCAAAAACGTATATAACTTCGTCAAATGGTCATAAAATAAGACCCGTTTTATGGCGCACCTTTATAGCCGCGGGCTACGTAAGGATGAGCGGCGAATACCATGGAACTGGCACCACAGTTGATTCCGATGTCTATTTGCGACAGTATAAAATGTATAGTACTACGAAGTTTCCAGAACAGGAAGACTTATTTCTTAGTTGTTCATGATAATTATAAACTATTATATAATATATTATATTCACTTAACGTATATAATATATTACACATACATTCTAATAAAGGTTATGTGATTTTAGTAGTCACGTATGAATAATGATATCGACGCAAAAAAATTAAATTTAACTATAACTCTTGTTAGAAATTATAAAACTCATTTCAACAAAGTTATACTTTATCTAGTCCCGTTTGCCATTAGATGCCAGTATCTTTCGTTGTTGCATAATTTAACTTGTAAAATGTTACAAGTACTTACAACATTATAGATAAGCCATGTAACAAGCAAATAAAGTATATGACGAATAAATAACATATATTTTCTTTTTAATAATCCAAGGATTCACATTATTCTTTGAGGACGTTTACATTATTTTCTTTTTTATAGATTTAGCATTGGAAGCCTCGTGGTGTTGAGTGATTATGAGGCTTAGGATGGTCACAAACTAAGCCTAAGGAGAACTGGCTTTGTAACAGATGATACCATGCTATGATTCTATGAAGATAGTTTCCTTCACCGAAAACTACAAATTACTAAAGGCATTCGAGCCTACGTTATTCCTCTAAAAATTTCCCTCGATCAATAATATATTATACACACATCCAACATTCCATAGTTTAGGGACATCTTCTTCTATACATATAATAAGAATGTAAATGTAACGTGTCTGCACTTTTTCGATTTTCGTGAAAAAAAACTGTTGCAGGTCTTTTAGAAATGTCTGTCTGTTTGTATGAACACGCATCACTGCTAAATTACTGTGTTCATAAGTAAAACCATAAAGCATATCTTCGCGAATAACTTAGTCTTTGTTTCATTAAAATCGGTTCACTCTATCAAAAATTATAGTAATTTTAATGAGGACGCGGCGTAAGTACGAGAGAAAAGTAAATAAATGAATGGACTTAACACATCCAGAACATGGACAACGTTCATGGAACGTGGAACAAAATGTTCCACGCGGCTGAAGACGCGCGCACAGCTAGTCATTAATATAGCTATGGACAGTAGAATAACTACAATAATAATTATACAACAACACGCATAAATAAAACTGAAATGCTACATTGTTTCTCCTAAAATACTAAATTAATTTTGACAAAAGTTTACGAGCAGATTACGAATTTCACCTAGATTAACTAAATTACACTTTTCTGTAGAGACTTAGCATTGTTGACAAAATATAACAGTGGTAGAAGAGTTATGGAAGCTAATTAGTAATGAGAAACTAACAAATAAAAAAAGTAAGAGGCCGACCACAACTAATCAACATAAAACCATAAAACGCGTAATTCCCATGAAAGAACAAAACCATTTTTTCGATAACGAAGTCGCCGCACCAGTTAGTATAAGATATTACACAAAAATAATTACAGTGGAGATATACTCTACACAAATACGACAAGTAATCAAGACATGTCAACAAAGCATATTTAAGGAAAACATGTAAATTATAAATAAGTAACTTAATTTACTAAGTAAAGGATTGCAAATGAGTTTTACTGATGTGCTTCTAACGTTAAAACTTTAGGAAATAATAGTGATTAACTTACCGCTGTTTAACTAGTTACAGTTGGCGTAAATTATTGTTCCACAGTACCTATATACCCTTGATGGATACCATCACCCCGTTTTTAATTTATATCTCACTATCTATTAAACAACATTTTTTAACAAGATTGGTTCTAATATTGTCAAAACATAACGGGCAGATTATAATTGGATGGTTGTTTTATAAGTGAAATTTATTATTACGTTTAGGCCGTCTTATTCAGTCAGGCGTGTTTATATCAGCTACTACTCGATAAATTAGTAAACTTGTACATACTTAAATTTTACAATAATTCATTTCAATACGACCTTATAGTTTAAATTTTAGGTGGTAATATTATTGAACAAAAGCATAATCGTCAGAATGCAGATTCTATAGTTATTAGGTGATAAATAATAACATATTTCAATACATAAATTGTTTTGATTTAACGTCCGTTCGAATACTTGAACCTATAATTATTTATAGTTTAAATGAAGCTATATCGTAAATGTCTCGGTGATTTATTTACGAATGCGTTGTTATTAAACCTTGTCTAACATATATAACTTACGTTTTTTATTATTTCACCTGCATCCCTTGTTTTTTACTACGTGATTATTTGCTGCGCATTTATGGATATTAAAGTTTATATGCAAGGCGTGATTTAAAAATATATTTGTTATGATTTGTTTTATTTGTATGAGACGTCTTCATTGGAATAAAGTGCTAGGGCGGCCATTATAGGAATCGAATTTACAATTTTAATAAACATAATATGTATTTACATATTTATATATTTACATTTACATTATTGTATTTATATATTTACATTTCACATATTACAATAAAATGTAATATGTGAAATGTAAATTATCAACATTATTAGTAACATAATAGTGTACCGATTGATCTAATTAATGTTATTAATCCTTAAACTTATTCAATGTCGGAATTGCATATACACTTTGTATATAAAATAACATCAAAATTGATTGAGATTTAAATAAATTTGTAATTATTTAAAAGTGTTATTACTATTTTGGTAGCCTCTCGTATTTACTTTCGTTTATATGTGCCTTTATAATAGAGATATATTATAAAAATTCGAAAAAGGATTTCAGTGTACAGACAGACCTACAAATTTATCATTTAAATTTATTATCACACAACTTAATAACTTCAAGTAATTAACCTTTCTCTAAACAAGTTAACCGGAACTATTCTATATAGTCGCTTAGTAGTAAAAAAAATAATTACACATATCCTTTCTTATATGTACTTATTTAACAAACAAACAATTATGTTACACTAGATTAATCTGTCTCTCGGACATATATTTTTTCTGGATTGCAGATAATGTATGTCCTCTTCTTAACCCTGACGACGTGTATGCATAATTTCACAATAATCGGCATAGTATTTAAGTCGTAAAAGCGTAACAAACAAACTCACATTCGCATTTATAATATTAGTTTGGAATTAGAATAAGTACATTATTACATATTATTAATACTGAGATTAAAGTGACGTAGTTAACTAGCTAATTAAGATATACCTATCTGGTTTTATAAAAACAATCAACATTATGACGTATTTTATAAAGTTCGATACACCTTGTTAACACTTAAGAGTTTACATCAGTCTTTCAACCTGATTACACAAATAGTTGTAATTAGTAGGTATACCGTCGAGCTAAAATAGTACATGTTAACCGAGTATCCGACGTCGATCATTGAGATAATATTAAAACACTGAACCAAAACCATAAGTTTTAACTCGTACATATTACACTGGATTGAAATTTTCTTTTGAAAATTATTTCTTACTTCGTCTAATTTCATACGAAACATCAACAAAACAAAATTTACTATATAAATATGAAATTCTCACAAGTTAGTGAGAATGTTTTGTATCGCACAAGAATATGAATTCCCTATATTTTATTACAAATACAGTCTAAAATTAAAATTGCATTTATCTTCGGATCTTTCAAATTTATTTTTTGTAAGTCGAGTGTACCAAAAAGGTGCAATCTGGCAAGATGTTGAGAAAAAGACATCCGGACTTTTGTATTCCGAAACAAGTATTTACGAAACGAATCACAACAGAATAGAAACGCAATAATTCCACATTCGTACAACAATACGCGATAACATTCCGAAATGCTTCTTTCTACCTGAGCCAGGTAACGTCTGCAGGTCGGTCGACGCATTGAAGCCGTGACGCATGCCACAAATACTAAGAAAAAGTAGATGAGTAATTTAAAATGTCAATGTTAGAAATAATATATATTATTACGCGCGAATATATTATTATATATTCTATTACGCGCAAGTGTAGAGCGGTAGTCCGGTGAAGCTGTTAAGACCTTGCTAGGTCAATAGCGTAGTCAGTTCGAAAAAAAAAGACGAGCAATTTCGGACTTACGGCTATATTCAGAGAGTTCAAAAAGATTGACGAGGACGATAAATGTCTATGGTTTCTCAGAGTTAGTTTTCGAAACTGATTTTGACGCTAGTTTTATTTGCAGATACAGGATTTTTCGGATTTTCTAATGATACGTAATGTTTTTGCGCTTCTATAGAAGCTGAGAATGAATAAGACAATTTAATAAATACAACTTGAAGTAGGTAAGATAGTTTAGCATAATTACAATCTGTTAAAGATAAGTTCACAATTTGTCCATACAAAACACGTAGCTCCAATGAAATAACTTACCTCTCTTCACGAGGTCCAAGTCGCTGACAACAGATTTTTCATATAAATAAACCAACCCCGCTGAATACCAATGGTAAGTTATAGATAATCCACATTTCGTTTTTTTTATAGATAATCAAGTTTTCGTTGTACCTATTTACCTATTTATCCCAAAAGTTTGTTCTCATTGAAAAATTGAATTTCTCTCAAAAATTGATACTTTAGAATGCATTAAAGTGAAGAACGTTTGATTCCAAATATAATTGATTTTATTTTATTTATGACATAAGATTTGTATTATTATTTATGTATAAAATACAATTAAATAATAATATGAAACTAACAACGAATTGTTTATATAAATTTTGAAATAATTTTTTCTTAATTTTGTTTTATTTCATTTTACTCTTCCTTATAGTATAACAAGATCAATAATCAAATTGAAATTATTTCACTTAAAATATATATATTATTTATATAAAAAGTGTATGCTTGAAAAAGCATGTTTCAATGTACTCGGTCTTTGTCTTCGAGTGTAGTTTTACTTTTTTCATGAGATTACATGTTTTATATGAATTCATTGCGAGTTGTATTTTTTGTTATTGTAATTTTGTGATTACTTCTTAAACCTTATAACCTTTTTACTAGTTATACGTAAGCTATGTTAAATTTTATTATTACTGCTTATCTACTGTTGAAAAGAATATGACCTAGATAATACCATAAAAAGTTCGCTATATGTCGATTCATCGAAATGAATCCTTCTATTTTTTAGATTAAGCCGGACAAAGTACAGCTATTTTTTTATTTATATGTTCAGATGATATTTTAAAAATTGTAAATTCATTATCTTGATCTGTTACTATAATAAACACATCATAGTCGCGAGAAAAATGTAAGCGTATAACATTTCATTTCATGAAATGTGTAATCATACATTAAAGCAACCGTTTTATTTTAATGTCTCTAAATTTTTTTTACAATCAAGTCTTCGAACTTATTTGCGTTTAAAGTTTTAAATTTAAATTATTATTCATTCACGTTTAAAAAAAGGTCCTCTTTTATATATGTAAATTAAAGCGACAAATTTTCCATTTACATTAGCAACAAAAGCATAATACTGCCTATTCGCAAGATTGAACATGATAAATTATACAAATTCAAGAGAGATAAAGAATACCATAAAAACTTTGAAGAATATTTTAAATTTTAGTGTTATCATAATATATTGACTGATTTAGAATATTTAAATATGAATTCACACAATTCTACTTATTTGGCAATATTACACACGCTTAAAATAAAAATAATTTAAAGTATTAACCGATTATCATATATCGTAGATTTGAGTATAGTGTTTCTATCTATCTAAAAGTTAAGTGGACTAGATTATTCACACAACTGAAAGAAGGCAGAATGTAATGTATAGGTATGTGAAATAAAATGACATCTCTATACGTTTATAGGATATATAGGATAATAATTAATTACATAGTATAAAATAAACTCCCCTACCGCGTTTGTCTGTCTGTCTGTTCGCGATAAACTCAAAAAGTACTGAACGGATTTTCATGCGGTTTTCACAAGTGGATAAAGTGATTCATGAGGAACGTTTTGGTGTATAATTTGTTAAGGATTTATTTTTAATCAGGGCGGGACAACGTCTGCCGTACCCGCTAGTAGGATAATAACGATTGGCTGTGTATAAATTGTGTGGTCTTTATTTTAATGATTTTTAATCTTTATAGCCTTTATGATATATAACTATATATTCTATTTATTTCGAGACTATAAGTTCCAGGGTTTAGCTGAATGTTTTTACAATAAATCGTCCCTTTCTGAAATGTAACTTTTATATCTAAATAACATGCAGTTGTTAGCAATGAATAAATAATTTTTATTCTGTCTAGAGTAAGCGTACAAAAGATATATCTTTACAATTTTTCTATACATTAAAGGGTAAAGTTTTTGAATAATATGTTCGTAGAAGTTAATATACCCGATTCCGTAAGAATCCGATTCGAAAAAAAATTCGCTAATAGACGGTCATATTTAAGGTGATAATTATAGGTTACATAGTATTTATATTAGGTATTATGTTATAACAAATGCTGCATACGAACACGTGGGCGGTTATTACGTTGTATACGAGCATATACATACTGACGGTTTTAGCTCTTCAGTAATTGTAATGCTGTGTTAAAGAACGCTTGTTAATTGATAATTTTGAAGTCATATTAGACTTTCAAGCTTCCTCAGTTCATTTATTAAGTATCTAGTATCAATTCATCTTAACCCTAGAATTTTGTTACTAATAATACCTCTGTTAGTTCACGTACTGAATTAACTAGTTTATAAGAGCACAAAGAAACATCTCAGTATTCCTTTTTATTATACGGTATCATATAGTGGTACCATACCGTATATAACGATTGCAACCTGTGAAGTTTAATAAATTCGGCTTATTTTAGACAAAATCAAATTTTGTTAATAAAAATACGTTTCATCTTTAAGCACGACTGAATAACTCAGAACTCCGATTACACAAATAATAAAAAATACAAATCTGTTCGTTTCTCAGAGCCATGAAAGTTTCTCAGAGAAGGGCTGCGCTCTTTATTCACTTTGCTTTATAAAGTACGTGCGCATGAGATCCCCGTAAACATTTCAAAAGAATTTAATTGTAAAAAATTATTGAAGCATGACCTTGCAACGAATCGAAGTCGATGACATTGCTGCTTCCAATTTTTATTAAAATACACAAGATATTAACGAATATTTATAACAAACTAAAAATGTAGGTATTAGCGAAGTATAACCGGATAGTTTGTTTCTTTATAGAAATTTTGTGAGGAATAACTATTAAGAAAATGTATCTTCTATATTTTTTCTAAATAACTTTCTGTTCGAAGATTGGTAAAATCTGTGTAATGTCTGGAGGTGAAAACCCTATCAACGCACCTATTTCAAACGCAGAGCATTAGTCGTGATGCTACGACTATATTTTGCCCCGAATTGTGTAATCGATACATTCTACAGTTCTTGACTAGTAATATATTATTATTGGTTTCAGGTCTACTAGAAAGTTATACATAGCTACTAGCTTCTGCCCGCAACTTCGTTCGCGTGGAATAGATACTTTGGACTAACGCTAACACGCAACGGCAGCCTAAAAAAGAACCCTGATTTTGAAACATTATTCATTAGTGTATATTTTAACGTAATATATAGCCTATAGCTTCCCTCGATAAATGAGCTATCTAACAAAGAAAGAATTTTTCAAATCGGACCGATGTTTCTGAGATTAGCGCGTTCTACCAAACAAACAAACATATCCTCCAGCTTTATAATATTAGTATAGATATTGTACTTATGCCGAATTATTAACCAAATTAATATAAAACAAATATTATGTAACATTTGAGTTTAATATTAATTTAATTTTTTTTTATATTTGCATGATGTTCCTTTATAATATTCCTCTTCGTTTCTGATAATTTGTATTATTCAACAGAAGTAGCAAATATTTATAAATTATCATTGTTTCGAAAACTGTTTTTATTAGATGGTTTAAAACTTTCCTTAACGATTGCGTTGTGTTTATGAAACACCAATTATTTCAATAGATTTCAAAGGTACGTAAAGGACACCTTGTGACTTCTAGATAACTGGATTCACTTAATAAAATAAATAGTTCCTACACAAATAGAGTAACAAATCTATCTATAAAGAGTTTAACGCCCTTTTTGGTAAATACGTAATCTTAATAAAATATCTGTGTGAAAATACAAGGTGAATAAAATAACGGTTCCAAAGCCGAGCGTAGGCGTAAGATTCTTAACATTTCACTAGCGCCATTAGCATTTTACAACTTTTATCGATGTACTAAACGAGATTGTGCCGCGGTACGCGAGAATCAGTGCTGCATCCATATTGCTTACATTTTATGTTACGATCTGAAGCGTTAAAAGGATTAGGACCTTGGAATTGTATCATATGTGGTTAATTAAGTAACCCCTAAACATCGCCTATTGAAACATTTATTAATTTATTATAACCTAATTAGTACAGCCTTCATATTAATTACCAGCTGGTCCTACGATTTCGTTCTTATGAAACTACGTGTTTTACCTATATCCATTGTGTTCTATTCATATTTTCTTAATTGTGATTTTGTCAATTCTAAAAAAAATCCGTAAGTTATTTTTAGAATGATCTACTACGGTGTGGTAAAATATTTAATTCTAACTAGATTACGACCGCCATGGTCATGGCCACATACAAAATACTAAATCGCTTCTATACATCGCATTAGTGACTCTATCTGCTATGCATAATTATGTTACCGCAATCGTAACCTTTGTATAATTAAATTTTAACAGGCTATATAAACTAACTATCAGAGCATGTGTTAAGTACTGAGACTAAATATATTATTTAATAAATAATGTTTTTTTTTTTAAATGCAAAACTTTATTTTTAGTATACGATTTACATTTATTTCATGGAACACGTCACTTGTTGCATAGTATATATAACACTGTGTTATATCAACTTGATTTAATTCAGTTTTTTATTATTTATATTTGTATTTTGTAGCTTTTTGTTTTTGCGTAAACCAGACACAACTTCAATTTTCTATTCACACCTATTCAGAGCTAAATTAGTATATATATACACCATTCATATTGGTATTGGCTATGATACCAAGGCGGGAACTATTTTCGCTAATTTATTATACCGATCTCTGGCTGGACATCGTTTTAAAAATATTGCTACAAGTTATAATATATCGAATCTAATAAGCCCTCTAATGTGCTATATGCATACAATAAGTAATACGGTAACAGATTTACGATTAACATAATCATGTATAATGCATAATTATATATTTAGATTATATAAAACATTTTGTGACGTGAACTCAATTAAATAATAAAATATTGCCTTAAACCTTAACTTGTCCAATTATCTCTCGGTTGTTAAGAAAATAAAGTTTTCTATAATTAATTCACACCTGCGCGTTGTTTACAATCTTGCAAGGGACTGAACGAGCGAGAACATGATATGTTTACTAATACTTATTTATGCTGAAAATTCGTTTTACTAGAAGGTATTTTTTTTTTATTGTAACACGACAAAATGACTGCACTGTTCCTTACGGAAAACACAGTACAGTTCAGAAGCAATAGCGATAGAAGTTTAGAGTCCACTGGCAGTCATCGCTGACGTATCAATATACAAGCCTCTAGATATTAGGATATACACCATAATCCAGAGATGCGGCAAAGTTAAAGACAGGCACTGTGACGAGTGCAATATCGTGTGAATGGTGGCAGTGACACCCTACCACCTCGACAATACATTTATGAATGTCTAAATTTTGCTTTAGGTATAAAAATGTTATATATATGAATTAATCTACTGACTAAAATTCTTCAGAGTGACGACAGATATCGCACAACTTAAATCAGAGCATAGATCGTGAAATTTTGGGCAAAAATTTCCCATATAAGTACTAAAAAAAGATTTTTCCAAATTCATACGATTTCTAAGATGCTATCGATGCGGAAACCCATTGAGCACAATTCTAGTATCTTAATAAATTTTAAACGGTAGTAAATTTTATCTTCAGATTATGTGTTTAATTTAATTTGCATACAATCATATTATATTACCTCTATTCTATTCTCTCATTTAGGAAACGGCTAGAAGCATACAAATGCTACTAAAAAGAATAACGTATCTATTAAATTCTCAAACAAGAATTATGTAAATGATTTTGTTTACTTATAAAAACCAACATCAAATAATATGTGAATATGAAATTTTAGCATGAGAATTTGTTTATTTTAGTAACGACAAAATGTGATAAATAAGTTATGGGCGTGTTACTTAGTGTAATGTAACCATAAAATAACGGATTTCCGCAACTTTTGCTTTCTTTAATTCATTTTTATTCATTAATATACACCTCTTACTTAAATTGAGAACGACACAGGCAAAATATAACACCACGATACGCTATACTTTTTATGGTTATTGGATAAGTAATGGCTAAGGTAGACCAAGGACTACTCTGCAGATGTAAAACGTTTATTTAGAAAACTATCAATTTAGACTATAACATTTATAGTCTTCAGTGCTTATATCTTACTAGCGACCCTCCCCAGCTTCGCACGGGTGCAATGTGGTTATCCATTTTATGAATTACCGTTATGGGCAGTTTTGATCTACATAACATGTACAACGTATATAATGTATTTAATTGCATACGGTCACGTAGGTCGCGAATTGCATGTATCAGGCAACAGCCCAAGCCAGGCACACCTTGAGATAGTTGTCAAATAAAATCGGCTGAGTGCCTTAAGCGCTGGCTTTGTAGTCTGGTGAAGCTGTTAAGACCTTGCTAGGTCAATAGCGTTATCAGTTCGAAAAAAAAATATTATTATTGGATAAGGAATAATACTGTATTGTATATAAAATAGTTTTGGTAAAGAACACATAATTATTTTTGTAAAAAGATAAAAATGGTTACTGTTGGTTATCCTTTAGAGATAAATATATACCATCGCGGACAATATATCGATATTTTTAAGGTATACAATTCCTTAGTAGATTAATTTCATCTATCTCGTAAGGTTTAGCCAGCGTTTGCGATTTAAGCGCACAAAAATATGATTGCTACGACATCACATTACAAATCTTTGAATTTTTCGGCTTTTCTATACTATAATATGTATGTATTATACATATAAACCTTCCTCTTGGATCACTCCATCTATTGCTGAAAACTGTACCGTAGAATAGTATAAAAGATCTAAGGGAACAGACAGCGGAAGCAACTGCGTTTTGCACTATGTAAAGATCTTAATTATCTTATTATTGTTTAAACTACGTAGACAAATTGCTTCTCGTAACTTGAAAAGACGTATTATCTTTTAGAATTACATTTTTGATAAGTAGCTTTTACCCGCCACTTCGTTTTTTCTCTGTAACCTTGTCCTTTTACATTATGTAAGTGTGTATTGTGTGAATTTGTTTACTACTTTTTCATGCATACTACTGAACCGATTATCTTGAAATTTTGCATACACATTGTCAAAGGTATAAGGACATAGGATCGTGACGGAAGAAGTAAGCAAAAAGTATTTCAGGATAAGAGTAACCTTATATCCTTCTTCAGGTTCCAGCCTACTCCTATATCAAACTTCGTGTGGTCAGTTCAAAGGTTAATTTGTGAAAAGGTTACTTTCTTATTAGATATTAATATATGGATCAGGTAAACTGGTACTCTCTCTCTCTCTCTCTTGGGATCCTATGTCCTCAAACTGTCGGGGCAGAGGGCAGACACAATGCTTCTCTATAAACTGGTAATACGAAGTTATTACGTTTATATGAGTTATTACGTTATTACATTAAGTAATGAAAAGAAATGCTCGATCTCTTGAAATTCGTTATAAAGTGTGTATATTGACCAATTATATTTGTTATCCCATATTTTAACTTGAAGATGTATCTTTGTCCTCAATTATATTTCTATACACATCATTACGTGAATGGTATCAACAAGACACCTCATTAATGTTACATACTGGAGATACATGCTTTACATGTAACACGATATGTCAAAACCACACCCCTAATTGTAATTTAGTGGGTTACACTCGAGCGCGAGATATCAAGATCGGATCTCGGAGCTCTCTTTAGCCTTACCGAAATTTATTTGAATTATTCGAATCGAACACCGTAGCACATACAATAACGCACTAAATTATATCAAAATATAATACGACGGAGGTGTGGCGACTATGGAATTAAAATGCAATAATATCTCGAGCGCGCTGTAATTCTGACCTGTCTCTGATTCGTGAAGATTATCGTAAAGTGCTTATTTATCCAATGTTCCCTCGGGACGTTAGATAGCATCATGAAATCAATTTTGCAATGAAACGTCGCGATGGAGTTACGTTTGTAGTATTCAAGTAACAGGTAAAATGTGGATACACCTTTCAAAAGTTCCTCATTTCAATTTTTTTTTTAATTTTATTGTTCACAATATTTGAACATGAAAAATATTTGTATAATATATTTAATTAAACACGATGAAAAGAATTACTTGAAAAATATTTTATTGCATAATTGTTTTTTAAACATTATTGAAAATGTCAAATATACAAAGAATAAACCAAAACTAGTTTATGTGATAAATTAATCAAATTAGATTATAAAGAACTATTTGTATTACAACTGCTGATATAAAATTATAAATTATAATTATTTTACCACCATCTAACTAAATGCTACAAAAAAAAGAAAAACATTTAAGATTCAAAGCGTAGACGTAGTACATTGCGATATATAGGGATATTTAAATAAACATACGCCGTATAAATTTTCGACCATTCATATTAAAATTCCATGCATTCGGTTAAGTAATTTGAATAATCAATACACATAAATTATTTTGTAAGGGTTTTTATTGTATGTTTTATTTTCCAGGCTGTGATTTTATATTTCAAACTTGTTTGAACAACGTGAAGTAACGAGGTGTTAAATATTTTATAACAGTATAAAATACTGACATCGTCCGCGACTTCGTTCATTAAACTATAATATAAAAATTAATAATAATAAGTTATAGTCCAGCATAGCATAAAAACCTTTACCAAGAAAAACAATTAACTCTGCCCTTTTTGTGGCGATTGATTAGTATATAATTTTTTATTCTCATATGTGTATATATAATCATATATACCAACATTTTAAAACATTAGATAGATATAGATATATTATCATATCATCCAATTTTTTTCGAACTGACTACGCTATTGTCTTAGCAAGGCCTTAACAGCTTCACCAGACTACTAAGGCGAGCGCTTTAGGCACTCAACCGATTTTATGTCATATTAAATACTTATGTTTCCAATAATGTTTTTATTATATAGTACGTTCTAAAATGTACGAAGAGAGATTGTATAACTATGTCTTATAGATCCCACTCTAATAAATTATATACTTAATTCAAATGACAGATACCGATAAAACTCAACTACCATCACGCCTCCGCGAACGATACACAAATCATAATAGAGTTAATACAAGTCCAAACTTATGAACTACATCGGGCAGTCTAATAACCATCCCTACATAAATACCGATGTATGACGTAGAAAGCAAAAGACTTACTAGAAACCGGTCCCACATCACATGAATGCACACACCTAAAACTTCCAATTAAGTGAGACCTATGACAGAGTGATCAGTGTTCCAGCACGAGTATACATTTAGAAACGCGCTTACGACGATACGGGTCACGGTTGAATGGTAGTCACAGTGAACTGCGATAAGAAAGCGAACCCAGTCGAAGGTTTGTCAAGAAATTATCTGTATTACAATTACGAACAAATTGTACAAAAAATATTAGTGCAAAAAGCGTACGTTCATCAATCAATAAGCTACCCGAAACGTACGTATGCTATCAAATTTCATTGTATGAAAAGATTAATAATGAGCACGCACAGGGTCGAATAAGTAACATAAAGATTTCTAATTATTGCAAATAAAATAAGGAATGCCTAGCAACTAATTAACCAGCGCTATAGTCTCATATTTTATTAGCACAGTGATCTTTCGTTAAGACACTTCTGGCAATAGCTAATGATTTATTTAATTTCGTATCCGCTTTAATGTATAATAAAGTATTGATTTATAGGAATAATGTGGAAAGGATGGATATTAAAAACATTAGTAATTTATTTGACATACAAGAAAAAAAAACGATAAAATTGACAAATAAATCACTTTCCAAACAAGAAAACTTGATTTGAGAGCACATCTCAATAATTTATCATTGTATAAATTAATGATTAATATTGTGTAATAGTAATGAAGTTAAATATAAGTTGATTTATCAGTGCTTTGCCGGAATCCATTTTGGAACATAAACCGTGTTATTACAAAAGAGTTAAATACGCATTGAACTCTTACTTTAAAAAAGTTTGACCACAAAAGAGTGTCTTACTCTTATTTACAGATGGATAATATTTAAATCTAAATATTCTCTAACACTTGTCTAAGTTGACAGTTTTTAATTTTATTATTGTAATTTTTTGTATTTTTATTTGGCAGCGAAAGACGTCTCGCAATAAATGATTAATTTCCTGGGTGTACTTAATTTGGAAAAAGTAAATAAATTACACAAATTCAGAGATTCACAAGTAAATCACAACTTAATAACCAGATGTGTATCAAGAGACCGTTTAGACACGCTTTTATAATAAAGTATTTAAAATATGTGTTAAACTAGGTTTAAAATTTTAGGCACTGCTTAGTAAAATTCGTGTTAAATCCGTATTCATTTTTGTTTTTGTAAAAAGAACAAAAATATTTTTCGTAATTTATCAAAAAAGAAGCCAATTTCGCAAAACATTATCTCAGAACCTCTAATAAGATTATAATATACTGTTTTAGGAGAATTATTTTCTACATAATTAGACTAAAGAACAGGCATCAATGAATTACGACGGACCTTGTGACACAGTGGTAGTAAATCTACTACAGAATCGAGAGGTCGTGGATTGAATTCCGGCACATGACTGACTTCTATGTGGCGAGCATGACCGTCATTTGTGAGTATGGATATTAAATATCTAAAAATGTATATGTAAATACCTTTATCAAGTATTTCGTAGCATCGTAGCTATAATAAAAGCTAGCTTAGTTTAATATAATAGGTCTTTACCTATAAAATTGCCGTTCTGTAGTACTGGCCATTTCAAAACAAAATAATTTTTGTTTGGTTAAGAATTCTAATTTCAAATTAATTTTATTTTAAAAACGTGGTATTCTTTTTCCAAAAGTAGTCATTTGTTTATTGATTAGTGTTACATTTTTATCACATTTCAATCCTTTTTGTCATCATGGATACGTTAAAAATTCGAGTAATTATGGAATATGAGTACCGTCGTGGCAGCAACGCACCACAAGCGGCACGCAACATCAACGACGTTTACGGAGCTAACACTACAAACCACCGCACCACCTGTTATTGGTTTGCTCGCTTCCGTTCTGGGAATTTTGACCTGAAAAATGAACCTCGCGGTCGTCCGAAGACTTTGGTCGACAATGACGAATTAAAGGCGATTGTGGAAGCTGATGATACACAATCTACAGCTGAATTAGCAGCAGCTTTCGACGTTAGCGTCAAAACAATATTGGTCCATTTGCGTCAAATTGGTAAGGTAAAAAAGCTTGACAAATGGGTGCCCCACGAACTCAATGATCGCCAGCGCGAAGTACGTGTCGAGACGTGCCTTGCACTGCACAACGGACACACAAATGAAGGAATTTTGAACCGCATTGTTACCTGCAATGAAAAATGAATTCTGTTTGATAACCGCAAGCGCTCAGCAAGTTGGTTGGATCCTGGTTCAGCACCTAAACAATGCCCTAAACGAAAACTTACCCCTAGAAAAGTGATGGCCACTGTTTGGTGGTCTAGCGCCGGTATGATTCATCACAGCTTCTTACCAAACGGAGTGAGCATTACTGCAGATGTGTACTGTGAAGAACTGAACACAATGATGGAGAAGCTGGCACATCTCCAACCAGCATTGGTCAATCGCTCGTCTCCGCTGCTCATGCACGACAAGGCGCGACCTCATACTGCACAGCAGACGGTCTCCATGTTGCAAGAACTGGGGTTGGAAGTTCTCCGTCATCCGCCCTACTCACCAGACCTTGCACCTACAGACTACTACTTTTTCCAGAATTTGGATAACTCCTTGGCGGGAAAAAAATTCAATATCCGAGAGGCAGTACAAAATGTCTTTAAATTTTTAAATTTTTTCATACAAAACCGCAATTTCATAGGTAAAGACCTAATATTAATGGCCATGAGTAAAATTGTGTAACATCATATTTTACAATAATTAGTAACCTATTTATGCGTTAAGTTTCAAATATAGTGTATACAGGTGTTTATTTCAAGTATATTTTTAAGTTATAAAAAAGAAAACCTTATTACAAAGTCATAAAAATCAATTCACAGTAACCAACACATTAAATTAAATGGTATCCCATCAAAAAATTTACTGACAGGAAAAAAAGAATGTTAATAGAATTTCTCCGAATACGCAATGTTATAATAGTAATGATTGATAGTTAGTGAATATTAAAAAAAAAAGCTTTTTCATAAAAATCAAGAAACAATTTAAAAAAAAACTTATTGCTAATGGTATTACTTACACTAAAATGTATTAACCGTTAAAAGGCTGTGGTATTTAAATTAACACAAGAAAGCGGAAATTAGTTAATGCGTTTTACAGATACGCCTAATTTTTTTTGTTAATCCCAGTCAGAAAGCAAGGTAAGTTATTATTCTCGAATGATAAAACTTTTAAGGGGCATACCACCCAAACACGTTATCACCTTAGTTTCGAAACGCATTTAAACGATGTAACAAGTTAAAGCAAACATTCATTTAACATTCAAAGTATTGGTCAGGTAAGTCGAGTCAACATCATGGCCGCCGAAAAATGTAGCGATAAAAAGGCGGAACATTTATAAGTTATAATTGTCTTCCGAGTTATAGCAATTGAATTATTGAAATTATCGATTTTTGTTTGTTAAAATATCCCCATATAATAGCTACTAGAGTTAGTTTATTACTCGATAATAGTAATATTTAAAAGAGGGTTATATCAAATACTAGCTGATTCCCGCGACTTCGTCTGAGTCGTTTATTATTTCAATTGTTTTGTTATATTTCAAAGAGAATTTGACTTTTTCTGACACTTTCAACATTTATCGTTATATTTCAACCAATTTACAAAAACTCTGGAAAAATTCTATACCTAAACCTTCCTTGTGAATCACTCTATCTGTTACTGAAAACCAACCCTATGAAAATCCGCTTAGTAGTTTTTGCGTTTATCGCGTACAGACAGACAGACTACTAAGCCTAAATTTGTACGCAAAAAAAATCATATTTGATGGACTAAGTAATTTAGTTTTCATTAAAATATATTTTTTATATTATGCATATAATTGATCTCTTACTGGTAAAGTTATTACATTCACATATAAATTAGAAATAGTAATTTCAATAAGAAAATACACCTATTGATAATAAATATATTAATTTAATTCTTATACTATTTTCGTTCAATATATTTCTTTAGAAAATATATATTATATCGATGTCCGTAATAAGCACGTGTTATGCCAATCATATCTATAAAATCTTTGCAAAGAGAGTTAACAACTCTCTTATTTATATATTTATTCCAAATACAGTAAAATTTTTACTTGCACTTCGTTATGTCAGGTATTTGTCATGTACAACACATCGTTTTTAGCTCTTAAACTATATCGAATAATAACTATCATAACATCGATAACCTCCGAATTCCTATGTTTATACACGTATGATACATATAGGTGTATATCGACAGTAGCGTAGTTTCCTTCCATACTATAGATGGCGATGTCACTCTGTCTGTCTGTCCGTTCGTATGATTTTAACCCGAAAATCACTGAATCGATTAAATGACTCTTTTTTTTAATTACAAGGGTATTTTCTGATCAGATTCTAATAAAACATATTCTGTTACGTTAGATAATGTATGTTATGGGATTACAAATAACTATAAGTCGATATAAAATTACTGCTAATACTTTTTTATTGTAATATTCGACATAAATTGTGAAATATTAACTAATATAAAAAGTAAACCACTGTTTACAATAGAACTTACCATAAGATAAATATAATAGAGTTTAAAAGCATTGTTAAAGAATACACCTTGACAATAAATGTACTGCGAGTGCGAGTGCGAGTGGAAACACGGGCAAAGCTAGTTACAATACAGAACATTAATTTAATATATTACTTTAATCTATACAACATAAGACAACTAAAATAAAGGAACAATTACAGCTATGGGAAGAGGTTAAACGAGGCTCACAGACAGAGGACTATTAGTATTGGCGTGAAATAATGAACGCTATTTCACACCATAACGTAACTTGTACGTTCATTAAGGTGGATGTCGATGCCCGCGCCGGTGGGTGCAAGTTGCATAAATCAGTCCCGGGAATGCTGCCCGGCGCCCTAATGCGCTTTCGGTGTCGGTTGATAGCTCACCTTCCTTCCCTTCAAATCGCGCTTTTTCACAATCGATCCTTCCCCTATTGGATTCAAATTGCAGTTGAATAAACGTTTAAATTAAAATAAATTATAATTTCCGTAAAGTATTTCTTTTTTTTAATTTTGTTGGTTACGCACAGAGATCATTTGGAATTGGGAATATAAAGGGAGAGAGGGGTCATAGCAATTTAATACGATTCACTATTCACTCCCTAGACGTGTTGCAGGAGCATAATATAAAAGTCACCAAGATTTGTCAGTCCTAATTTAGATACAAATCAGAGAGTCATGGTTATTTCAAAAAACTAAAAGTATATTACAGTCAAATGTTTTTATATCATTCAAATTCCAGAATCGATAGCATTTTTCCTGTTCATAAAAAGCTGCACCCATTCCTAAGGTACATCTATCATCTGAATTTAAAATTTATATTAAAAAAAAAAGAAAATTGTAAAGTTAGATTTTTTTTTTATATTATAGGAGGCAAACGAACAGACGGGTCACCCGATGGTAAGTGATCACCGCTGTCCATAGACACTAGCAACACCAGGGGAGTCACAAGTGCGTTGCCGGCCTTTTAAATATAAATATAAATGTAAATGATGTGTAAATATCTTTGTTATCAACAAAGTTATCTTTGTTGATAGTTACTTCTAGAACTAGATGTCCCATTTTAAAAATTCTTTCACAGAATATTTTGTTAAATTATGACAATGTTATATTATTATTAAATTATATATTTTAATTCGTAAGAAGTATCAGTTTGCACTAATATTTAAAATTAAATAAAAGCTGTATTTTTGAAAAGCAATAACAGTGTACTTATGATTTTATTGTCAAATAAAATATAAACTGCTTAGACAGATATAAAACTTTATACCTTGATTATATTTATACAAAATTTCAAGAAGTCAGCTCATTCATTGTTTACAATTCAACATTATAATTATTAATAGTAATTTTGAAGATAGTGGAGGTCTTTCTAATAAGATATTAGACAATAAACCTATTACTTATTGATAATATGAGCATATTATATCATTATATATCTTTACGTTTAATCTATTATACAATTGTACACAGAAAACAAGGATATATTGACACATTTATAAAAATACAACATTATCAATTTACAGTGTTGCATGTTTAAGCGTTCTATGTCAGGAACTACCCTTTAGATATATTTTTTTTGCATTTCATAAACAATCAAGCTTTTAACAAACGTGCGCATTCAAATAGCACTAATCGTGTAGTGACTTACTTAACCACGAATAATATTAATTATTCATAACATTCAACTTAACAGCAACATTTATGGGCTTTATAATTAGATAGCTAACGATTATGTTGAGCGAATTAAGATATCATTGTACATAATAATGTGTAGCTCGTAATATGAAATTTGATACTATCAGTTTAGAGATATTCATTCTTCATTTATTTGAATTATATTATTCTCTATTAACGATTCAATGTTTTTACATATATTATAGTACACTACTTTTTTTCCATGTTCACTCGCGATATTGTACAAATGTACATGTGCAGGTTATACCTATCTCTCAGGAACAGTATATTGTTTCTATGTAAAAGGTACCCATGTCGATTATTGTACTCCTAATAAGTTGTATAAATAATTTCATGATTAAATATTGCGTAAAAAACTCACTTTCAAGTTTATAATATTAGATAGTCGTATTATTGAAAAACTTACTATTTTTAAAGAACATTGTTTCAGATCAGTAATTATGTACGAGCAATCGTATCTATTTACGTAGTAAGCAATATCATTATATCATCATTACATAGTATAAAACAAAGTCCCCTACCACGTCTGTCTGTCTGTCTGTTCGCGATAAGCTCAAAAACTACTGAACGGATTTACATGCGGTTTTCACCAGTGGATAAACTGATTCATGAGGAATGTTTTGGTATATAATTTGTCAGGATTTTTTTTATAATCAGGGCGGGACAACGTCTGCCGGGCCCACTAGTTTATACATATAATAAGTATGTAAATCTAAAGTGCCTGTACATTTTCGATTTTCGTGAAAAAAAAATGTTGCAGGAATAAGTAATAAAATACATTAATAACTTAGCCTTTGTTTCATTAAAATCGGTTCGGTCTATCAAAACCTATTGTAATTCTAATGACGACGCGACGTAAGTACGAGAGAAAAGTAGATAAGTAAATGGTTTTTATTAATAACTGTTTTTTATATAAGACTCCATACGGAGGAAGTCGCGGGAACAGCTAGTAAGTAATATATTTTTAACAAAAAATAAATTAATGAATACAAGCACTCGGCGGGTTCGGTTTATTCATTTCGCTAATGCGGCGATCATTTTAAATATTAGAAATTATATTTAAAATGATAGCCAGAGAGATGAGAGATGAGAGCCAGAGAGAGATCAATTATCACTATCAACCAGAAAATATTATAATATTGTAAGACACTCCCTACAAATGTAATTGTTTGTCGACAAAGATTAATCTAACGTAGCAATAATATTTGATGTTTAATTCAGTACTCATAGGAAATTATTACATCGTTCCATTATTAGTACTATTTAACGAGAATACGAATGAAAGACCAATTGCCTAGAAGTATTTATTTAAAATATAAAACAACACATGACAACTGTTACGTCTAACATATAATTTATCATCTTTAATACATAACATAAAACAAAGTTGCTATAAACATTTGTTACGTGTTGGCTTAGTTCTTTTAAAATGCTCAACACACTTCTATGCCGTTTTGCACAATAATTCGGAGAATATATTCCTACAAGATTATATATATACTACGTGCATATTAAATTTATATAAAGTAAAGTCAACGTATCTTAATCAAGTTTAAAAAATATTATTCAGACACCTACATTGACGACTTTAGATAAACCTTATGAGACATGTACACTAAAATAATGTCCTAAGGAACTGCATATCTTAAAAACGCTTATAAAATTGACTCTATACCGTAAATGTAACATATAATAACCATTAATAAATATTTTTATGTGTTAATAAATAATAATGTACCATTTGTGAAGCTATATTGAATAATTTAGGTACTATGCATCCATTTTAACGTAATAGTTACATTGATAACGTCACGTAAATGTTTTTTAATAAAATATATTTTCAATGAATATGTTAGAAGATATTAAAGATTTAAAATTATGCGTAACAAGAAAAATATTTGTGGGGAAACTTAAGAAGACTCTATGACTTTGATAAAATTCTAACCTAAAAGTGCCAAAAAATGAAAGAAATAATATGTGTCACTAGGCCTTTTATGACGCGACATTTGTATAATGCGTCCGTGTGAAACCGAGAAGAATCACTAGTATTTTATTAATTTATCATATGTTTTTTATAATCCCGACCTGAAATGTTTATTAATATCCTAAAGTTCTGTATAAAATCATATTAAAGACTATAATTAAATACGTATAAATAGCAAGTTTAAAACTACACTATTCTAAATTATCGTCAAATTTGGCTACTTAACTATTATTAAGTAATAATACTTTATATGTATTACGACGCTGAACCTTATCCTGTCCTAATAATAAACTTATAATGAAAAAAAATCTTGACAAATTATACACCTAAACCTTGTTTAATCACTTTATCTATTGGTGAAAACCGCATGAAAATCAGTTCAGTAGTTTTTGAATGTATCGCGAAGAGACAGACAGACGTGTCAGAGGACTTTGTTTTATAATATGCAGTGATTATTACTTTATAAATTAAGAACCCAGTTTGATTGCCCTAACGAAAATATGATATGAAAAAATAAACAGGTATAGTACATTTAGTTATGTAATTACAAATGAAAATCTAAATTAATAACTCTATGTTAAAAACCAAATATGGTTGTACCTATCACGAATTCGTTGATCTTTGACATCGTATCGAAATAGATACGAATAATTTAAACATATATTTTCTTACTAATTTTCAGTAAAATATAAAAATAAATAATGTATTTACAGCTCACTTAAATTTTATTGATCACAACAACAAAAAATATAAGAATAAAATATTGTATGATAAAGATCTACGTGATCTTTTATGTCTCATATAGATTTACACAAATTTGGGATTGTAAATATATTGACTCCTAGTATAATAAAACGATTTTATATACTCCAGTTATGTTCCATCCTAGTTCATTAATTCTGAATTAACCGACGTCTTCCTATCATATATAATAATAATATATATATAATTCTTGATTGTAACTGATAAAATGATGATTCCATATATGGAAATAGAATAAAAAGATACAATTTACATTGCCATACAAAAAAGAACTTTAATGTAACGTTACAAATTATATCACGCGTTCATGACAAAAAAGATGTGTATTAAAATGTTTTTAAAAAACATATTTAAGCAATGATATTATAACAAAAAAGCTGTTGCGACGTCATATGCGCTTCGACAGCACCTTGTTAAAACTTGGCTAACTAGCTTAATTTTTACGGCTGCCCCGTCAATCCGGCCGTATCTAAGCAACCTATAACTATTTATTTTTCACCATCGATATTGAGAGTATGCCATCTTACTACCACATTTTATCTAGACAGTGTGGCGTTACAATATTACTTTACGTATGTGTGCGTTATCGTGCCATTTGATTTGTCAAAAAATCATGTAGGTAACGTATTTACACCTTTTTAACCGACTTCGAAAAAGGAGGAGGTTACTACGTTCGGTTGTATGTATTTTTTTTTTTTATGTTTACTTATAATATCATTATATCTTAGTAGATTTGAATCTTTCGGTGTAGTTATATTTCAAGTCATTTTATTCAAAGATTGTATTTACAGAGAAGGTGCATAAGACATAACATGTTTAACACAAGTCGCATATGTAGACAAGTGTCACTGCAAAAGCCGAACAAACCTACAACTTGTGTTCGTACAAAAGAAGCGTCAAATGTTAAGACTTACAAAACTGATGTAAGATATTCTATTAATATTGTTAAATTCATTGTATATTATTCTTAAAGTATCATTTTATGTAAATGGTTCTGTTTTATTAAAATATATAGAGTCGTAAAATGACACTTCTCACTCCGGATTGCCAATCGGTTTCCGACAATTAAGTAAGATATCCAATACGCATATTCGAATGCAAGCCGGGTTTAATATTATAACACCAATTTTAAAGTTTTGCAGTAAATATGCCGTGTAGTCGCTTCGGTCCGCACTAAAAGATAACGGTGGTGTCAACGTGGAGCAATTTGGGCAACGTTATTGCTGCTACACGAATTAAATGGTCCAGATTTTTTATTAATAAATAGGTATTTTATACAATAACATATTATATTGCTGTATAAAATTTCCACGGTTATTCTGTCGCATGGTCGAGTTTTATTTTTATTATTTTTATGTTTATTTGTTAACAAACTCTATAATCGATGATTAGGTTGGTGTATTTTTGTAATAATGTATATATAAGTTAATAATAAGTTTATGTTCTTAACTGGAATTATTAGTGAATATTTCTAATTATGTCTCAGTAGTTTATTGTATTTTGAAGTGTGTGTTAACAACTGTTGATATTCTTTGAAACAAATAAATTAATATATAGCTATAGAGACATAACTTATAAGGTGATAATATATACATCAGTTTTATATGTAAAGAAATATGAAATTTCTAAATGAGGATAAAGAATAAAATCTAATCAGTTAATTAATCACAATAAATTTAAGTTTTTTTTAACATTACTCAAGATTCAATCACACACTCGAAATATGAGCTCGTGAAACGTTTGTAATACAAATAATACAAAAATATTGTAAAAAACCGAACGACTTCTTGTTTCATATCACCCATATGTATCGGATTTACCACAGTCAAAAATTTTAGAACAGTAATGTGGCATTACTATCATCCGTCACTTATTATTTCTTCATAATGCCAAATACTTAAATTATGTTTTCTCCACTTAAAATAGTTTTGTAAAAGAGTTTTAAATCGCTTTTTGTTCAATAGCATACAAAGATTTTATTAGCCAGCGTCAATTTTAAATGTTTAAATTTTTAGAAAAAAGAACGTAAGTAATTATTTGTGTAATTTTAAGCGTTATTTTCTTTATTTAGTAATAAAGCTTAGTTAGTAGTCAATATTTATTTAAATAATCATTTTAAAAGCTTGTTAATTAGGTGGTACGAATTGCAAGCAAAAATTATCTTAAATATGCAGTAATTTATAAAAGAGTTCAAAAAGAATATTTGATGTAGCTCTTGAGACAGGGCTTATCGTAATTTAGAGCCCCCGATTAGGTTCTGCACGCCGGCATACACTAACGAGCATTCGGTTCGATTTATTTTTATTTAAACAACAATACGGTGCCGATGTTTTGTCTTCTACCGGCGATTGAGTGAAATTAATTGGATTGTACGCTTTCAATTATAAAATAAAGTTAATATTATTTTAATTTCGTATGAAAGCGACAAGTTTACTCTGAAACTATATTAAAAACCAAAATGTTTAGGTTCTAAAGTATTCGTCTTATACGTAAAGCTTACCTTGGTCGTAGTAGTTTTAAGAGGTGCTCCCGAAGAAACTGCGCATATTTCAACTTCGTATCTATCGACACCCGCTTCACGATCCAAGGAAACAGCAGTCGATAATATTCCTAGTGTAGAATCTATATCAAACAATCTGTCCACTTGTCTATTATCACCAGTCACATTCACTATATAATATTCTAATCCTGATTTGTAGTTATTAGTTAAATTTAATACAGCTGTACCTGCAGGTTCGTTTTCAGCTACAGAAACCGATTTCACATTTGTCCATGTAACACCATCGAGTTCAGTACCACCCATAATTACAGTAAGATATGTTTCCGTACTTTTTTGCTCACTTAAGACCGCCTCGTCTGTAGCTTTTATTACCAAGTTCCATCTAGCTTCAGGCGTGGCTAGAGGGTACCGTAAATTTAAAATTCCATTACTTCTATGCAAATCGAACATGTCATTCCCGCCGTGTATTAATTTATAGGTGACCAGTCCATTCGTTCCTGAATCCAAATCACGAGCTAAAACGTTCATAATAAATATCCCACGACCAGCACTTCTGCCTACTCTTTCAGAATTGATAACAGCTGCATTCATTGACACAAAAACAGGAGCATTATCATTGATATCCTCAACTATTACAGTGACTAATTTCTCAGCAGATAATCTCGTGGATGGTGGCTCTGCTCTGTCATACGCCACTACAGTTATCCTAAACGTGTCGATACTTTCTCTATCAATAGGTAATAAAGTATGTATGACACCGGTGACATTGTTTATAGCAAAGTGTCGCTTGTTATTGTTTGGGTCTTGCTGTGTTATTGAATAATAAACTTTTCCATTTAAACCAGAGTCAGGATCTTCTGCGGTAACTGTTACTATAGGTGTATGTTTCGGAATACCTTCCCTAATTTGACGAACAATAGCTGTGTTGGTGAATATGGGCGCATTATCATTTGCATCGATGACATTTACAATAAAAGATATACTTGAAGATAAACTAGGACTACCGTTATCAGTAGCAGTAATATTTAATACATATGACGTTAGGTCTTCGTAATCTAATTGCTTATGTAGAAAAAGTTCACCAGAATAGGTATCAATGAAAAATGTATCCTTTCTGTTACCAGATGTGATTGAGAATTGTATCTCTTTATTAATACCTAAATCAGCATCTGTTGCGTGAAACTGTGTAATTTTTTTGTTAACTGGTTCCGTTTCTAGAACTGATACTCTTGTTTCCAATTGTGAGAAAATAGGTGCATTATCATTCTCGTCGAGAATAGAGACGGTTATTGTAGTAGTACTAGATAAAGATACAGATTGTCCAGAATCATGTGCCAGTATTGTCAATTGGTAGTGGTCTAACATTTCTCGATCTAAAGGCTTATTAATAAGTAATTGACCAGTTGCTTCATCGAGGGTAAATTTTCCCATCTCATCTCCGCTTATTAATTTATAATATATATCACCATTCAAACCTTCGTCAGCATCGGTAGAATATACTCTAATAATAGAAGCTCCGACAGCAGCACCTTCGGAAACCTCAACTTTATAGGGTGTTCTTACAAATACGGGAGTGTTGTCATTAACGTCAATTATGTATATCGTTACTCTAACAGAATCTGATAATTTAATTTTTCCGTTATCACTGACAGTCACTGTAAGTGTAATATAATTTTGTCCAGTATTTCGTGCCAAGCTTTCTCTATCAAAAGATTTTGATGTCTTGATAAATCCATTTCTAGAATCAATTCTAAAATCATTTTGTGCTATGGGCAAAGAGAATGTTAATTCAGCGTTACGTCCTATATCTTTATCTGTAGCCGTCAGTTTTCCAACAAAAGTATCTGCAGGCTCATTTTCTTTTATTTTAAATATGAAAGTTGTGTTAGTAAATTGTGGACTGTTGTCATTTTCGTCTAGAACGTGAATAACGACTGGTACTTGCGATGAACGTGGGGGCTTGCCATGGTCCGTTGCTATTATAGTTAGGGAATAATAATCTCTTTCTTCCCTATCTAGAGAACTTCTTACATAAAGATATCCATCAGGAAAAACTCCAAACTTTTCATCCGTATTACCTTCTACTATATGATATGATATTTGACCGTTTAATCCTAGATCTGCATCTGAAGCAGAAATAGCAAAAAATCTTGTATTAACAAGAGTGGATTCGAGTAAGGAGGTTTCATACGAGGTGTGATCAAATACAGGAGTATGATCATTGACATCATCTACGATTACAGATATTGAGTGTTTCGTTGTAAGTGCTGGATTACCGTTATCAGTTGCTGATACTTCGACAAATAGAATACTTCCTGGTTCGCTTGTGATGGCTTTGTTCAAATAAATAACGCCTGTCGTGTCCGAAATTCGAAAAATATTTTCAGGGTTGTAACTTAGTGAATAAAACACTGTTCTATTCGATCCAGAATCACGATCTGTCGCCCTTGCAAAATATACTTCGTGACCTACGGCCATATTTTCAGGAATATGAATCTCATCTTTGTCTTCGATAAATATCGGATAATTATCATTCACATCTAATATCGAAATATTCACTGTTGTAAAGCCAAAAGCAACGCCAGTTTTAGCCATTATTTTCAAACGATATGTCATCTTATCTTCCCGATCAACATTAGAATATGTTCTTATAATACCTGCTTTTTCATCTATTTTAAAAACATTTTTAGGATCTCCTTCTAAAATATAGTAAGATATAGTATCACTTGATATTCTAGCAGAAACTTTTCCCACATATCTTCCAGATTCTGGTTGTATTGTTCCTTCATCTTCTACGATTTTGAAATTATACCCATTATACTCATCAAACTGTAAATGTTTCCTTTGAGCTGTTTTTACTATTTCGACAATAGCTTCTTCTGGAGCTCGACGATTACCTTTATCCTTACAAGAAATTTTTAAACTATATGTTGTCTCTGGCGCTTTTCTAAAATCTTTTTGTAAAATTATATTTCCAGTAAACGGTTCTATGTCAAAGTATCCATCTCCGCCACTTTCGAGTTTATACATAACACGTGCATTTTCTCCTTCGTCTAAATCATATGCTTTTACTTGTAAAATATTAGTACCAGGAGGCAGTTCTTCATTTATGCTTTCTATATAGCGTTGAGGGTAAAAAACTGGATCGTTATCATTAACGTCTAAGACTTTAAAAAATACAGTTGCTGTAGAAGACTGTGGAGGGAACCCTTGATCTTTGGCTAAGACTTGAATTTCATACATAGGTATTTTTTCTCTATCCAATTCAATAACTGTATTTAATTGACCAGTAATAGGATCTATTACAAACGTATTTGGATACTTTCTTTCAACACTCGATGGTAAATAGTAGGCGACTGAACCATTCGTACCTTGATCGTAATCAGATGCAGTCAATATAAGTATTTCTTTTATTGGCTTGACATTTTCAGGTAGTGTAGCATTTATTTGGGATTGAGGAAAAGTTGGTGCTTCATCATTTTCATCTAAAATAGTAACTTTTAGTCTAGTATATGCCCATTTCGGATTTGGACCACCATCTCTTGCTGAAACATTTAATTCAACTGTTCCTTGGATTTCACGATCTAACATTGCTTTCGTTGTGACTAAGCCAGTTAAATGATCAATTGAAAACCAGAGTTGTTGGTTTCCATCATAAAAGTCGTAATATATTTCAGCATTCACTCCAGTATCTTCATCAGATGCCGTAATACTGGCAACATATGTACCTGAAGGAGCTAGTTCAGTTAAAATTGTCGAATACTCAGATTTTTCAAATACGGGCTCATGGTCATTTACATCGTTTACATGTATTACTAAGAAAGACGTAGCAGTACGAGGTGGGGTTCCTTGATCTGTTGCAACTACTGTTAAATTGTACTTACTTATTTCTTCTCGATCTAAAATACCATTCACATGAACAATATAAACACTAGATGAGGTTTCTAATCGAAAGTGATTAAGCTCATTGCCACCAGATATGCTTACACTAGTAATCCCATTTAAACCTGCATCTAGATCAGTTACAGTAATAGCAGCTACTAAAGACCCGTTTTTAGCATTTTCATCAACTGTTGCGAAATTAGCTGTGGAAGGGACATACGTAAATGTTATCACGGGGTCGTGGTCATTTGCATCTATAAGATTTACTGTAACATACGTGCGTGCATCTTGACGTGGCACGCCGTGATCTTTTGCAATTACTGTCAAAACACATGTCATATTACAAGTGGTATTAGTACAATACTTTGGACAACTTAACTTCTTTATCGTTGTAATTATTCCTGATTCCGGATCTACAGCAAACTGTTTTTCTGTGTCTGTCACTTCATACGTAATTTTACTATTATCACCCAAATCACTATCTGTGGCTGTCACTTTTAAAACTGTAGTTCCAGGAGGGACACTTTCATTTAAAGATACAGAAAAATCACTTTGATCGAATATTGGAGGATTGTCATTAACATCTAAAATACTGACATTTACTTGAAGATATCCGTATTTAGGAGGAGTGCCACCATCTCGAGCAGATATATTTAACACATAAAAATCCGTAGTCTCCCTATCCAATTTTCCTGTTGTTTCAAGATGTAAATAGGATGTTTGTCCACTTGGATTCACAGTCACATTTAAACGAAATTTACCTTCGGCATCACCATCCACTATTCGATAATCATTGGTAATTCCGTTATCTCCCAAATCTTTATCGGTAGCAGCATCTAGAAGTAATTTTGTTCCAGCTGCTGCGCTCTCAGAGAATGCAACAGCGATAGTGGGTTCAGGAAACTCGGGAAAATTATCATTAACATCTGTTATCCTTAATCTCACTTCTATAGGATAGGTTGGTTGACTTGAGAGCACAACAAATGCATAACGGTCTATGGTTTCTCTGTCCAATACCATGTTAGTTCTTATTTCACCAGATACGGGGTCTAAGATAAATTCTTTTGGAGGTTCGTTAAATCGGTAGGTAAAACCTGGCTTAATAGGAATCTTTCCAACGAACGAACCGGCGGGCTGACCCTCTGGTACTCGAAGATCGACACCAGTATCCACGGCACGCGACTGCATTTGTTCGGCAGTGATGCTCACGCAGGCGCCATAAAGTAGCGCCAACGCCACCAGCGCCACGTGCCATCGCCCCATCCTCGTCATGACAATGATAAAAACATTGCAGGATCCGGCCCTCGTCAGCAAAATTCAAAGTATTCCGGGAGCGTTATTTGTGTCCCGTTCGCTCAGAGTCGCGCACTCGCTCTCCTTAGGTATGCAGCATGGCCGCGACGACCTGCACGCGCACGTATATCTCACGGAGAGTGCTATCCGCTCTGGCTGCGCCTACGCCGTCACATTCATTCGTAAACACACGTGACACAACACTATACACGATAGTTTCATCAAATATCCACTAAAACACACTATAAAATGGTTCCTAATAGTTACGTTACAAAAATGTCCTTATTTAAAACCACTTTTCTGTTATGTTTTTATTGTTTTGACAAGTGGTTCGTACGATAGTCACAGCACGCGAGTTTAATCGCGGTCGGCACGGGACTGGCAGGCGGAGGCATTCATGCCGTGTCTCGCCCCTCCCTCCGCAACATCGAACACTCCCCCGCAGCTTTTAAAGCTCCAGTGTGGCTGTGTGACGATGATTCTTTGATAATGGCCGCCGTAGGATTTTGCTATATATTGTTTGATATAAGTTACTAATCTTTGTGAGATAAATGTTATATTAATGCTTATGAGTATAGATAAATGCTATAAGACCAGATTATATACCATATATCAATATTTTATTTAGCCAACAATTGTATTAAAATATACGAATAAAAAAAAACATTTTATTCCTAACAAAAAATAAGAAATTAATAAAAATACTAAGCTTGTAGTCAATACTACTTGTATTTAAATATAAAGTCAAAAGACAATCTTTAATGTCCTTTGCGTGCGTTGAAATCTATTATATGATAAATGCGCATGCGCAACTTTCTTATAATGCATTTAAAAAACTGCGTTTATACCAATGGGATAGGTGCTATACCTATAACTTTGTCATTGAATTGAATGATTTTTTTTACAAAAGATAAAATCATTGTTTTATTTGGTTTTTATAATTATCTTGTTAGTACTGACGTAGTATTGATTTAAAAGTCATCTATATTATCTTTTAATAAACATAAAACATTTGTATTCTATTGAAATTAAGGTTGGTTATTATAAAGTTATAAATATATATCATTTCCTCATTTAAATTATCATATTTATGATTCTACGCTAATCTCAGCAAATATCTTGTATAAAAAGTTAACGTACAAATATTTCGTTACTTATTAAAATTTGTAGCTGTATTGCTTGTATTATTATAATCTGCAGTTTATTTCAACAAAATTAATTTACTTTTTGTAATAAAAACTAATGAATTTTTATTATTATTTTTAGTTGCTATATTATAGTTTATTTGAAATTAATCCAGAGTAAATTTTGATCCCTGTGCATTCAATGAATACTGGCGAAATATGATATATTTAACTTACAAGAAAGAGTGTATTGGTTCAATGTTTAGTGTTTGTATATAAATTTCACGTGATATCTCGTAAAGTAGATAAACCTAAAAATATGAAAAATGCTAAAACTACAACTAGAACGTAGATACCACGATATAGAACGAAGAAACCTATAGGTGCTTTATAATATTATAGAAAAAACACGTAACAAAGATCACGGATGTACGTCTGAGTAACGGGGGCTGATAATAAAAAAAAGAATATTGTAGAAATGCGACTTGATGGAGATAGTTAATTAGGAGGGCTCTAGAAAATTACCAAGTACCATGCTACGGCATTACAGCATTCTTCTTCAGAAAGAACGACGGCACATATGAAAAGATAGGTTTTTGATAAAACCCGAGACAACCGAGCTTTTTATGCATTCGTTTCGTATTATCATGGTTTACACTATAGAATATATATAACAATTAAAAAACAATAGTAAGTTTATACCTTCTCCCAAGAAAAGATAATATACTTAATACCCTTTCTGAATTACAATTTATTAGTGACTAGCTTTTGCTCTTGGCTTCCTCCACGTAAATGTATATTTGACATTTTTTTCTAGATGATAGATATACTCACGCCTTAGGTAGGTTACTGACAACGTGTATGCAGCATTTGATGATGATTGGTTGAGTAGTTAATTTGTAAAAAAATATGAAGTTAAAGCGTAATAAACAATAAAATCAAATTAATAGAACTTGTCTGTCTGTAGTAAGTAACTGTCTGACTTGTAGTCTGTTATTGTCTTGTTATTGGTAGGTTCGATCCCCGCATTTAATTAACCTTTATACAATAAGATTTGTTTGTGTGGATGTTAAATTTATATATATATTACTAGCGGGCCCGGCTGACGTCGTCCCGCCCTGATTACCCCCCCGCAACCCTTTTGTGGGTGGAATTTCGTAAAATCCGTTCTTAGCTGACCTCTACTCGGCGAAAGGAATATTCCTACCACATTTCAAGTCGCTACGCCTTATGGTTCCAGTGATGAGTCAATATATAGGTGGGAATCTCTTATATATATAGATTAAATATATAACTATACATTAAAAAAATAGAACGCTAATAAAATAGAAAATTGATCACGTAGAATACATATCGAAAGCATAAATATTGTATTTAAAAAATGTTTATATAGTTTATAAGTAATATATGATCTTGTGTGAAAATTAATGTTATAGTTGCAATATTTTGGTGGTTAAAATATATATAACTCGATACGTCATATAGTTTTATACATGTCGGTAAAAAATTAGTCTGTGATATGAGATTAACAGCTTATATTATGTATACAAATTACCATCATTATATATTTTATTAAATTATTATAATAGTTATGCAGCAAATATTACAATAAATCTGTATAAGGAATATAATAATAAAAAATTGTTCCGCCATCTACGAGAATTAATACAAATCACTGCTAGAGCTTCTATAATATCGTGGCGTTTTTAAACATGTTTTACTATCCTTGTAACCTAAGCCTTTCACGTGAATTATCGCGTCTACGCTAGATGTCGTTACAGTGCTAACGTTTAAGAGGAATTTATAATCTTGAAATATACAATGCGCTGTAAAACTAAGAATATTTGTTATTTTGTTTCCTAATTAAAGAAGTATTTTTCATGTAAATAAACATTGGCGTATTTAGTGTTTTAAGCCTTAGAGCACTAAATGTTCCAATTATGAAAATATTATTATAACATAATATCATAAGGTATTTGTTATAAAGTCTCTTTTCCAAAAACGTATCGTAATGAGTTCTCGTTATCCAAAAACATGTTGAACTACTTATTTGAATTTCCTTTGGTTTAACGCATAACATTTTGAGTACGCTTAAGAAAACAAGCCTAAATAAGCGCTTAAGAAAGTAAGCGATTATAAAAATTGCGTCGATAAAAAAGTAGTTAATACAACGTCCAATGGCAATATATGAGTACTTACATTTCAAAATGAACTACATCCAATTATAGCCGTTCTTAATATTTAACGTTATTTTTCTAGATGTTCAAATTTTGTACATGTCAAATATGAAGATCACAAAAAACCAAGCACCTTGTGAACGGAAAAATTTGAACTTCGTTCACGGTGTAGAAAAACTGGAAATCTTAAAAAAGTAAACATGTTATATGAATTATTAAAATTAGATTTAGCTCATTTTTAAATGTAACGACTCATACATACGATACGATAAAAAATATGTAGTTAAATCATTTAAATCCTACATTCTTTCGGAAAAAAGCAACTACGTAGTAGTGAGACATTTATATATTACAGTGTAAACTCTTTATGACGTCGTTCGTTATAACGAAAAACTTTCTATAACATAGAAATTAATTCAATTTGCTTGGTTTACCACAAAACCATTTATTTGTTCTCTTCCTTCCGCATAACGAATACTCGGTCCCTTGAAATTCGTTATAAAGAGTTTACGCTGTACTTTGATGTTTAGCTTTTTATGCTAATAGTTGTCACAGTGAAGGAAGAAAATTTCAATATCCGTATGTTATTTTCAGAATTGTGGTAGTGAGTGAGTGACACATAGATCACCATGAAATTGGCATAGGAAGAGATTTTCATGGAAATGGTATTTATGCTATTCATTTAACTGTAACTGCAGTACATAAAGTTCTTTAACATTCAACCAACAGGTTTTAATATTTAAATAATATCCATTTTTTTATAACTCTGCTATTAATTACAACAAACGACAATATATAAAGCTGCGGGTACAGTTTGATCCATTCATGTTTAAGAAATTTCCAACAAGGATATATAGTTTATATACAACATATTTTATATTAATAAATAAAGTTTTACACTCTAAAAGTAGCGTAGACTAAAGTAATTTTGTATATTGTAATTACGTTTCAACTGTTGCTCATATACAAAAATTCAAGTTGACTTAGTTTAAATAATACACAAATAGTTTCTAATACTTATTTTAGCAACAGCTTCAAATTACACATTAACCATTTTCTTTCCAGGATTCATAATAAAAGACATAAAATGAACATATTACGTAGGTTGCACAAGTTCGATATTTCCATAGGGCGTTGAGTCTGGGGTGCGGGATGAGGAGTACGGGGCGGTGGTGACACGGTGGAAGGAGTAAAATCGTTCGTATCTTAACCTAGACAATTTATGCCCGTCTATATTCGAAATGGACGTCTGGTAAAAATGGAATCCTATTTTTACTTGACCTACATAATTTTAATTCATCTCGTGATAATCTCTTCATTTATTTGTATAATACTAACAAATTTATAGAAGCTGATTATATATTGGAAAATATATCGATATATGCATCTTCCAAACGAAATAATACATCAAGATTTCTATTAAACACATTTGATTTGATTGCATTTGAATTATAAATAAAAAAAAAGTAAATAAAGACATATAAATGCATACAACAATATGTTTCGCTTACTCTCAGTTAAAATACTTGATAAAATAAATTCAATTAAAAATATTCAAGACTGATGTATAGGTAGAGGCTATATATTTATACCATTTGTAGTCGAAGCCCTGAAACATCAGCATTCGTGTACACTGTATATACACCCTTTTAAAAGAACACGTAAGTCATGCGTTCAACGCTTCTCACAACAAGAAGACCGGTCAATACCTTTGTCCGCGAATAACCATCGTAGAGTAAGGCGGCTAACTTCCAGGATATGTTTCCTATTTGCGACGAATTTGATGGTATTTGCTACTTGTAATTTTTGAAATTGATTATTCCTTTAATCATATTTCTATCAAGTTCATTCTCATTTCATTTATTTAAGCAATTTAAAAAACAATTTCAAACAATGAAAAAAAACATAATATTCAAAATCATAATATCAAAATTAATCTATACTACAATTATAAAAAGATAATTTATTTTTAATATGTTTATTAGAAGATTATCTCTACAATATTTCACTGATATAAAACTACATTCACAATGTGTATTATAGGCTGTTATTATTGTTAAGTTTTAAGTAAAGAAATACAAAACTAAAGGCGGGGCTGGTTTTATTCTCAGGATACTTTTTTTTTATATTAACGAAATAATAAAAATAAAACGTTAATTTTGATACTTACGTTCAGGTTAAGTTAGTAATTATTTTTTTGCAAAAGTGACATTTTACATTATTACCACGGGTAATTTTTTTCTTTTTTCAGTAAATTGTTCATATCGAATTATATTGGTTAAAATTATTATGTCAATTGTACTAAAGTAACTGTTACATATTTACTCTGTTGAAAACAATCTAGGCATATCTTTACCTTTTTATGCTATAGTTTGTCAAATAATTTTATTAACAAATTTAAACACGTTTCAAAGAAACAACAATAAAGTGACTATTTCAAAGGCACCTGAAAACCTTATTCGGCAGGTTAAAAATAGCATAGCCTGTACCTAGGCACTTATTTTCTGTGGAAACACTTGTTGCACGAAGCTTTGACGTCAGCCCCCCTTTCCAGTGCCTGCTAACTCCGACGAGGGGGCTGCGCCTCCTTAGTGGGCTGGCTGCTGACGTAAAGACTTACATTCATGAATGGATTGGATCTCAAAACTATTGTATGCTGACTCATACACTAGAGTTCTATATTACCACGCATAGTATGTATACAGCAGTAATACTAAAAGAATTACTTCAATTAACTTAATAACTCTTGAAATTGTCTAGTAGGTAAAATTTTCAAGGCCCTCCAACCAAATTATAGTTACAAATCTAATCGAAAACATTAATTAAGCATACATTAAATGTATGTATAATAAAAGAAGTCAAACAGATCTGAAACATAAACAGATACAACTAGTTAAAATAAATGTGTAGATAATTAAAGATGGAATTTTTAGAGATTCATTCACCTTTAAGTGAGTGTGACAAAGTTTCAAACAAATATTTATACGTATTTAATTGAAGCTTTACTACATATATTTAATTAGTATAAAAAATAACGTATACAGTTTACATGAGGTAGAAGCGAAACATTTAAAAAATGAATGATTGAAATGAAAATATTCATATAAACAATGTACCTAACAAACTACGCTGCTTATGATGACTTTTCCCAAGGCTTCACAATATGCAGGCGCATACACAACGCCTGGACCAGAACAACTATTAGGTAGTGCAATATTCAATAGGGAGACCGCGAATATAGGAAACACTGTATAACGTATTCTATTTCATTCTCTCACACGTTAAATCCTATAGATGTATGTGCTTGTCTCTTTTTAATGTCACTTTTTCGTTTCATTGTTAAATTCAAAATATCAACTTGCAACAAATTACAACAGGGCTTTGATACGCATGATGATTATTGCATTGAAAGACAACGCCAGAGATGATGATGCCTAATACAATTCAGAATTGGTTTACAAATAATTTATTGTAAAAGTGAATACGCCATGTTATCATCACACGTTAATATGATCATGGTATCGACTAAATTATATATGAGTACGCATTGGAATCAGTAGACCTATCATCAATCACGATGCTTCGGCGTACATTGTCTGTATTATTTAACAGGAAAGACGAGAATTATTCCGTGAAAATTAATCTAGTTGAGTGAAAAGAAAAAGCTGTAAATAATGTATTCAGTTCAAGGAATCGCCTGGAAAATTCAAATGAAACAGTAGATTTTTTTCGTTTTGTGTATTAAATAAAACTTTAGTAGAAATTAACTATAGATTTTGTCTCGATCGATACTCACATGTTATCATTCGAAGGGTAATTAAATTATTTATATGTGTATATATATCAAAACGGAATTTTCGGAATTATCAAAAACTGTAAAAATGAGTATGCATCAAAGTTTGTTAATGAATATCTTTGAAACACTCAATTTAATCGACTTAGCAATAGAGAGCATTTTTGTAAAGCGTTCAATTTCCTACAAAAATATACATGGCCCATTTTATAAACTTTATTTGTTCACCAGTTACAAATTTCATAAGCAAAAAGAAATTTGTCTGAAAATAATCAAACTTTAATTTTTAATATTTGTTCAATGCTGAGATTTCCGATAAAGATGTAAGAGACCTTTTTTGTAGAGCGTTTGATTCCATACAAAAGAAGTACATTGAATTTTACTGCTAAATTAATTACCAACGGAGATATGATTTTTTTTCTATTGATTTAAGGAAAAAATCTATAACTGTAATGCGGAGGACCTTCCGTAAAATTCCGTCTAAAATTAACCGTGGCTTCGCCCCCAGTGCTATCTCCAAAACGGTTCGACCGATCTTCACATAACTTTCACTGGCAAATAACTGACCATATAAAAAGTAATGCAAGCAATTTTAATTTATACTAGCTGTTAACCGTGGCTTCGCCCACAGTGCTACGTCCAAAACGGTTAGACCGATTTTCACAGGACTTTCACTGGCAGATAGCGGACCTTATGAAAAGTAATTTAATTTATTTTAATTTAGACTAGCTGTTAACTGTGGTTTTGCCCGCTGTGCTATCACCGAAACGGTTAGACCGATTTTCACGGGACTTTCACTGGTAGATAGCGAACCTTATAAAAAGTAATTGAGGTTATTCTATTTTAGACTAGCTGTTACCCGCGACTTTGTCTGCATGAAATTTAGCAAGATTTCAACTCATTCTTTATTTTTAATAAGAGAAATAATTATCAGCTTATTGTTTACAATTCGACATTATAATTATTAATAACATTAATGATATAGAGGTCTTCCTAATAAGATCTTAGATTATAAACATAGTACGAAAAGAGTTCCTTAATACAATTTCTTGCGGAACAGACAAGCATTTATTTTTGTTGTAGTTACAAAATCTTAATTATAATAATGGCAATGTATATTAAATGTAATGTAAATGTAAATCTTTATAATAATATTTTAAGTTATTGTTTCATTAGTTCCTTATACAGTGTAAGTGAGCACTGAGGTTATATGGTGGGTTAAGGTTCCAAATATGTTGCTGATGACAAACCTCATTTGGCACGCTGTTTGTATTTATATATGTAATGTACACATTACATGTTACTTTTAGTGGCGTGCGCGTCATACTTACAATTGTCTTTAAAGAGCATTTCTGTAATTGTACATAGTCTCACAATTTTATAATTCTTTAATACGATTTAAAAAAAACGCGTGCGGAGCTGCGGGTACAGCTAGTTTATATATAAAAATATACATGTATATCTATAATAAGTGATTATAATAAAATAAGATGAATGACAATTCACGTTTTGATCCAGTAATGCCCGGTTTCTGCGATACACGGTTAAACTACCAATAGTTATTGACTCAACAAAGTTATCCATAAGATAAACTGTAACATGGCCCGTTGAGTTTTACTGACATTTATCGTTAACGATTGTGTGGTCAGAAAAGGAATTTACCAACTTATCGAACCGATAACGCTATTGAACAGATAAACTGCAACTAAAGTACCTCAGAAATCGGGCATAAAACACGCAATTCCTGTAAAACAAAAATACATGGAACGTAAAGAAATTTACGGGCATCACCTTAGTACATTATTAATGTATATCTTTTATTTAAGCTCTATAATTTTTCATTATACTAACTAAGTTTTTAACTAGTCGTATAATATTAAATATCGTATGCAGATATTGAAACTTTAACTGACTCTATATGAATAAGTAAAATATGAACACTGTAATGTCGCTGTATGAAAAAGGGTTGTATCTAAAACATAAATTAGGGAAAACTTCGAAATGTTGTAGCTTGCACATTTAAAAAAAGGAATTTCTAATTCGTGTATAATTCGAGAATAAAAGCCAAAGGCAAACAAAAAGATAACTATTAGATGTGTCTCTTTTATTTTCGTATATATATAAAACTCCATATTACATAAAACAGGCGATGGGTTCGTTTTTCTTGGATGACAGTTTCGCATTACTCTGTTTTTCCACTGACATCAAAAATAAAGTTCTTCAAGCCAGCAGTCAATATCTATTAGACTGTCCTGGGCCTTTGCCCCTACTAACTTCTTTTAGGTATAACGAAGGAGTTTGCTATATAAAAATTGTATATACATGATGCTTATATTACAAAATGTATAAAACATATCGAATTATATTATTTCAACGAAATACAATAATAACCAAAACCTTTATACTTGAAAGATTAAATAATAAATTAAGTATCTCCACGTAGCTAACAATCTGTTCGTTGAAGAACGTTCGTGGGCGTAAAAAATACACAGAGACTCATTATGGATCCTTAAATAAGCATATTAAAGCATCTTGCGAAAAGATACCTTTAATATATTTTATACATATTTTTCTAAGCTAACAAATTATAACGAAAGTTTTCATCTTTACAAAAGAGCAATAATGTTGTTTTAATTACAAATTACTCAAATTTTTATTAAAATTTTATTCATAGGCATAAATTAAATATTGTTATATTTAAACGAAATTATATATTATAACGATTGCTTAACCCACGTAAAGACTTTACTTCTATTAGTTCATCCTATTTCTCAATACTTTAAAGAGTTCTTTTACTTTAATTCTACAAGAGAGAAATAAATTAAGGTTCGCACAAACAATGCTTGAATCTATCGAATTCATGATTCGAAAATTCGAATATTTTTAAAATAAGGAAGAATATTAAATTATTTTTTTGCATTAAAACTTAAATTAAATAGTTTTGATATTAAATAAATAACTTTCATATTTATTATAAATTAAAAAAAAAATCTTTTGACTAACAAAAGAATTTATTCAACTAATTTTGTAAAATATATTAATGATTAATTAATATTTAAATGAATATTTAATTAGTTAAAACCATAAAAATATTTTGAATTTTTCGCATAATTGAAATTAGCTGAATAATCCGAATAGTTGGAATTATTTAATTAGTTCGAGTTATTCAGATAGTTCGAATTATTCGAATAGTTTGAATGTTCGAATCGATTTATTCGGTTCGATTCACTATCGAGTAATTCGAATATTGACACATCCCTAAAGACAAATATATCCTTGCTTTTCATCGAAAATGGTGTTCACCGTGTTTTTTATTTAACTGGGACGGTATGCGGATACCTGAAACTATAAAATATTCTTGCATACAGAAGTTTGAAGACCATTAGGATGATTATACGAATTTTTGACTCACCTAAAATTCAATTGTAAAAAATAATCTACCTTCGTAAGAAAAACACGAGTTGAATTTATACGAGTACATTGCCCAAAACATTCTCACTTTAACATAATATTCGTATGTCTATAATAATATGCTCCGAAATGAAACGTTGTTAGGTAGGTATGTATGTCAAAAGCTTCAGTTGATCCATACGATATTACGCCACATTAGCAGTAATTCCATTCGTGACCTTTATACAGAAATAATGATAACAGATTAGGTGGGTGTATCTGTCAAACATTATCTTCAGTTGATTCATACAATGTTACGTCACATTAGCAGTAGTGCCGTTCATGACATATATCTAATATATAAAAATCTCGAGTCACGGTGTTTGTGTTTGAACTCATCCGAAACGGCTTGACCAATTTTTATGAAATTTTTTATGTATATTTGGTAGGTATGGGAATAGGTCGTAAAGTATATTTTATATATGTGATTAAGGTGTCCCTATCCAGATTTTTTTTGACATTTTTTCTTTTTGTATTATTTTTCATTTACCATCAAAAACTACATATAACCACAAATTTTCACCTTCCTAACCCCACCTTCCCATTTCTTATTCGTGATTTTAGTATTTTTGTATTAACAATATCCAAATGATTCAACGGTTGTTCGTATTTCAAACAAAACGAAATTATTGATGTTGCTTAACGATAGATGGCGCTACGTCCACCTCATCCAAATTTCTTCCACACATGCGTAAGTCATTCACTAAGCCAACTAGCTATGTGTTTGAGTGAATCTCTGAATTTTTTCGTTTTACAATTGGAAACGGTGGGAGTCGCTGTAATCGGGTTCTAGGTTTTTTACGATATTTCGAGTTTGGAAATACAACTGAAACCACTAAATAAACAATTTCAAGCAGACGAAGTTGCATAGGTCAGCTAGTACTTCTATACTGATATTATAAAGCTGAAGAGTTTGTTTGCTTGAACGCGCTAATCTCAGGAACTACGGGTCCGATTTACAAAATTCTTTCAGTGTTAGATAAGCTCATTTATCGAGGAAGGCTATATATCATCATGCTAAGACCAATAGGAGCGGTGCTCCGATGAAGAATGTTTCAAAATCGGGTTAACGTATGTATTTTTTAAAAATATCTTCTTCATCTTCTACGTAACGAATTCGAGGGCAGAAGCTATTTTATATATAAATTAGCTACCCGTTCCGGCTTCGGACGGGTGTACCAAAGAAGAAGATGAGACCAAATCTGCCTTTAACAATTTGATTTAATCGTATGGCTGCATAGAGTATTCATCTTTTATTATCGTCGCTTGATTGATTATTTGTCGCTTCGAGGTTCAATTTATGTGGAACAGTGCAGCAGCCAAAAATTTGTTACTCTTTAGCACCACCCGGGGAGCACGTGTAGGGGAATGAGAGGTACACTTCCTGCGAACGCGAGTAACATCATTCAACGGTACGAACATGTAATCATTCCATAGTATAAAACAAAGTCCTCTATCGCGTCTGTCTGTCTGTCTGTTCACGATAAACTCAAAAACTACTGAACGGATCTTCATGCGGTTTTCACCACTGCATAAAGTGATTCATGAAGAACATTTTGGTATATAATTTGTCAAGGATTGTTTTATAATCAGGGCAGGACAACGTCTGCTGGGCCCGCTGGTGAAATATAATGTTAACTCAAGAAATGAATGTCAATCTTTAAATTATATCATTATTTCTGGTGATCTACCTACTGGCTTCTGTCTCACTCACTTTTTATTGCAGAATGCAGATTTTTTAACCTTAACATCTTTCACTTTACCGTAGGAATTTTAATCATTTTCCTATATAAAACCCCTGTTCTGACGATTAGAAACAACTTTAAAAAAGACAACCAAATTTCAGCTGTTCTGAAGTTATACGCGTATGTACGCAATATATATATATTCACCTATTGATTTTTATTTATATAGAGGTAGTGATCATTTGTTTTGTATCATTGTAGGGATATTACCGCCGTAATCCCTTTTAACATACACATCAAGTAGAACGTAGTAGTAGAAAAGTAATAATTTAGGCAACACTCCAGTTAGTCGATTTCATGAAACATAATATGGAACCAGATTCTGAATATTCATTTGTTTTACCAAAAAGAGACAAGCAGATATATATGGCATACCTAAGAAAAAACAAAACGCTTACTGACAGACAATACACATATCTAACTAATCGGTCTAGGAGCTTAAAATTTTGCACAGGAGTTTCTTAAATATAGTAGATGAGTACTAATAAAGATTTTATGAATATTCATTCTCTAAATATAAGGATTTATATTTAATATAAGGAGTTACAAATATTACTATAATAATTACTAAGATTAGTATTCGCCCACTATCGTAAATCAAATATAATATATCTAATTTGTTCTCTGAGAAGGTGCTTAAGAACGTTAAAACAACCACCCGTTTAGAAAACAACCCGGTCATAGAGAAGAACTGGCAATAAACTCGATCTGATTTATCTTTTTACCGAACCTATCATAACCATTATCGATTAACATAAAATACCATAAAAAATTGAAATAACTAGGTAATTAAAAAAATAAAGTTGAATATGAAATTTCAATGCAATCTATGCTTAAAACTTCTCTGTTGGGAATTTCACCACAAACGACACGAAATTAAAATTTGTGCGTGTCTGAATTCAGGAAAAAAAAAATACAATTGCATCCAAATTCTTTCTATAAATAACATTGATGCTTGTCAACAACCACTTAACAAAAGAAAATCGGTTAAAAATGATACAGTAACTTACTTAAATATTGAAATGAATAATCATATTGATCTAGTATATTCATAACTGAAACTCTGAGTGCACTTTAATATCCGTTATATTATTATATTAACAATCTGTAGATTGTGTGCAAGCTTAACGGACCTGACCTATGACCTAGTTTATAGACCTGACACAATTTAAACAGCCTCCGGGTATCTGGAACCCCCATCTTCACAACGTTAGCAGCTAACTTAATACTAACTGATAGCCAATATGTACGTCAGAAAAACAATTATAAAATGAGAATTACCTAGTTGTCTGTTATCATACAGTGACGCAAACGGTATCAATCATGTTTAAGAACTTATATACCAGTGTATTTGGCTTCATAATGAAGAAAGATAAATAAAACCCTTTTCATTGAAAACGTATTTGTGTACTAATGAACGCACGTAAAAAGTTATATTCCTTTAGCTTAAAAATGGAATTGGTAATATTTTTATTTTAATCTTATAATTAACTTTAACAGACTTAATTTTTTTTTGTATATCTGTATACAGAATTATTATATTAGATCACTCATAATAATCGCAGAATATTTATCAAATAATAATCATCATTACATAGTATAAAACAAAGTCCCCTATCGCGTCGTTCTGTCTGTCTGTTCGCGATAAACTCAAAAACTACTGAACGGATTTTCAAGCGGTTTTCACCAGTGGATAAAGTGATTCATGAGGAACGTTTAGGTATATAATTTGTCAAGGTTTTTTTTATAATCAGGGCGGGACAACGTCTGCCGGGCCCGCTAGTAGTTTATAATGCAAACAAATGAAAAGAACACATATCAACAGTTACCTCAAATCTATAAACCCACTTTAAAAGTTTATAATATAAAAAAAAAACATTTTTATCAGGAATGCTCGCAATAAATTATCATTCACCGCCAAATATCATTTAAATCACACATAAGTACACATTATATATTTATTAGGGTGCTTTTTTAACTTTATAAAACACACTTACACTTTGATTATTATTTTATATAACTCGGAGGCACTCTACGATAGAATATACATATTACATACATATACATGTACAGAACGATACATACATATCGTTAGACTTTAAAAATTACTCAAGATTAAGTGCTCTACAATAGTGGCTATTGCGACTTAACTGTAACATCGGTCACTAAAGTCTAATTTTGTAGAAATTTCTTGGTTTTTTGTTGTTATTTTCTTAATGGCTGTATATACTGCGAAAATGTTAATAAAACATTGGTTGAAAATTTATTTTTCCCTTATTTACTGAATGTACATAGATTAATCGGATATTACACCTGGTGTATTGTGGCTGTAATCCGGTTGAACAAACTTATGTCTTACATCAACCACATATTCTATTATGTATCTGTTGCAATTATTCAAAATGTTAATATATTTAACATATATATAAGTTTTATACTATAAATATGATTACTCTATATCATACTTACATACTCTCGCTGCTTCGTTGGACATTAAAAATATGGCAAATCGTGAATCGAATCCAAAAAATTACCTAGAAAGAAGAAAATTGTGCCTCGAATGATCATAGTCATATGCCGATACGTTCAGTAGTTTTTGTTGTTAAAAAAACTATATTTTCATTACATACATACCTGTAGATAGATAGAGTAAGGTTATTTATACTGTTAAATATTTTTCGAAATAGAAAATATGTAATAGAAATAGAGAAAATAGAATAACACGAAATCAAATAAAGTTGAAAGCTCAAAGTTATCTGATTTTAAATATAACAACTACCTATAAAATACAGAACGTTCAATGACGCAGATAGATATAGACTACACAACAAATTTCACGATTAGATAGCGGCTTAATACCTTTTGTTATTATTTTATACACGGAAAGCTATTACGGTGGGAATGGGATGATAAATTACATTTGCCTTCGATTACATCCACTTTTATAAATAGTTGACGATAAAGAGTTTATATGGCCAATGAAAATATAATAAAAGTATATAAACATTGGAAGAAGAAATCATATTTTAAAAATACGTACTTGATACTAAATCAATATTTTCAAATTACATAAATATGTTACGTTTTTTAAGTTAATTTAATTGCAATAGTTTTATTAGGCCAATTTTGTGTGGTGAATTATATATAACTAGCTATGGCCGCGACTCCGTCCGCGAGGAACCTAATGTGAAAAACAGTGGCTAATGAAATCTTCTGAATGTATTAAGTCTGTTCACTTATCTATTTTTCTCTCGTACTTAAGTCGCGTCGTCATTAAAATAACAATAACTTTTGATAGAGTGGACCGATTTTAATGAAACAAAGACTAAGTTATTCTCGAGAATATGTTTTATGATTTTATTGAAGTTTTATCGTGAACGAAGTACTTTTGCAGTGATGAGTGTTCATACAAACAGATAGAAAGACAGACATTTTTAAAAATGATTGAAATGTATTTTATTACTTATTCCTAGACACCTGCAACAATATTTTTTACGACAATCGAAAAAGCGCAAACACATTAAATTTACATTCTTATTATATATATAGATATAGATAGAACCAAAAAGATTCAAAATATTCAAGTTCATAGAACGTAGTGTATACTTAATACTAACGTTACCTTTGCTTTTTTGTAATTTATTGATGTTTCCTAGAGGACGTGATGGCGCCAGCCGGGCAACGACCCGTTGTTTGTGACTACTTCCGCAACCAAACCTGAGGATGCATTTCGGCTGCGTAGAATTGCAACCAAATATGCCACCCGTCTCCCCGACTTAACCCTCCTATTCTTCTACAGTTTTTTTTTTTTTTTTTTTTTATTGTAGCTCGGCAAAGTGACTGTACTGTGCCTGATGGTAAGCACAGTACAATCCAAAAACAACGGCGACCACCGAAAGACATACTATCCATCGCCGGTCGCCGCTGTCATGCCGGCCTGAAAGCGACCCGGTCAGGGACAGCCCCCCCCCCCCCCCGGTTGCTGGATATACACCGGCTGATCCCGGAACGCGACACGCCCAAACATGCCACTATGGCGGGTGTTCCACCTGGTGTACGGTGGTCACGATCCAGTCGGGTACAGACACCCTACCACCCCGCAAAATTCGAAACAGTAATTCGAAACAGACTCTTAACAAATAATAAACTATTAAGCATTTTGGGATTTACTTAATCACTCGCATTTTACTATTACCTAATCCTAATGACTTTTATGTAGACTATTACATTTTTAATTTTAGTACAAAATTGTCACAAATTCAACGACATTCAATGTAGTATGGTCCCTGTGGTATATGAACGTCGTAATATACATTCCTTTCACTAATATAATTTTGCTAAAGTCTACGTGAATTAGTTGATATATCAACTGAACTTGATAATTATACTATTAACAATAGATATTATTTTCTAAGATCAGACAAAACAAATATCTCATTTATACGAAATGAAATTTAAAATGGAGACGAAACGTATTTTTATTGTATCTAACCAAATTCTAATTAATATTATAGACGCGAATGTAAATTTGTTCGTTTGTTTGTTACATTTTTACGTCTTAAATACTCAAACGATTACTATGAAATTTTCCATATACGTTGTCAGGAATAGGACATAACTTTCCTTTAACAAAAAAACGTTTCAAGACTACATTAACACGAGCGTGGCAGCGGGCGAATATTAGTGATTAAACAAAGAAATAGTAGTATATTTTCATTGTAACATTACATTGTTACAATATAGTGGATCTTTCTTGTTGCCCATATATATAGTCGACAACAAATAGTTGATCGAAGCATATATGCGACGATAATCGTCTGGTATTTTGTTGACCATTATTAAATACGAAAGTACACGTCTAGTACAATAACTAAACCAAGCGAATAATGTAGGCATCATTGTAATTTATCATCTTCATCAGCCGGTAAGGGACTCACTATAGGGCCATAGGCCTCTTCCCGAAGGAAGGTATGGGCATAATCACCACGCCAGCCCACGACCTATTGGCGATTTCAAATTCTGAAAAATCCACTGTTCTATATTTTCCCACATACAGTAGCACTACAAGAATGTTTCTCAGGTTCAGGTTTCCTCATGATGTTTTCCTTCGCCGTCAGCCGATAGTGTTACTAATTTAAATTAGTGAATGTACGCGAATTCCGAAAAATTCGTTGGTACATGCCGGGGTTCGAACCTGCGGACAACGGAATTATATTCCACCGGTCAAACCACAGACCACCACGACTTGGTATTTAATTGTAATTAGGATAACTTATCGTAAAATCCACTCCGATTCAGGTATCTAACTCAATCTGAGGATAATAACACTACATAAACAGTATAGCGATATATTAACGAATGAATTAACTCATCAATTTGTGCCGTCACAATAAGAATTTACAAAATACGGTGATAAAGGTTTCCGGTAGAAGGTTAACGGTGATCAGGTTTTAATAACATATACTCTACTTGTCTTCACGATAAATAAAGACGATGAATATCAAATCATTATAAAGTACTGGTTCTTATTAATTACAAAATTATAAAGAAAAATACGTTAAGTAAAAAAACATTTTTTTAGCTCTAAAATTCAAATATCTTAAATGCGTCCACGTATGAACTATTATACTACCTATTTAAATACTAATCTGCAAATTTTCGTACACCATTTAACTATTATAATCCAAAAACAATAGTGACCCTGAGAGTCAGTGTCCATTGAAAATATAGCGTCACACTTCATGCCACCCTACAAACATCACGGAAAATTTATCTATCTAACTGAATATACATCTGGTACATAACAGGAAGAGAGTAATTACAATAGATTTTTCACTATATGTGTGGTAATTCCATAAGACACGGTACCATTATTTTATCGTTCATAGTACAATAATATATACCGCGTTTGGTGACAAGTCTTCTTTTGAAATGTTATTTATAATATATTTTATTTTACATTTATTTTACAAATTATTTTCTTCATTTTTTTCTTCATTTTTTGTTTTAAATATATAAACTTACTCTGTAAATGGAAATGTCCTTTAATTAATTGCATATTTATATAGACAAAAAACAAAGTCACAATTTAGTAAGATGAATAATCTGCGGGCACGATCGATAGGAAAATGCCGCGGGGGCTGTGGTCTGAGGGAGCTAGAGGGTAAAATGGGGTAGGGTGTACGAAGGGGGATGTTTCATTGAGAACGTGTGGGCGGTGCGCGTGGGCGACCTGCTTATAAAGCAGCCTGGCCCTCACTCCTACGTGTAGTCGTGTCCTGATCGCGCCTAAACTAACATCGAATTGTGAAAAACGTGAAAAATGCAGCTAACGAGTTTAAGGTACTTTTTCATTTTATTTCAATTGAAACGATTATAAATCTTGTATTTTTGTAATATTTTATGTTATCTTTTTAACAACCTTATTCACTACATAGAAAGTGCAACAAGTTATTGTAGTGTTATTTAAATAATGAAGACGTAACATATTAATATCAACGATATTCTGATTTTTTAATGGTATATCCTCTAATGATAACAAAATACAAGTATTTTATTCTACATCCTTTAATATTTAAATCATTGTATTATTTTTAGGCTGTTCACTGTCTTACTTGGCTACTTTGTAGCACATGTTAAGACGTACCCCATTCAAGGATGGCCAGTTTACCCGGAAATACCGAGAGAATATTCGGATGATGAATACTACTATGCGCCAAAAATACAATATTACTACGATGCCCCCGCTATTAATGTACCCGAAATGCAAGGCCAGACACCATACTCTTATTATTACGATCCCTATGCTCATATGATTGATAACGAAGCTCCTAAGATTCAAGAAGAAAGACTTGCAGCATTGCCTATCGGACAAGAAACTTGGTTCGAAAGTGACACCACGCCCCGTTGGCGCTCAAACGATGTTGATGACGTCAGTGCGGCATTCCTTGATAATTTAATCCTTACTCAGATGGCTCAAGACGCACAGAGACGTCGCGAAAATGCCAGAGCCGCGTTTCCACCTACAGACTACGAAGAAAGAGATCTCGAAGATGAAGATGTCCGTGAATTGAAAGCTTTGGCCGGAAAACCACTTTATCACGTGCCCAAGACTGCTCCTAGATACGACGACGATGACTATGCATCGGATGATGGATTTATTAATTGGAACGGCAATAAGAGAAGTGTGATCACACCTGCACCAGTTTCGAGCTTGGAAGAATACAAAGCGGGACAAAAGGAAGTCGTTATGCCACGACCGGCACAAACTTCTCAAATTCATTACAAAAATCAGTTGAATAGAAATAATTTTTACAACACAATGGCACAATTATTGACCAACAAATCTTCTGCTGAAAATCAGGTAAGCGTAATAGTTTATTTCAACATTTTATAGTATAACCATACCTATGTAGATACTTAATTCATAGAGAGGGTGGGAATTGCGATGTCTAAAAATAGCGCGGCCGGGCCGGGGGTGGCGGGTGACACAGTGGGCTCTGGGGCCGGGTCAATCCAGGCGGGAAGGAGTGCAACTACTAAGAACCTGTGTATAGATGACGTCTTTCAATTTGAACGTGATTTTTGAATCTATTTTAGAATTCTAACATCGTTTTTCATTACCTATAGGAGGAACCTACTAATACACGGAGGATTGAAAAACGATTCGTGGCGGGGGACTCCGATCTGGTTGTAGAACTTCGAGGCTTAAAACATCGCATCGCAACTTAAATGAAAAGAAAAATTTATCGCCAACAATTATGAGACTGAGTATTATGTAGAATAATTAGATATGCAACGGCGACAATGATAAAGAAGCGCTATGCGCAATCAAAATACCAAAAAAAAAACTGTTGAAAATTCTATTTTGTAATTCATACAATTTTCTAATCATTCATATATCATGTCATCTGATGTAATAATCACTCATCGTGACTTAGTTAGGTTTATTAAAATTAACTACCTATCTACATACGTGATTCCTAAACAACTTATCTTTTTCTATCTTTACAAATTTCAAAATAAACTTGCTTTACTATTTCAAATGGTGTGCTAAACACATGTAAATGATCGTACAAAATATGACTATAATTGCCATTGATAAAATGAATATTTGAAAACTGTAGATTCCAATAATATAGTACGTATTACCTGTTTATTATATAATTATGTAAATTTTGCTCCTTCAACTGGCAGCTAATATATCGCACAATATAATGTGCATTGTAAATATTCGTAGGTACTAATTATATCTAAGGATTTATTGTTTAGATAGAAAGAAATACATAAAAAATAGTTTAACTTATTAGTAAACAGTAATTCTATCATACTGATTCTTTGTTAGAATTTGATTCTATGACAGGTAGAGGTACTAAGTACAGATAAAAAAAATAATTGTATTTTTAGATTGCATAGTATTCATATTCATCAATCGAAATTGTCTATGCTACTTTAAGCACTTAGATTACGACAACTTACAGGAATGGAAACGTAAAGCCGGTCTACTTTGATAATATTTTGCATAGCAAAAGCAAATTGTATACATATTCTTACCTCTTAGTAATTAAAGAATTCTCTCGTGAAACAGAGGATTAAGTGATACTTTCAGCTTTACAGCTTTTTAACCTATATTTTTAAAACTTTATAGGTCTATAAGACCTATGAATATATATTTAAAAGTTATAATGACGTCATAAAGAACCTAATTTCCTGTTTTATAGTTGACTATACTTTTACATTTATTATATGATTATAATTTATGGTACATCAAACTTTCGCTAATGTATAATCTATTACTTTCTGCAAAACATAACTATGACAAATTATAACTAGATATAACATTTAAAACAAACATATCTATTACACATAAAATATATTTTAAATTTTCCTCTCGTTTTGAAGTACCTGCATGAATAAAAATGATTGGTTTTATATAATTTTTCGAATTCCTATCATAGAAATATATATATACAGAAATATTTGTTTTGATATCTTATCTGTGTAATGACGCTGGCACAGATTCTAGTTAAGGCCTTATACATATGTATCTGTATTAAATAATATTATTTACTTCGTAGATGGATTGTCCAATGATTTCTACAATCGTAAAATGTTGCTCAGAATACTGTCTTATTATAAACGTGTACTTACATAATTATATTGCCATCTTTGTATTTGTATTTTATTAGGAAAGAACATAGCTAACTGTATTTTTTTAAGTGTAGCCTATTTGTAACTGAAAATGTATTAACGATTCAATTCCGGATGATGGTACTTATTAAGAAAATGTATTAATATACTATAAAGAAGCAAAATTAAAAAAAATACGTGATATATTGTTTTATTGAGTTTGGCTAAACAACTAACAGTTATTAATACAGACTAGATATTACAGTTCCCAATGTTGTTATATTTAACAAATTTGAAATGATTTAGACACATGATACTGTGTCCTTATTTCAAAATAATAGGTATATATTTCCAATTACATATATTTCAAATATAAATTTACATATGGCATATTCGATTGACCGTGTGTCGTACAAGAAATATAAATATTTTCATTGTGATAAACATAACACCACCTCATTCAGTACGAGTGTAGATAGCTACGCTCTTTATTTTACTATTTAATTTACCATCAGTTAATAACAACGTTTCAAACAACAATACGTTGTATCGAATATGTAAGTATTATAATGAGTTCTGTGTTCACAAAGACATATTTAATGACAGCTTAAAAAAATTTAGGACACAAATTGTAACTGAAACGTAGACGTATGATAGTACTGTATCACTTAGATTTACTTTGTCATCACACTAGGCTAACTGTGGTTATTGTTAAAATTAGTAATGTTGTGTACAATTTATAATTGGATTGCAGATTTATAATGGTATAATATTTTCGTTACCCACTTAAATTTCAAGTAGTACCTATTTGTAAAAATAAAACATCAATGTTTCCTAGTGTTTTATATACAATTGGAATAGAGGCATTGGCATGATCGACTAATATACCTAAACAATTTTTGCTGATATTCAAATTTTGTGAGATCAAATTTAAAACTAAGTTACCGTTCAGACAAGAGAGAGTTTTCTATGTAGTTTATTATCTTCTCTAACATTTTTGAGAAGACACTCAAGTCATCTATGACCTTCATGTCAGTCCTTGGTTCTGGTCTGAAAAAGAATTATTTTTAAGCTAAGAATTAATACAAATTCACTAGGTCAATAACTACAGTATCATTGCTAAAGGTTCTCGTCATAAACTCGATTAACATAATCTTCTATTAAAGCATTACTGACCATGGATAGTGAGTAGTCTTCGTTCTCGAGATATCGTGACCTTTTTTTTCGATAGCCGTATTAGCTATATGTTCAGTGTTGGTCTTATCACTAGATGGTCTAATTTGAATTAATTCAGCAGATCTTATCATTGACAGAAAACGTTTCCTCCCAATAAATCCATCATTTTATTATCGATTTTGAGTCTCTATTCAAGTCTAGATTCACTTTCTTAGATTCTCGTTACTACACGCGACAAAGGTAAATGATTCACAACCTCATTCAGCTAAGAAAAAGGAAGATTTTTTTGTAAATCAAACGGATTTCATTTCAAATCTATTTGCATACAATTCACATCTTGATGCCTATGATAGAATTCCACCCTCATTAGCTCCAGTGCAATAAAACAATGCAAGAAATTGTAATGCGCGCCGAGAACGTCTAAACAGTTCTCCGCAATGTACATACGTCCTCAATACCAAATTACCCTATTTTCCTTATTTCTTTCCCCTTTTTTTAATTCGCATCCTCCTTTTTTTTTAAACTTCCGACTTTCACCATCTCTAAAAATAGGCAACATGCCAACTTTTTTTACTATCGCCCAATTTTTTACTATCGCCAAATTTGACTCTGTTACAAGCAAGTTTTGAGACATAGACTTGGAACTGAGCGATGAACTTAGTGTTCGTCAGTACGGCTGTCGACAAAAACAGTTTACTGAGTACTTTTATCATATGAAGCAACAGGGAAAGACACTTAGCTATTGTATAAATCGCAAGTCCGGCCCCGCAAGGAGTATTAATGTCATCGTAGAGCGGAAGCGCCTGGTAACTACGTGACTCAATTCAAAGACAGGCTATGAAAATCAATGACCATCCCAATCTCACCAGCGATATCAAAACTTAAAATTTAAGGAGATATTTCGTCTCCTTGTGCATATTCTATCGTTTGTATGATAGCACGGACAGTTCAGTTTCAAAGAAGTTTCTGCTCGCGAACACTCCGAATGTAAAATAAACCTCTAGCTGAGGTTAATCTGGATACATACTTCAAGAAGTATGAAGCGGTCAGCATTGCACATGTGATGCTTCTAATATTACAAGCGTCCATAGGTGACCGCTTCGAATAAAATGGATCGCACGTTTGTTTGCCGCCACTATGGTACATAAAAATCCCATTACAATTATTTTCATTATGATTTATAACTCAAACTTAAACAATTTGTATCTATATG
>AP028435.1:11768081-12048242 GCA_036509395.1 Antheraea yamamai | reverse complement strand
AAAGGTTACCTTTTAAATTGCAATTATGTCGTTAATATTTTGCTCCTAAAACCCTATTCCCAGTTTTAAGCCAACACAGTAAAATTTTATTATAAGCGCTGCATAGCCTTAGCGCTGTAGCCTGTATGCAAAATCGATTATATGTAACCTAAATAATACGACGTAGTTAATCTGACAAGCAAAAATTACAAATTACTTATTCTTTTGAATGGTTATAACTTTAATTACAAGTTATTTATTATATCAACTATTAAAATATGTACAATTTTTTCAAAATAATTTTACTCGTTTTTCAATTTTTATTTGCTTCCTTTCCAAGGGATAAACAGAACGAAAGAGCTTACATAAGCAAGAAATACATTGACGAAATGGCAAAATGAAGTAATTCATTTAATTCTAAGAGAATAATGAAAAATTTCTTAATTGATTTCATTTAATGGATTGTTTGTTTTCTTTCATTTGTTATTTTTCGCTAAGATTTTAATGCGGTTTAATATAGGTAAGAGTGAGTTGCGGGATTGCATTAAGCAAAGAAAAAGAATTATTTTATGTTAAAACATTATTACTATTATAATGACGTCATTAGTTAATAGTATTGTTAATGTACGAGTATTTACTTGATTTTTTTAAATATTAACTTTCACCAGGCATATCTTCTATACATATAATAAAAATGAAGTGTCTGTATGTAATATCAAAATATTTTTTTTGACTGATTAGGTATGAAAATATACACGTTACGGTTAACGAAAATGCAATTTTTACAATTTTTGTCGGTCCGTCTGTCTTTCTGGTAGTTCCGGGTAATCTCCGAAACGGCTGGACCGATTTTGACGGGAATTTCACTGGCAGATAGCGAACATTATAAAAAGCAATTTAGACTATTTTAATTTAAACTAGCTGTTAACCGGGGCTTTGCCCGCAGTGTTATTTCCAAAACGGTTAGACCAATTTCCACGGGACTTTAACTGGCAGATAGTTAACCTTATAGGTATATTTAAGTTATTCTAACTACTAAGTTATTTTATTATCTAATGTTTATAATCAGCAACATATTTAGAACCTTAATCCACCATATAACTACCTCAATGCTCACTTACATTGTATAAGGAATTAATGAAACAATGACTTAAAGATGTTATTATAATTATATAATATAACCATATTGTCAATAAGTAATACGTTTACGATCTAATATCTTTTTAGGAATACCCCTTCTATCTTCAAAATTACTATTAATAATTATAATGTTGAATTCTATCTATGCAATGAATGAGCTGACGTCTTGAACTCGTGAATAAATATAAATCTTTATATCTGTCTAAGCAGTTTTTAATATTCGACAATTCAAATAGTGCTCATTGAACTGGATACAATATTCTTCTATGTGTTACTATGGTTGCTGAGCTATGTATACGAAAGCGCGGTAAATAAAACAAAATGACCGAAAAGACAATATAATTCAAATTACATACATAAATACAGATATATGAGTTTCAATTATATTTATTCTCGGAGTCCAGTACAACGCACACTTATGCACATGTTTACAGCGAACAACATATTTTTGCAAAATTTCACGCGGAAAAAGTCGCGGGTAACAGTTAGTCGATAAAATAAAACTTAGTAGTTAGAATAACTTAAATTACTTCCCATAAGGTCAGCAATCTGCCAGTGAAAGTCCCGTGGAAATCGGTCGAATCGTTTTGGAGATATCAATGCGGGTGAAGCCACGGTTAACAGCTAGTATAAATTAAAATTACTTGAATTACTTTTTATAAGGTCAACTATTTGCCAGTGAAAATTTCGTGAAGATCAGTCCTACCGTTTTGGAGATAACACTGCAAAAAAGTTGTTATTTTGATATTACATACCGACACTTCATTTTTATTATATGTATAGATAGATGTACACGTTACATATTACTGTAAGTGGCGTGTGTGTCGTACTTACAATTGTTCATAAAGAACATGTCTATAATTGTACATGGTCTCACAATTTTATATTTCCTTAATACAATTTTAAAAAAACGCGTGCGGAGCTGCTGGTTTAGCTAGTATTCAATATTATTGTAACATGATAAAAACGTTTTTGAACAATTTAACTATTCTTAGTATACAATAAATATGCATTAGTTATTATTACGTTTCTAATTCGGTATAAAATTTATCTAAACCTAATTTTTAATCCCGTTATTTAACTACCTATTATCCGCCTACTTCTTTGGACGATAAAACAAAAAAAATCTGCGTCATATCTAATATACGAAAATCTCGTGTCACGGTGTTAGTGTTAGAGTCGAACTACTCCGAAACGGCTGGACCGATTTTTATTTTATTTTTATACTAGCTGTCATCCGCGAGTCCGCACGCGTTTTTTTAAAATATATTAATTAACTATGGTGTCATAGTTACAAATGTTTTTGAAAACGCATTTCTGTAATGTACACACCACTTACAATCTTACATTACGCCATCTACTGTAACATGTAACGTGTACATTAGATATGTGAATACGAATAGTATATCGAATGGGATGGGATTTATCATCAGCAACATACCTGGAACTTTAACCTACTATGTACCACCCTCAGTGCTCATTAACACTATATATGAAAGTAATGAAAATTTTAAACTATACATTATCGAACAATATGTGTTAAATTGTTTATTATATAGACAAAACATGCCCATATTGTCGATATAATTGTATTAATCTTATATGTTGCTATAATCACTGAGTTATGTAGATGCAAACGCGGTAAATAAAACAAAATGGCCGCCAAATTGACCAAAATGATAATATAATTCAAATTACATACATTTATTCTTGGAGTCCAGTACAGCGCACGTCTCACGCGCTTGTTTACAGTAAACAAACTATTTTTATTAAATTCACACGAACGAATGCACAGGTAACAGTTCATCACTTCATGTTGTATAACAAAGTCTGTCTGTTCGCGATAAAGTCAAAAACTACAGATCGGATTTTCATGCCGTTTCCACCAGTAGAATAAGTATAATTTTTCAAGGTTTTCTTTTTATTATCGGGGCGGTACAACGTCTTCCGAGCTCGCTAGTTATCTGCCCGTAAAAGTTCCGTGAAAGTCGGTCCAACCGATTAGGAGATAGTAGAATATTGCGGACGAAGTATTGAGTAACAAAATAAAATAGTCTAAGTTACTTCCTATAAGGTGAGTTATCTGCCAGTGAAAGCCCCATGAAAATCAATTCAAGCATTACGGATATTGCACTGCGGCCGAAGGCGTTAAAAAAAAACCTAAATTACTTTTTATGAGGTCTGCTATCTACCAGTGAACACCCCGTGAAAATCGGTCCAACCATTTTGGAAATAGCAATGCGGACGAAGCCGCGGACAAATAAAATACAATATGTCAACCGCTATAATTTTGGCTATCTGCCAGTAAAATTCCCGTTAAAATAGGTCCAGCCGTTTTGGAGATTACCCGGAACAAACAATCAAACAGACAAAATATAATAATACAAAAATATAGACAAAATATTAAAAAAAATATTTTGGTCATTTGTAGCCATATACATTCATCAAAAAGTTGTTATTTTAATTGTACATACATAAACTTTATTTTTATAATACGTAATAGATAACAAATTTTGAATAGGAAAACAAAATAAACTTTGAAAATGTTTGCAATAGAAACTTACCACGTTACCATGGCAACGTATATAATATTAACGCTAACGATATCTCTCAAAAGGAAAAAAGTGCCCGATTTTGAATCATTCTTCATTGGTGCTCCGCTCCTATTGATCTTTGCGTGATGATATAAAGCCTTCCTCGATAAATGAGCTATCTAAAACCGAAGGGTTTTCTCAAATCGGACAGGTAGTTTCTGAGGTCATAGCGTTCAACCAAACAAACAAACCCTTCAGCTTTATATATTAGTATAGATTATATTATTTTTACTTTATACCTCTAGATCATTAGGGTGTCCCTGTCCAGATTGTTTTTTTAATTTTTTTTTGTTAATTTTTCCGTTTTGTACATTTCTTTATTTGCCATCAAAAAACACCTGTAACCTCAAATTTTCACTCTCATAACCTCACCCTTCCATTTGTGATTCGTAATTTTAGTATTTTTGTATGAACAATATCCAACCAAATGACTCAACGGTCGTTCACATTTCCGATTGCTGTGCTGAATGACAGATGGCCCTACGTCCGTCTCATCGAAATTACTAGGTATGTGTTTGAACGAGTTCCTGAATTGTTTGGTTTCACAGTTGGAAATGGTGGGATTGGCTGTAATCGGGTTCTAGATTTTTAAAGATTTTTCGTGTTTGGAAATTCAATTGGAACCGGTAGGTAGCCGATTTCACGCAGACGAAGTTGCGTGGGTCAACTAGTTGCCGTATAGTATAATCGACATCGATGACATTTTACAGTCCATCCATACATTTAAACTCATTTTTGGACAAAAATTGCAATAGACACGTAATATTTATTCACTAGATGTGGTCGTTATTACTAAACATAATCATGTTATAAATTATTATTGTAATATTTCACAAATTATAATACAAAACAGTAAACTATATATCAGTATAATAATTGATAACAGTTTATGATAACTGTTGTTTACAAAAATAATTTACTGTTGATATAATTATATCCGCTATTGTTGCTTATATTAATTACTCGTGTGACTCATATTACAAATATTTGGTTATTATTACTTGGTTCTTGCTAAACGTTTACATAACGTTTTTTCAACGCTCGTTCCATGAAAAGCGTGGATCGTTTAATGCCATTGTTATACTTCCAAGTAGACTCATAACAGTTGATCCCGATTTTATTGCGGTTCTGGATGCAATATGCACCATTCTGCACACATCTATTCACTCGAGTGAACTTTTACCTGTTCATTTCGCTTCAACATCTGCAAGAATAATATTTTTCACTTTAATAAGCCCACATCTACTTTGCCGTGATTCGATTATTGATATTATATATTATCATATTTATTTGTTTAACACCAAATCGTGAAAATTTGAGTTAGCTTTTAATTATCACTGAAACTCGCGGTGATCGAAAAAGATAATAGAGATTCCTAAAAAATGATGTCATAGTAGCAATTAACATATATATATATATATATATTTATGTCATAGCAGGCAAACGAACAGATGTGTCACCTGATGTTAAGTGATCACCACCGTCCATAGACACTAACAACACCAGGGAGTCGAAAGTGCGTTGCCAGCCTGTGTTTGGGGGAAAGGGAGGGAGGGAGAAAGGAGAGAGGAGATGGGCCTCCGGCGCTCTCACTGATCTAACGAAACGCAACAATGCAAGCATTATTACTTCACGTCGGTTTTCTATGAGAAATATACATAGTCCTTCTGATGAAGTGGTTGATGATATATGAATTTACAGCCTCAGTTACTTATGGTTGGGTTATGTTTGTCACTATCTATAATGATAATTTGTTGAATCATAATTTTAATTTTATAATAAACTAGTAGTGCCCGCGTCGCCGCTGTTGTGTAGTTCAAGATTATTCTTAAGGTATTTTTCCTAATAAAGCTTTGTATTTATTATGTAGTTCAATTTATATCTAACTAAATAAAGTAACAAATATTTCAATAATGGTGACTATTTTATTTCATTCGGTTTAGATTTATGTTCTGTATGTCTCATTTACAATTTTTACTTTGCTCTATTACGCGAAAACGTTTTAAATACGAAAGTTAATAGAGTTTAAGGGATTGGCGTTTTGCTGTATTATACTGGTTAATATTTAAAGGTTTAGGTTAGGTTAGGTACTCATTCGGCGGGCTGGAAGGCAGTCTTGTAACCGGGCTGCCTCAGCTGGGTGCGGCGTGGGAAACGCCTGCCGCCGGGGGTGTCGCGGAGCTTGCCTGTATGTTCCCCCGCGGCACCCCCATAGTGCGGCGTAGGTTGTCGTGGAGTTTTAGCCGGTTAAAGTCATCGAAAGGCACCACCCCTGCGTGATTAGCACGTAGGTGGTGGTCGGCTCAGTCCAGGCTCTCTCCTGAGAGCCTGGCAGTCCATGAGGATTTTCTCTCCACGTTAAAAAAAAGGTACTCATTGTGTATCGACCTGATTTAATATTACCTCCATAAGCTATTATTATCACACTCCGTGATGTAACAAAACATATATTAACGTTACGAAGTTGATTATTTAAAAAAAACCATACGAATCGGTTTAGAAGTTTTAACTTCTAAGAAGTCTAGGTTTTGTTCTTGGTTTCGCTCCCGTCAACGTAGATTTGACCTATCCCTTTATCTTTTCTTTACACCTGACAGCGTGCCTTCAAAATTTTGTGATGATTGGTTGAGTAGTGGAAGTGTGAATATATAACAAACAAAAAAATAAACCCCCAGACAGACAAACAAAGAGACAAAGCCTTTCGTAGTATGTAAGGATTAAAATGTTTGAAGAGCAAGTTTAGATAAGTAGTGGTCAATTATTACGACATTTACGATATTGACAATACTATTTTTAGTCTGTTATTAGTTAATTACCACAAATTAACTTGCATCAAAATGACAAATTGTTAAATTTTGTCAGAGTAATTAGATGCAAACACACTTCCTTTCTTTATTTTCCAATACACATTTTCGATGTAATATTATATTTGATGAAATGAATTCACACTAAAGTTCAAGCAATGGAACTCAGGAAAACAATCAAGAACAGGTGTCAAACAATTTTTTTATATAGCTCCCGACCGCGCTCGCCCACGGGTAGTCGTAAAAACTTACCACTTCATCGAGTGGGTTTCATGAATCGAGTTCGGCTCGCGCGCCTTCGGGTTTATTCGGAAAAGCTCGGGACTTTTGGGCGGGCGGAAGGAAATTCAGTCTTGGTACGCTGCGATGGGGGACTGTCGCTCCGTTGCTCCACTGTAGCTACTGTGTTACATCGTTAAATACGAATTATATTACTAATTAAAATGTTACATTATTAATTAAAAGTGATAACGTTTAACGTAAAAAAATAAGAAGTTTCTCCGAACAGTTTTTTCATGTGAAACATTCAGTGGATGAAGTTTTTTTAGTGGCAATTGGTTTGTGAACAAAATTGACTTCACAAAAGCGTAAACGATGTTACGGGGATATACTTTAAGTGTAACTTTTATGAAGGTGAGAATAAGGTTTCAATTACTAGTAGTTCTTAAATTTATTGTTATAAATATATATACATTTGTACTGATTATGAATGTAGCCTTATTATGTTTTAACTTTTCCACACTAGCTTATTTTAATTTGCCCTTAAACTATAAAATGTTCTAATTTTTACTGTTATAGAAATTAATATAAATGTGTTATAAATACAACGAAAAGATTTACTATATTACTGATATGTTTATTATTACTATAATTCATTTACATTACGGGCCATATTTTAAAGTCGTGTAATATTTTTTTATATTCTTATGTGACTGAGCCATTCTTTTATGATGTGTGTGAAATTACTAAGTGTAATTTTGTATATGTTACTTTAAATTCTAAACGCAAAGTCCTGATCTCGATAGTTGTAACAAATTAGTAGCGATATGGAGCCATTTGCTTGGTTTTGGAAAATAAATATATCTAATGTAAGAATACGGGTTTTTAGTAAGAACCAAGTATGTGTAAAATGAATTATAAACGCAAAGGTTGTTAGATTATATTAACATTTTGTAAGGTCTCGTTGAAAGAGGATTGATATAATCCCACAAAATTAAATAAGGAGTATTAAATTGTATAGTCACATCTGGTCTCCAAATCGTGACCAAAGCAAAGAAGCCGTTGGAGTTCTCTTTAAAAAAATTGGCTGTTTCACTGACTGTATGACAGGTCGCACCGGCCTTTTGAAACCAGATGTATGTTAAATCTATTTCTTCTAATTTCGGCGAAAATAAATTGCAAATCGTATGTCGGTAACGATTATCATTTAAAGTTTTTGCAGGACCTGCCGAATTCTCAAAAAATAACAATCAATTATGCGTCCAACTCATAGTGCGCATAGAATGGTCATTATTTACCGTTGTCTTGATAAATGTTAAATCTTTCTCAACTCATTGATCAATAAATCCCTCCAGTGATATCTTGTCCCTACCGAAGGGCATATTTCTATCATATATACATATATAGAGTTTATACATATGTGATACGATGTTTTTTTCTATATATATATTTATAATATTTAGTTATATGTGTGTTTCAAATTAATTTAAACATGAATTTCTCATCTACGAGTATGAATTCTACTTGTATTTGGTTGACTGGACGGCCGCGTGTTGGGAAAAAGATGGAATGAAAAGGTTTTCTATTCTAAAGTGCACGAGTTATTTCATCACACACCAGTGAGGAAAATAGTAAGCTAATGATATCGCTATGCATTCGCTGAAGGAAAACACTCGACGAAAGATAATGAAGTTGATATAAACAAAAGCAGATATAGGTGTTTTAGATAGCTGTCTTCAATATTTAATACCCCTTTAAACTTAACGTCCTATCTCAGTCCACATCTGCATTTAAAATAAAGTGAGAATATGGAGAAACGCTAAACACAGTAAAGAAAAAAAAATGTCATACTATTCCTTATAAAACGATATTTTGATAATAATAATGCCTATTAAGTAATGCTTAAGTTATTCTAAAGATTCTAAATCTCGAACAATTTCTATAAATGACAATAGACCGCTAATGAGAATCACCGAAGAATCATTTGGGATTGTGATACGTACGGTTTATAATAATAACAATATATGTAAAATAATAAGGAAAAAAAACGCTTTATAACTATAACATAATATAATATTTTATACTAGCAGTGCCCGCGAACTCCGTTCCGCCTTAAGTATATTAAAATATGCGGTTTTGTTTAAGAACCTTCTTTTGACAATAACAAACACAACAAAAAAAGAATTAGCGAAATCCGTTCAGCTGTTCTCGAGTTTTGCGCTTAGCAACACATTCAGCGATTCATTTTTATATATAAAAATTAATTGTACATTTGATTCTTTATCTATAAAAAAATATTTTCCACGAATATTGTGATTTAAAGAGAACAATTTCATTTTCTCTTATATTTATAAAATTGAAAAATCGATGGTAGCAAAAATACCTCGTACAACGTTGGAGTATCAAAGTAATATTTGTTATATTTATATTTTTTGTTATGTTATATTTTATATTTATATAAGATATATTTGTTTTTAATATTAAAATCCACCCACCACATATTATTATTTATGAAATTATAACACTTGACGTGTTAAGAAAAATGATTAAATTGTAATTAATAACATAGATAGTTGGTGTTATCAAAATATTAATTGTTTTCAATGAGTTTATTTGCTTTTTAAGTCTTTTAAACTTTTAGATTAATTGATTAACACACATTCACATTAACATTAGTTAATTCTCAAATATCTATAAATTTGTAAACCAATCATTTAAAACCTTGCCTTTGATTCTTTTATTAGTATACATTTAATTTTTTTTAACTATCAATATAGTAATATATGTAATTAAGTCAGATTGTTGCGAAAACCACAGAGTTAGTTTTCTGTACTTCGGAAATATAGAGATTATTAACAGATCAAAAGAAGTTAAAAATATGTAGGCTATAACAGGATCACTAAATAAAGTGATTACAAAGCAGAAAATGCGACAATGGCGACCTAAATTTGAACGAAATCGACCGGTTTTCAAGAAACTCCATATTTTCATTATTCACATTCTGGATGTCTTTAAATTCATTAACAAACAAATTAATTTATGTTAATAGCACCGAAAGGGTTAATTATGAAATGAATTCATTTACCTATATTTTCACCTAAATCACATTAGGTACGTTGAAACGAGGCACAATAGGCTATTTAATTAGTAACACGTCAAGAATAAAGGGAGTCCCGTCCGGCCCAACATTTTATTCGGTACCCATTCAACGCTTCATGAATAGTATCTACTATATTAGTATAGTACCGTTATTTATTTTGAAATACAAAAAAGTGATATGTTTAGATTCCAGATTTAATGTTGAAGGTGATTTGCAAAATGCCATACAGATTTTAGGGATGGTATTAGTCCTGATCATTATGGTGACTATTTTACTAAAAAGATAAATATGTAGATGTAAATTAAAGAAAAGAATGACAAAAATTATTTCCATTGTTTTACAATATTTACTAATAATTAAGTCAGTTTGACAAAGTCACCGAATCAGATAAACTCTAATTAAAGCGTAAATACCAAAAATGTTCAGCAGTTGCGTTCCGTGTTTCTAAATTGAATCGTTTATCCAGTTTTGTGTTTATTGGGAGTTTTGATGAATATTGAGTTAATTATTTCTTCTCTAATCTATTCGTTTTTCTTGCTATTATAAACACTCTGTAGTAGATCTGTAGTTGAGGTCATTTTACCTTTTTCAGAGTCCAGACCCTTACATTAATAATTGCTTTACATGTACTGTTGTATAAAATTTATGTTTCTGTCTAAGAACCAAGAGGGTAAATGTATGGTCAAATATATAATTTATTGAAAAAAAAATTGATTAAAGAAACAGGATATACTAACCAGATAATGTTTCTTAATTATTATGAATTTTTATTTGCATTTGGAATCCAATCCTCTTATCTGAAGAATTGTTATTCAAAATTAAATTAAATTTAACTATCAGTCCTATAATTCAAACGATAGCCCAAATTTTCACACGTAAATGGAATTGCAGGTAGCGTGGCATCCCTTCAATTATTAACCACAGTCTATATTTACCACAGCTATTCAATTGACAAGTACCGTTTTTGACTTCTGTTTAATTAAAGCTTAACAAACCCAACAAATTAGTCGAATCAATTTTGCTATTTTGTAATTGGGATCACAAAATATTTCATAAACGATCCTTTCGTATTGTTTCCTTCAATTCTATTAGCTACACGTAATATTTTAAAGATATACCCTACCCGGTTATTGAGTTTGTACTCGGATGAATTTACAAAAAAGTTAATATATGTGTTGTAGGTGGTAGACCCACACTGTAGTTATTAATAGTTTCAGCATGAATGGGCCAGCTCGCCCAGGGTAGTACCCCCCTCTCACAGAACACCGACGTGAAGTAACAGTGCTTGCATTGTTGCGTTTAGTTCGGTCAGTGAGAGCGCCAGAGGCCCACCTCCCTTTCCCGTTTCCCTACCACTTCCCCCTCCCCCATACACAGGCTGGCAACGCACTTGCGACTCACCTGGTGTTGCTAGTGTCCATGGACGGTGGTGATCACTTAACATCAGGCGACCCACCTGTTCGTATGCCTCCTTTTGACATAAAAAAAAGTATTGCTAAATAACAGTGTTTTTTTATACGGACATAGAAACAAATGTATAAAAATTCTGTGTAACCATTCAGTAAAACTTATATTATTATATGCATTTAGATACATTGATTTGGAATCGGCATATAACTATCAAGTATGCATAGAGTAACACTCGGAAATAGTAATCTTAAGTAATTGGAAGCCAGAAAGCTTTATGAGAGGCAAAGACTTTCACCATGAATGATTAAATAGACATATTATCTATGTTCAAGTAAATCATGTTAAAATGGTACTTGTATGTAACTGTTCTTGGTTTTTAAAATATAATATTTATCTTCGTCTATACAAATAATAAGAATGTAAATCTAATGTGTCGATACTTTTTCGATTTTCGTGAAAAAAATTGTTGCAGGTGTCTGTATAAAACAAATCATAGTATTATCATAGTATAAAACAAAGTCCCCTACCGCGTCTGTCTGTTCGCGATAAACTCAAAAACTACTGAACGGATTTTCATGCGGTTTTCACCAATGGATAATGTGATTCAAGAGGAACATTGTGGTATATAATTTGTCAAGGATTTTTTATAATCAGGGCGGGACAACGTCTGCCGGGCCCGCTAGTAAGTAATAAAATAGGTTTCAATCATTTTTAGAACTGTCTGTCAGTCTGTTTATATGAACACGCATCACAACTAAAGTACTGCAAACCATAAAGCATATTCTTGAGAGTAACTTAGTATTTGTTTCATTAAAATCGGTCCACTCTATCAAAAGTTATTGTAATTTTAATGACGACGCGGCGTAAGTACGAGAGAAACGTAGATAAGTAAATGGACTTAATACATTTAGATGACTTTATTAGTCGCTGTATTTTACAGTAGGTTCCACGCGGACGGAGTCGCTGGCTTAGCTAGTATATTAATAAACCTGTATTTATGTCTGTATACTTTTTTGTCTTTGTGATACATGTCTGTTGTGTGATAGATGTATGTGGGTTTGTACCGTTCCACAATTGATAGAGTGCAGGAATTGTCAATAATACTTTTAGAAATAGACGAATATAAATACTAGATAAAAACACAGGTGCAGCCGCGGGTAATTGCTAGTTATAATATAACATACCAACATAAAAGGGATATTTCTAGTAATATTTGAGGCCTATAATATCTCGGAATATACACATATGTTTGTATAATTGTATATAATTCATTATTAGGCTATCAGTTGAAAGCTGTGGTGTGCCGCAAACCTGAAATGTCTTCTCATATAATACCAACAAATTAAGTGGCCATCGCAAGTCACTATGGTGTACCGCTTATAGTAATATATTTAATACAGAATAATATTATTGCTATCAAAGTAAAAATATTAAAAAATATATACATAAAATAAATAAATAAATAATTTTCCATATAGCGCATATACTCTGGATTATGAAAATATGCATGCATGACACATTTCTCAAATTTCTTAGATTGTTTTATAGTACTTCAAATAACAAAAAATGGGTTGAAATCTATATATAAATAGGCGTAATTACAAAAGAGCTAAGTACTTATTTTTCCTTTGTTTCACAACCGATTTCCTTTTTTTTTTGTTTAGTAGCTATCTATTAGCCTTTATGCTATTATTGGCCACGTTGGTATGGTAACTGATCATTTAAAAAAAAACAATTATTTGTGAGAAAGTTATAAAATAATTGCCTGAATGCTTTGTTTCTGAAAATACATTAAGTCGCTGGTTTCTGGTTATCAGCCGACAGTCGCGGTGTGCCGCAAGCCCGAAAAGCCCCTTCGTAACGGTGACAAAATTAGCGGCTATTATAAGATATGCTGCTTTTCTCATTAAGGACATGTACTGAATATTATTTAATGCTTGAGCTATTTTATTTCAAATACTAGCTGTGCGTGCGTCTTAGTCCGCCTGGAACCTAATGTAAAAAAACAGTGACTAATGAAATCATCCGAATGTAATTAACTCCATTTACTTATTTACTTTTCTCTCGCACTTAAGTCGCGTCGTCATTAAAATTACAATAACTTTTGATAGAGTGAACCGATTTTAATGAAATTAAGACTAAATGTTACTTGAAGATATGCTTTATGATTTTCTTGATCAGTTTTATCGTGAACGTTTACTTTGACAGTGTTGCGTGTTCATACACACAGACATTTCTATAAATGATTGAAATGTAATTTATTTCTTATTCCAAGACAACTGCAACATTATTTTTTTCACAAAAATTTAAAAAGTATAGACACGTTAGACTTACATTCTTATTATATATGTAGATAATACCTTTGTTTAACAGTTTTATTTCTCAGAGTTGAAATCATCATATCATTATCATTACATAGTATAAAACAAAGTCGCCTACCACGTCTGCCTGTCTGTCTGTTCGCGATAAACTCAAAAACTACTGAACGGATCTTAAAACAGTTTTCACCAGTGGATAAAGTGATACACGAGGAACGTTTTGTTATATAATTTATCCCGGTTTTTTTATAATCAGGGCGGTACAACGTCTGCCGGGCCCGCTAGTACATATTATAAGTAGTAATTTTCTATTAATTGATCGGGAATTAATTACATTCTTAAATAAATATATAATAAATTAAATTAAACAACAAAACTTTTTATGTCGATTCAATAGTAAATTGTTTCTGATTTACATTTACAATTTATCTGTAAGCGTTCAAATTTTCATGTCGCGTCTTTATTGAGACGAATTGACTTCTAGACATAAGAAAAGGTCATTGCTATGAATCGGTTATTTAACGAGAAACGTTTGATTCGGAGTATGAATTTAATTAAATTATTTTAGGAAATAATAATAATATATTAAAAAGTACATCACGTTTTCTAACAAATAGAAAAGTATACAATTTTTCTTTGAGACTCGTAAAGTATATACAGATTTTTAAGATTTTATAAGTTGTCCTGAAATATTGTTATTGTAATGTTTAATAGCTATTAATGTACTTTTAATATTTGAAAGGAGAAACATGTACAAACGAAGTGTAGAGAGTAGCTATAAATGAGAAAACTTATTTATTAGTTTACGTCGTTTGTGGGGCAATAAAACTGTTAGTTGACTTATAAATGCATTAAAAATGTTTATGATGTGTGTGCTCCTACGTTTTCCTTTTTAAATATTACAAGTATTTTAATAGCTATTAAGAACTCACAATAACAAATATTCAGTATAATGAAGCTTAAAGAAACGAATCATGTTTTTATGTGATATGTCATTTCTTTTATTAATTACATATATATTTGTTACCACATTTTCTTTTATAGTTATCCAATTCTGAGCTATGTTTGAAAATTTAAGTCCCTAGTTCATCGGGAACCTAATTTAAAACCACTTACAAAATTCCACCCGGACAGATATAGACAAACCAAGTTAATAAATACGTGTTAAAACTTGTACTATAAGAATATATAATATAGACTGCAAACGAAAAACAAACGAGAAAATAACAGATTACTCATGCACAAGTTAATCGCGAATACGCGACCTCCGTAGTAACTTATTATGTGTATTTTGTTTCCGGTATAATATGTGTATAGCAAAATATACATATAAACATAATGGATACTAATTGATCTACGTCACGATTTATTTTGTCGATTAATATTCGTGCCATAGTGCGTAAACATAGTTACTGTTTAGCTATGACGTATAAAGAGAGATAATGTGACATTACTCCATTACATCAAATACAGTTTCCCGTTTTACTGGTATAATTGTTTGAAGTACCTATTTCCCTTATAAGTTTGACCATTATTACTTTATAGTCGAAGTACGGAACATTTTCAACTCGGAGGTAACGTTGACTGTAACTGCCGGAGCACACCGTTAAATGCATGGTCACAGATTTTTAATTTTAAGATAGTAAGCTAATCAGAAGAACATTAGGAAATGCTGTTCTGTTATGCCTCGGTATTTTCATAACATTTTCCGTAACTTCACGGTTTCTGTTAGATTCGAAACGAAGTCAATCGACGCAATGACAAAAGACATTTCTGCTAGGACGCCGTTATGTTTTTACGCAGTTCTTCTCTCGGTCACATTGTAAATCAAATCATGTCAAAATACTATATTAAATTTAAGTCCTAAGAAGTGGTAACAACGTTAAAAATATGCCATCGTTTTGGTCACCACAGGATCCTAATTCCAATTCAATCCAATCCAAAACATCCTATTACTTTTAGGGGATATATAGAGCGGTGACATGTTATTACGAGTGTTATTTTCAAACTCGTAATGATCCACTCTATACTAAATACGACAGCAAAATCTGTCTGATTTGCGGCTTGAATTTTTTTTGCCTAATCATTAACAGAATATTTTAAAACAGAAGCTAAAAATATCAGTAACAGAATATTTGTAGATTAAACTTATAAAATATTTTTGTGTGCAGCTGTTGTATCATAATGTATAGTGCAATACTCGGTTATCTGTCCACTACTTCGCTAGTTCGTTACCCACTAAGGGGATTAACGTCCTCGGCTCTGACTGCACATCCGTGTCGCTTAACACACATGTACACTAAGTACAACCTTATAGTCTCCGCACGTGATTCGATAACAATACTTTGTTATGGTTTTTACTAAGTCCTGCCTGTTAAGTATATTTTTTATAACAACAAATAGTTATGATTATGACTACTAATAATAAAAACACTATAGACTGTCTTCGTCTTATGTATATTATACATAAAGAAAATGATAAAGGTGTGCCGTTATGCTCGCATCTCTTAAAAACTACTGGATAGATTTTAAATTTAATCTATTTTTTTAAATTTTACTTCCTAGACAATTGGCCCTTATCTAAAAAAGAATTACCGTGATGGCTTCGTTTAATATAAACTTATTAAAGTTTTAAGAAAGTACGATTTTTGTAAGCAATACGTGTATTTTGTGCCGTAGAGAAATGGGGTAAGAGGTGTAGGCCTTTTTTTTAACTTGTACATTGCTATATATATCACTACATATTATAAAACAAATTCTTCTGCCACGTCTGTCTGTCAGCCTGTTCGCGATAAACCCAAAAACTACTGAACGGGCTTTCATACGGTTTTCACTAGTAGAAAAAATGGGTCGTGCGGAAGGTTTAGGTATATAATTTGTCAAGGTTTTTTTTGTTATTAGGGCGAGACAACGTCCGCCGGGCCCGCTAGTATAATAAACTATGCAGATGAAGCTAGTTAATAATACAACTGATACGAATAACAAAACTAATTCTCATTTGTCTTTTAGACAATAAGAAACGATAATAGAATAAACAAATTATAAGAGGCCTTTGAAATAATTGCAATATTATAAAAGCATTAACACAAGACAAGAGCTAAGTATATCGTTAGATGGTCTTTTGTGTTTAATTTTAAGAGCAGTTGAATTTAATTAAAACATAATATTTCTTGTAATTTCATGTATAACATAAGTATTCATTTGTGTTTCTTATTTATGATAAACACCGTCGCGGTTTACTCTTTAAGCTGTTTTGAATAAAATTATTGTAAATTTGTAAGAAATACTGTAGCGTATAAGACATTAAATTATACGGCTTGTCTACGGAATCCCAGACATTCGTGTCGGAAACTGTGTACATGTGGATGACAGGAACAACTGTTTAGATAGGACAAAAGCTTTAACTAGGCCATTTACAGCTTGTGCCGTTATACTTATCGTTCACGTAAATATGGTACAAGAAATAGATTCTATGAGAAATATGATAAATACTTGTGTAGAAAATTATATTCAACTATTTTGGCATTGAATTTTAATGCTTTTTTTAGTCATTAAAAATATACTGCAACAATACGACAAAAATAATTTCAAATACAAGGTAAGTACACAGTAATAATGTGAATTTTTTAACACAGCTCTTGTAACCGAAAACATCTACTTAACCTCATTGCTAATACCACTAATTAAATTTCTATGATACTAAGCGTCTGCTTTAATATCTTCCGGAAATTTATATATAAATTTGTTGATTTATTATTACCACGTAACAGCACAATACTCTGAAACATTTTAAATAACCTTTTAATCAAATGGTGCACAAAACAAGTCACTAATGCCCGGTTTCTGAGATACCTTAATTGTAGTTATCTGTTCAATAGCGTTATCGTTTCGATAACTTGTCAAATTGTGTTTCTGAACACACAATCGTACGATAAATATCAGTAAAATTCAACGGATCATTTGACAGTTTATCTTATGGATAACTTTGTTGAGTCAATAACTATTGGTACCTCAGAAACCGGGCATAAGTCCAAGTAGGTAACAAGCCAATGTTATTCTAATAAACTGTGTTAGAAATTCGATTAGATACTTAGTGGTTATTTCATTTATATGCACTAGGGTTTCTAAAAACAGTGTATTGGAAACTTGTTGAAACATGTTACCGTAGGCGAAATATCGAGACATTCGTCTACGTTACTTGTGCCCGGTTTCTGAGTCACATTTATCTGTTCAGTAGCGTTATCGGTTCGATAACTTGTCAAATTGCGTTTCTGTACACATAATCATACGACAAACCTCCGTTAAACTTAACTGGCCAATCTGGACGTTTATCTATTCGATAAGTTTTGTGACATTTTAAATATTTTTTAATATCTTGACAATGACATGTCATTGACAAACAACTAACGAATTGAAAAGTTTTGTATCTAAAATAATTAAATTTATAAGTAAATAATTATGAAATAAAATTAAACCATCTACTAATCTATTACTACTATAAGTTTAGAATTAAAGAATTAAAGCGATTTTTAACGTTCTTTCTTAAAAAGATCCATCTAGTGAACATCAAGGAACTAGTTATGAGTTCCATAGATATTTAACAATTCGTTGTGTATTCAGAAACGCATTGACATTTTATCTTATGGATAACTTATTATTGAGTCAATAACTAATGATAATTTAACCGAGTATCTCAGAAACCGGGCATTGGTCATTGCAACGTTTGCGACCAGGTTGTAATAGCTGATTTGAGGTTTTTTATCTAGGAAAAAATATTATAATAATTATAAATGAAATCCTTTTGTTATATTTATTGCTAAATGAAAATGACACTAATATCTCATAAATATACTAATGATTGTGATATGTAATGTGAAGTAACAGAAAAATATAACTCTGGGGTAATGTTACTGAGCTTTGATCATACGTAAAAGAATGTATACATTTTATTTTTCAATAAATAATGTCTTTTAATATCAATCAGTAATATCAGCATACTTTATCATTAATTATAATTAAATAGGAGCTTAATGACGATTAATTTGTTTTTACAATAGACATAAAGTTGTATTTTTTAAATAAAACCTTACAAGCTGCTAATTCAAAGTTGGGGTTGCTAATTAAACTGTTTTACACAAAATGAGGATTTTGTGAAGTCTAAAAAGAATTGTTTATTCGATTATCTCTGCACTATAATTATAATATACACACATTATAATTTATACTAATATTATAAAGAGGTAAAGTTTGTGACGTTGTGGCGTTGTAAGGGGTAATCTCAGGAACTACTGGTCCGATTTGAATAATTCTTTCAGTGTTATATAGCTCATTCATCGAAAATGGTTATAGGCTACATATCATCACGCTAAGGCCAATAGGAGCGGAGCACAGATGAAAAATGTTTCAAAATCGAGATGTTTTTTTTTTTTAAGCTACTGCTGTGTGTCTGCGTTAGCCCAGAGTAGTAACTATTACTATGCTGATGAAGTCACGGGCAGGGGCTATAATCTATATACTAATATTATAAAGAGGTAAAGTTTGTGAGTTTGTGACGTTGTGGGGGGTAATCTCAGGAACTACTAAACCGATTTTGAAAATTATTTTACCAATATAAAGCCACGTTATTTATGAGTGTCATAGACTACATATCATCACGCTAAGACTAATAGGAGCGGAGCAACAATGAAAAATGTTTTAAAATCGGGGTATTTTTTCCTTTTGAGAGCTTCCGCTGCGTCTTAGCCCAAAATAACTATTCCACGCGTGCGAAGTCGCGGGCAGAAGCTATTAACTAATTATATTATCTATAATCTGTACTAATATTATAAAGAGGTAAAGTTTGTGAGGTTGTAGGAGGTAATATCTGGGGAGTCGAAGAAAAATGGTCGAACGAAAACGTTTCTTACGAACGCTGCCTTAATTATGAGATATATATGATTGAGTTCTAGAGAAAAGTTGTAGCTTGATAATGCCTATTACCGCCCAAAGAAGTGGGCACGGGTCGGCTAGTATACAATATAAAGGGAGACGTATGGTTACTCTATTTTTTAATTTCCAATAAACATTCTTCTTTTATATTTAAGTTTTTAAGGAAATTAAGTATATATCGATTTTTCTCAAAAATTTTCCGAGAAAGTTCAAGTTAAAAAACGGCCATATTTGTATACGACATGTGTTTAACCCATAAAATTTAATGTCATCCACACTTATATGACCCATACTATCTTTTTTATAATCCCTACCAAAATAAAATAAAGTGCGATATGTTACGAAATGTGTCCCTTTTCCCGCTTGAAATAGGGTACTTATATTTATATTCTTATGTTACGATCTCTATGAGCTTGTAGTTATGGAATGCTGAGAATAGGAATATAAAGATTAAGAACTGTACTGTAGCTATGAAAAGCGTAAATTCACACTGTGAAATGGATCGTTAATTAACAATACACTTCTATTTGAATTCACTAGAACACATGTATCGAGTAATAGCAGCTCTGTTATGACAAAGTTTCATAAAAATATAATGAGATAATAAATATGAAGAACACTTTTCATGTAATTAATAATTAAGTCTTGTAAATAAAATTATAAAGTTTTTGAGGAGATGTATTTGTATATATATCTAGTCTCTATTATCTTCTTAGTGTAAGTAGTAACATAAAAAACAGGATGGGCTGTAAAGACATACGATAGAAGTCAAACATTTGTATTACAGGTAAACATTTTAATTCTCCCTCAATCATTTTTGAATAGCATAGATTGTGTTCAGCGATCGCCACGCTACACTGCCTAAACGCAGTACAAGTGACCACAGACAACGAGAAGGAAAGAAAGCGGGAAGAGCGTATGTTTCACTGTTCTCCAATAACCGAAGGCAAGCGAGACATTCCCACTCTACCGGACACAGTATTTGCCGCTATCACTTTTCGTCACACAAAAAGATTGCGGATCAGAATTTCAAAGAAGTTTCACTTTAAAAACTCAAAATTACAAATTTAGTCAATAAATACATGTAAATATGTACATTTTATTCTGATTTTATATCAATATTAAAATAGATTTGAATAACATTTAAAGTAATATTAACTGATAATATAACTGATAATTGATAATATTTATGTGTCGATTTTCCGTGTTATGAATAACTTTTACCTGTAGTAAAAGAAATACGTGTTCAGAGCTTTATCCACGTTTATTATTATTTTATAAACAGCAGACATCTAAGTGAAATGAAAAAGCCAGAACAACTAGACTGTTCGTGGTCACTAAACATTAAGGCAATAAAAGTTCTCGAAAGCAATAATAAAATACCACAACACAAAACAACGCTCTATTACCCTGTAATAAATTTATATTTACGGCAGTTGAAATAGTTCTACGGATATGGATAGTTTGATTTGTGCTTTCTTGTCAAAGGCTGGCATTGTTTCTAATATTGGAAAACGAAGCACGTCCTTACTTCTGCGTGTACCGAATGATAACTTAACGTTTTCAATATTTTTATTAGAAAATCTTTACCTAATGCTTGCTACCTCTCGCTGGTCTACTTTCAGCATTTAAATATACCTATAGAAATTGAAGTGTATACCTATTGTTTATCCGAGGTAAACTTCAAAAGAGCTGAAACATTCCTGAAGATACTTTTACAGGCAGATATAGAGGACTTTTCGTATAAATAAGCTACATATTGGACTCAGCAGTAATTTTAAAATGTAAAAGAGGAAGAAAGAACAAATTACAATGTAATAAACAAAAGAAGATCGACCATTAATCCAAGTATAACAAGTAACTCCTGTAAAACAACAAAATCATTTTCAAGAGGACGAAGTCGTGGACACTATCTTGTTCACAATAGAAACGAATATAATGTTTGTAATAGCAATCGTTTATAAAAAGCTTATGATATTTTTCCACGAAGTACGAACGAAGTAAGGCCGCACCTTAGTTAAAAAGTCTTTCAGCGTTATATTGTGGACGTTGTCCTTAATTTAAATATTTTTCGTGTTTTCTCTTAACTTTTTCCTCATTTTGTCATTTCCTGTTGCCATGTTTTTAGAATCAGACTTGAGAGGCAATTTTCAACCAAATAGAATTAAAATTACAAGAGGTGCAAAGGATTTAATTTCATGTTGGAATTGTAATTTATCGAGAAACGATTTGGTTGAAACTATAATCTATTCGTAATTAAAACGTCTACAACTAAAGTTCACGTAAATTAATTACCTATCTAAGAAGATGGCTCCATAAATTGAAATTGTAATTGAAATGTTAGATATCAGCTATCTGAACAGAATTTCTTATGTAAAATTAATGATTATAATTGTTAACATTTCTAAGAATATCTTTCTATAAAATCAAATAGAAAGTAGGTTGAAATCTTAATCAATTTTATTAATATTTCGTAGACAGTGTTTATTTTTCATAAAGTAATTACGTTGTAATAATTTAATATCGATTTCAAAATAGAAGTTCGACTTAAACGTGTCGACGTTGAAATATGGTTTTACATCATGTTAATTAGCAGGCTGCTTAGTACGACTTTCGACACATTTTGCACACAAATAAATACTTAATTTTCTTTTTAACCAGATATAGACTACCCTCGTTTATGCTAGATACGGTGTTAGTAGATACATGAAAGAAACAGAATCGGTGACTCGTTCTCGAAAAATATCCACCAAACTGTGCTTAACATAAGCATATGTATATATCACATAATGTTATAGTATAGAATGTTTTTAACCCACCCGATCTACTCAGATGTGTCCCCAGAGTTCATTCTTGCACCCTCACAGTTCAAATTGTTCACCATTGACCTGCCTCGATCCCCGGAGGTCGACATAAGTTGTGACGCTTATGGTACAGGCATTTACGCTTCTGTAAATCAAAGACCTAATGTCTAAGTCCGCTTCGAACGGGCCGTTCGTGAGCTAGGTGAATGGTAACGTAGATGGCGGGTCAAAATCAACCCTGATAAGAGTTCCTCGATACCCTTCTATTCTTGTAAAAACCGTTATAAACTCAAGACCATACGTCTATATCGAATTACTATTACTTGGGCTTCCCAGCCCAAGTACTTAGGTGTCACCCTCGATAAGGAACTTACGTTCAAACCACACATTGATAAATTGCGGAACAAGGTCACTATGATTATGAGCCGCTTGAATCCACTGGTTTGCATGGAGAGCAAAATGTCCCTCAAGCTCACGCTCTACAAGATGTGCGACCGCCTCATTCTGACATACAGTTGTCAATCTCTTCTCTCATATGTCAGTACTCCGCTTTCGTAAGATGCAGATCTTACAAGATTTTTTCTTTCGGAAGGTAGTCGGAATCTAATGGTACGTCGGGAAGATTGATTTCCATATGAATTTGGAGTTTCTTTCTGTATGGGTGTACGTAAAATTCCTTAGGACAAACTAATTTGAAAAAGTCGCGATTCATCGTAGTCCTTTAGTGCTTTTTGTCGCGAAGTATACAACCAATCTCGACGCTCCGTATTATAAACGAAGACTACGTAATATTGTCACCAATCTCCCGACAAAATCACGGTGGCAAACAACGAATACCCCTCCGACTCTTCAAAAAGAGTGTTTGCGCGTCAAAGCTCACGTAGCTATAGATCACGCCGCTGCGCCGTGGTGTGATGATGAATTTCGTTCCAGCACACTTAGCGCGGCCTCCCTCGGCAGTGCATCAGTCTAGTTTCGATCCCTCACAGTGGATCCTTCGAGCACGATGTTAGCGGGATATAGTGACACTGAAAATTTTTACTCAGTAGCTTACACGCACTATACAGGCCACTCCACGTAGTGACACATACAGTGTAGGTACACGTATGGTGGAAGATTTTTGTTTTTCCCTTATTTTTCTAACTTGGTTTGTTTACTTTAGCCAAGTTATCAGATTAGAAATACATACATGTTTAAGTTCGTGAGACACAAATGCAGGTACACATTTGAATCTCACTAACTGATACATGTATGATTCATATGATAGCTAATTTCGCTTAGCTTAATCAAATTCGCGATGTTGCATTCAAGGTAATAAATAACCCAAACCGGGGTTCGGTCACTTTGGCACTCATAAGCTTGTTGTCATACGGTTGAGTTCCGTTAAGCGCTCACACAAAGAAGTCCTGTGAAGCTGTAAATACCTGTCAGGATAACATAGAATATTCAGTTCGACAAGAAAAATATTCTTGCCTATCTCATAAGTAAGCTTCGAATAAGGTCAAGTCAAATTAATAACAATATACCATTCGTGAAGTACTGTCGGACAAAGACCTCTTAAAATGTGTAATGTATATAATGTTATGTACAATGTATGTATGGTATGTACCATAGATAAAATACTTTATTAATTAAATATATATGTTCGTAGAATAAATATGTTAAAGCTAAGTTCGACTAGTATAAATTAATTTAGAATCTCATTGTAGACTGTATTGTTTTATATAACTCGAAGCTTAGATCTACGCCAGACACGCCAGTCAGCCGGTATTACTTCTCATATCCTATTTATGTTTGGAAAGACCGGCGCGACGCTACGACAGAATCACTTTTAATATCCGCTCATTCAATTTTGTTCAGAAAATAATTCTAAAAGTATTTTAACAGAGATGCAATAATTTTTCATCGCTAGAAATTATGTGACGTATTTTTATGAATGATTTATTTATATAATATAAATATTATTTTAATTAATTTGTTTTTTTTTCCTGGTACTGTTAATAAGAGTAAATGTTATGATGCAATCCAATAACAATGTTGAACAAATAGAATTTTTATTTGAGATGGTACCTTATCATTTGTCTGTAAATACTACGACAAAAGCTACTATGTAACATGATACAACTGCTGATATCGAATGGGACTTATAGAAGCGAAACGAGACGTGTATGATGTATGATGGTGATGTAATCGCTTAAGAGTGGTTTACTATATCTACCCCTATCGTCTTTCCCGAGTCTTTTATTCAACAGGGTATTTCGCTTGCCGGAAAGGCTATAGATATTTGCAATTCTATTCAATATCTCTGATATTATATTTCATTACTATCAAAGGATGATTACTCATTTATAATCTTTATGTAGTTGTGTCTAAAATATATTAGTGACTAGCTATGGCCGTAACTCCGTTCGCGAGGAACCTAATGTAAAAAACAGTGAGTAACAAAATCATCTGAGTATATTAAGTCAATGTACTTATCTACTTTTGTCTCGTACTTAAGTCGCGTCGTCATTAAAATTACAATAACTTTTTATATAGTGAACCTATTTTAATGAAACCGAGACTAAATGTTACCCGAGGATATGCTTCTTGATTTTTTAAGTAAGGTAAGGTTTTGTCGTAAACGCAGTACTTTAGCAGAGATGCGTGTTCAATCAAACAGATAGACATTTCTAACTGCAACAATTTTTATCATAAATGATATGTACCTATTATATGTATAGATAATGGCACAGTGGATAACGTGTTTGGACATTTACGAATGAACGGGAGATATCGGCGTAGGAAAACATTTGATGACACAGTAGCACGGTGGTAGGGATTTTTCTAAGTTCGCCTGACTAGCTACCACTCTCTAGTTGAAAATCTGACGTCATGTATGTACAAGTGTGTTTCGGCAGATGAAGTTGAGAGTCAGTCCTCCTCTAGGCCTAGCGTGCTCACCATCATAGACCCTATCGTCAATTAGCATCATAACATGAGTTGAAATTCTAGTCTAATGTTAAAACTTCGGTGTTATTACAAAAAAGTTAAATACGTATTGAATACTTGCTTTAAAAAGGTTTCGTATTAAATGCACCGCGGTCGCTGAATGTTCGCCATCTTGCTCTTTTGTCTCGCTTTGGTTACGTTAGGTTAGACTTGCGAAAAAGAATAACGCGAACTTGCCTCGGGCGAGCGCGGTGCATTTAATACGAAACCTTTTTAAAGAAAGTATTTAATACGTATTTAACTTTTTTGTAATAACACGGTTTTAGTTTAAAAAATACCATATTAACAGTAAAGTATTATATACTACTGTTCCTGGTAATCTTTCGAATACTGTATACATAATCCAAGTATAGAGATGTTGGTATTACAGCATTATTCCTTTTATGACGGGCATACATCCACATACATGTGGCCCGGGATTTACGAGTATCTAACCGTGAATGCGTCGAGGCTGTACGTAATATCCGTACTTCCGACAGTGTAAATTCGAGTTTGTCGGACTCACCTTTACAATTTATTTCAAGTAGCTTAATTTTGTCAGTGCATTAGTCATAAAGTATTTGTGCCATACGCTTTTGCAATTATAATGATTTCAGGGTTAGTAAAAAATACACTCCAATAGTGAGGAAAAGAACGTGTCGTATATATGCAAATATTGTTTCATATCCTTCTTTAGAACACAGTCTCATAGTCTCACCTGATGTTAGAATGGTTGTTTTAGAAAAGGTAAGGGTTGGTAAAGACTGTCAAATATACTTAACTGATGGTAACACCAGGTTGCGCTTGTTTATTATCCAAAAATCAAAAACATGTATGTAACATATTCATGATATTCAAATTATCATAGTGTGCTGAAACATTACTCATAATATAATAAATATATCAAGTAAAATAAGCTATTATATTTCTTTGTAACTTCACAATGTGATACCATTGTAGTGAATAGTAAGTACAGTAAAATATACTTAGTCTGGCCATAAATACTATTACAACTAAAATTAAACAAAATATTACATTTGAATTTGGAATCTGTCATTTTTATATGATTATTTATTGAGTTTTCTTATTTTGGTGCCAATACATTGTACAATATTTTGTGATATTAAAATTGAGTGGGGTGATAAAGAGAACGGAATCGCTGTGATTGCATTACACAAAGTAGGTATGGAGCCAAATGCAATATTTAAAACTCTCCATACGCTTGATATTAGTAAAATGTTTGTGTACCAGGCTATTAATAGGTACAATGAGACTTCCTCTGTTTGTAACAGAAAAGATCTGGCCGTCTACGTAGTGTTCGTACGAAAAAGGTGGTCAAACCAGTAAGGGAAAGAATTCGAAGAAATCCTGTCCGAAAGTAAAAGATTTTATCTCGGGAGATGAAGATAGCACCTAGAACTATGTCGCGTATTTTAAAAGATGACTTAGGACTTGCAGCCTATAAAAGACGTACTGGTAATTTCATAACTGATGATTTAAATAAGAATAGGGTGGTAAAATCGAAACAACTACTGAAGTGGTACGCAAAGGGAGGTCACAGAAAAATTTTGTTTACAGATGACAAAATTTTTACAACTGAGCAACATTTTAACAAACAAAATGACCGTATTTATGCTCAAAGCTCTAAGAAAGCTTCCCAATTAGTCGACAGAGTGCAACGTGGGTACTATCCCACTTCAGTGATGGTTTGTTGGGGTATTAGCTATGAAGGACTGACTGAGCCATACTTTTGTGAGAAAAATATCAAAACATCGGCACAAGTGTATCAAGATACCATTCTTGAGAAGATAGTGAAGCCCCTTAACGACACCACGTTCAATAACCAAGAATGGTCCTTCCAGTAAGACTCGGCGCCGGGTTATAAAGCTCGGTCTACGCAGTCTTGGTTGGAAGCTGAGAGCTGAAGACTGGCAGTCGTCTAGTCACGATCTTAATCCGCTAGATTATGATTTATGGTCAGTTTTAGAGAGCACGGCTTGCTCTGAAAGCCATGATAATTTGGAGTCCCTAAAACAATCCCTACGATTGGCAGTGAAGAATTTTCACATGGAAAGAGTGCGTGCTTCTATTGATAACTGGCCTCAACGTTTAAAGGACTGCATTGCAGACAATGGAGACCACTTCGAATAAGCTTTTTATATTTTAAATTGTTTTATATTTATGTATTAAACTAACACACTGTAAAAGTAATAAATGTTATTTGCAATAGAAAATATTTTTTTTCTTTCTTTCAGTATTTATGGCAAGACTAGGTATAAACAATAACGACAACTGAGAGATTTACATACAGCCGTCAGTCATGCCGGCCTGCTAACCTGTCGGCGGTTGGATATGCACTGGTCGATGTCGAAATGTGGCACAACATAAGACAGTCACTAGTACTATTAACGATCTAGTTTGATCACACCGCTTAATTAGAGAATATATTAGTTAATCTCGGAATATCGTACGTATTATGGGTGTTACATAAATGTCGTATCCAATAACGAAGCATAAAACAAATGTTACAAGGGAGGCATAGCAGGTGCTATTGTTGACTGCACTAATGACTCACCGACATAATTTTGCAGCCCGAAAAATAAACATAGTGTTATTTCGGTTTAAAGGCTGTTATAAGCAAAGTGCACTAGATCACGCGATGTTTTAACATAACCCTAAGGAGAAGTATTCTGTCTGCAATTATTCCCAGTTAGAGGATTTTTTCTAAGCATTGTTTTGTCATATAAAATCAAAGATTTTCTACATCTAAATAACCTACTAATATACTAGGTCTTCCCTGCGGATTTTCTGGCGTTAATGGAGATTTGACCTCGGGAACAGTACTTTTTGGCAATGGAAGGTACCCTAAGTCCTTTTGTACCCCTGGCAACATGTATGCGAATTTTCATGATGAGTTTACTGGGGGCTTGATAAACGTAGCAAACAAACAAAGTCATATTCGCATTTATAATACTAGTTACGAATATTTATTACTATCTTTTGCCCACGGATCCACTCGCGTTATTGTAGATTTGACTTCTTCCTATGGAATAATACTTTTTAACGGTACCCTTTAAGGCATGAATGACAGTGTAAAAAACAAACAGACAAACCTTCACATTTTAATATTAGTTAGAATGCTTTAGTTTTCTTATGACAGAAACTGTATACCATTTCAATAAATATTATAAAATGTTATTCCTACGGTTTTTTTTTCGTATTGACTAACGATTTTGGTCCACCGGGTCTTCACAACTTAACCGAACTAATTATAACTAAAAGCATGTGTTTATTATTTATCGTACTTGTATAGGTTCTGTTTAAAGTCGTTTGTTGATGACCATAGGTTACCGTGATCATTAGATACCAAGTTATAAAGTTATTGGGATTACTAGTTCAGGTGTGTTCGCGTTGCCTTGTTCCGGCATGATTGCTAATAACATCACATAAAAGAAAAACAAACAAAAAAAAAACAAAATTATGATAATAATGTCCAGTTACCGGCCCTATTACAAATGTTAATGTATTTTGTAATCAACATAATAATATATATGACTATTAAGTAGCTTATTACCTGCTTCATGTTTATAAGATATTCATTGCTTCAGCTATATTTCATAAAGAAGTGATAGTACATAAGGCCCATATTTCAGATTAATTACACGTGTTGTCACAAGACGCTAATGTTGTCGGCGGATTATAATAAGGCTTCCCTTTGACAAGGGTCACTCAGCTCTATTTGTTCAAACTACTCAAATAATAACTGAGGCTCGTTTAAACAACTTTTAGATTGTTATTACAGCGATGAAATGTTTTTGATTGATTGAATAAACGGGGAAAACATGTTTTATATAGGAAAGTAAACCTTGTCAAAACTCAACTAATTCTTCATTTAATCGAACAAAGTAACTAGTACGAACTGTACAATTTATTACAATATGTATTTTAAATAGATGAATCTAATTCTAATTCTAGTTGTCCTGTCCTGGTTATAAAAAAATCCTTAACAAAACCTTTCTCATGAATCACTTTATCCACGGGAGAAAACCGTATGAAAATACGTTCAGTAGTTTTTGAGTTTATCGCGAACAGACAGACGTGATAGGGGACTTTGTTTTATACTATGTAATGATACAGTAACAATCATAAATAGTACACCGCTTACCCCATTTCTTCGCGGCAAGAAATACACAACACTGAAAACGTCGTGCTTATAAACATCGTAGTTTCTTAAAACTAATAATTTTATGTTAAATGAAGCTATCGAGGTCATTTTTTTTATAAGACCCATGTATCTAAGAAGTGTAATAAAAGAAATGATCAAAATTTATGTAGTAGTTTTTGTGCAAATCGCGTACAACGGCATATTCTTATCATTTTATATATATGTATAGATTTTATTTATTAATTTGAGATCGTCAATTTTGGAAAGTGTTAGATAAGGTAAAACGTTCTTATTGAAAATGGCTTTAATTCCACACATCTCTGTAAGAATCTGAGACGCAATATGATATAGAAATCGATACTTTCATAACGTCCAATTCAGAGAGACTAAAGTTCACTGGGCTGACTTATAGATTCTTCATCCTATGACTTAAAATAATCTTGAATATTATATTAGTACGGAACAATCCATCGCTACCAGTGATTTTATGTGGCCAAATTTCAATAGATTGTTATTAAAGAGTCGTGTAGAGATCAAGTATAAACTTAATATTTGCGTGACAACATTTAAAACAAATAAATAAATTCTGTATAGATCCTCTGTATGTAATACAATTTTTGTATACATCAATTAAAATTATCAGTATTTGTTTACGATTTTGTCGTTTTCATATTATATTTCATAATATTATATACTTATCTATAACAATATCACCGTAAAAACATGGTTGTATTCAACCATTTCGTATACTATTTGATAAGTTTATTTTTATGGACTCCCAGTGGGGTAATAAAGTATTCATAAAATTTTTGGTACGAAAAACAAATTTCCCAAGATTACGAAACACGTAGGTACATAAAAACATCAGTTTCATTTCAGTTCTGACGGAGTCTTTCTAAAAAGTACAAAAACTCTAGTTACCGATGCAATAGGTTCCATCAAGAGTTACGTGGTAGGAATCAGTTATGGCGGTTTTGCCCATTTCTGTTTCATTTTTCACACTAAGTCATCCAGTTTTCATCCCAGAGAATTTTTTTATTGTTTGATATAGGTTTTTCCTTTATCGAAAATGGATTTTTAATAACTAACATTTAATTTATCTTACAGTGAAATCTTTATTGTTTATCTGGGTTATCGTTAAATAGTTTTATATCAGTGTACTACTTTTTTTGGCAACCAATCTTTTACTAGATTATCACTGCCATTGTCGAGTAGGTTACACAAGTTACCATTAAAAGGTATAGGTATATTACAAGTTTCTTACATTTCAATCTACTAACAAGATGGTGGCCGTGTTGTTAGAACTTTCCAGGGAGTTTTTGTGGTAAGTCAGAATCCATGCTCCGTGGTATTGTTCCATCCACTTCATTTGTGCACAATATAGTTTATATTAAGTAAAACACCATCAATATTACAAAATATAGAGTTAAATAACATAAGATTATGAATAAAATATAAAAATCACTACATGCAATTCCAAGATCCCGCCAAAAACTCCTTGTAGTAGGTACTTTTAAGTAAAGACATTTAGAAGGCAAGGAGTATCTTCATTTCAACATTTTCAGCATAGAGGATTATATCGTAATATAGGTAAGTTAGAATAGAGGTTTAATGTACACACCTTTTGTCACTTGCTTTGTGTTTAAAATTGGGGTAGCTTGTTTGACAGTTTTTCATCAATTTTGTTTGTAAAGGTAACGAATTTTGTTTGTGTAAAATTATAAAAAAGAATGTAATTTCCAAAAAATTGAATAACGTCTTGTTTATTCAATTGTTTTGTTAGTACGTGTCGTTGCTACAAAATGTTATTGGTATGTATTATACATTTGGATGACAATGTGTAGGTCGCACGTGTAGCTCCAGTTTATCCTTGTTGCTCAAATTGTTACTTTGACAATGTCGTTAGTTCAATTTGCATAGGTAGGTACTTTGTTCTTGCATTAATGTGACAGATGCCCCGCTCTAAGCGCACATACATTGCATAGTTTAACGCTCAAGGGTAATTAAGCACAAGGACCATAAGTCCTTTGTTGTAGTGCCCTTGCACTAATGATGAGATTGAAATCAATTATTTACTAGTTTGTGCCCGCGGCTTGATGATCTAGTCTTTATAAACAGTGTTGTTTTTTTAAATGAAAGGTAAGTAAGTATGGCTCCTGTCAGATCCTTACAACGTCTGACAAATTTCATGTACGGTTCAGTAGTTAAGATGTAGGAGTATAACAAACAAATAACTTATAGTCGCATTTATAGTATTAGTTATAAAATAAAGACAACCTTAGTCCAAATGAAACACGCAGTTCCCATAAAATAACAAAAATAGTATATATTTATATAATATTTAGTCGTATCAGTAACAGTTCTACTTAATTTCATATTTATGTATACACATTTGTATTGTATTCAGAATTAATATAAAACAAAGTCGCCTTTCACGTCTGGCTGTGTGAGTTCCCTTATTTCTAAACGATGCAACGGATTTTGGTACGGTTTTTACTATCATATAAACAATTTCCACTGGAAGGTTTGTACATATGACACGTGTATCATTACATAGTATAAAACAAAGTCACCTACCGCGTCTGTGTGTCTGTCTGTTCGCGATAAACTCAAAAACTACTGAATGGATTTTCATGCGGGTTTTACCAGTGGATAAAGGGATTCATGAGGAAGGTTTTGGTATATAATTTGTTAAGGATTTTTTTATAATCAGGGCGGGACAATGTATGCCGGGCCGGCTAGTATTTATATAAAGTAGAGAAAAGTTGATGTATTTTAATGAAGTCGTAAGAAGTAGTTTTTGGGCGCTTATATTAAAAACGTTGGCTAAATTTTACGTATTTATAAAAATAATGTATTAAAGAATTGTACATCTAAAAATGCCCACAAAAAAGTTCCTGGTGTATATGTATCTCTTAAGGGTAATTCTTTTCTCATTACCATAGTAATCATTTTTATCACTACTTATTATAGAACAAAGTCCTCTGCCACGTCTGTCTGTTCGCGATAAACTCAAAAACTACTGAACGAATTTTCACGCGGTTTTCACCAGTAGATAAAGTGATTCATGAGGAAGATTTAGGTGTATAATTTGACAAGGTTTCTTATTGTCAGGGCGGGATAACGTCCGCCGGTCCTGCTAGTCTTCTATACCAGGGGAGTCGCAAGTGCGCCGGAGGCCTACCTCCCGTATGTAAACCCCTCGCCCCATTCCCCCCAAACACATTCTGAAAACGCACTTGCGATCCCCTGGTGTTGTTCTATGGACGGTGGTGATCACTTAACATAGGTTCGTTCGTTAACCCACCTGATCGTTTGCCTCATATGATATAAAAAAAAAAAAAAAAAAATATGGAAATATTATAATCAATTTAAAAGAAACATTGTTGCTACAGTCCCTAATCGTTGCTCTATCTTATAATTTACAATTAAATGGAAGCTTGGGTTACTTTAAGTGTTTAAGTAAGATTTTTGCTACATATAGATACTACATCGCTGTGGATTTGAGATAAGCTACGGAGGCCCATTTGTCTAGATTTTCTATTATATCTTCTTGTCATCGTTTATCACAAGAAACTTACCTCATTTTGGTAGAAAAACGATATAGGGACTCGAAAAAATATGTATTACAAATAACATTTTATCTAAGTAATCATCATACTTGATGTTGTTTGGAGAAGTTAGTGCGTTAAAACAGTAGTAAGCTTACCATTACATCGTGCTGCAAATAAATACACTTCTTAAAAATTATAGAATAAAAATATGTATACATGTTAAATTTGGATACTGCCCGTTTGTAACGCAGGAGTTTATGAAGTTTAGATTTTAGAAAACTCTCTCTGTAAACAAGTTTCCAGTGAGTAAAACTGTTGAATGGAAAATTATACACCTTAAAGTTACAGAAGTATAAATATTGCTTCGAATTTATTATTTCAAAGGTATTTCGTGTGATAAAATTTGACATGGGTGACCTGATAGTTACGGAAATTAATGCTTAGATTCATCGTTAAACTTAAAAGATAAGATTTTGAAGGTAAAATAACTTCGCAATTTTTTAACCAATATCATTACATAGTATAAAACAAAGTCCCCTACCGCGTCTGTCTGTCTGTCTGTTCGCGATAAACTCAAAAACGACCGAACGGATTTTCATGCGGTTTTCACCAATGGATAGAGTGATTCATGAGGAACATTTTAGTATATAATTTGTCAAGGATTTTTTCATAATCAGGGCGGGACAACGTCTGCCGGGCCCGCTAGTTTTATTATATTTTCAATTTGATTTATTTTTTTCTTTTTTTTTTATATATTTGCACTACTTACAATAACTTTTATTTTGATAACAATAACGCTGGTTAGCTGGAAGAAAATGTCTTGTGGCATTAAGCTCACCAGTGCATAAAGTAAAAAGTGCAATAAAGTACTCATTCATTGAAGGACTTAATATAAGTATTTGTACTTCGATTATAGGTTTCAAATTAAGAAATAGTGTTTTTAAAAATATAATACACTAGCCTCCGCTCGTGACTTCGTCCGCGTGGAATAGTTTAGGCTTTTTGGGCTAACCCTAACACACAGCTGAAGCTCTCAAGAGGAAAAAAGCCCAGATTTAGAAACATTCTTCATTAGTGTTTCGCACCTATTGGTCTTAACGTGATGATATATCCTATAACCTTCCTCGATAAATTAGCTATATAACACTCAAATAATTTTTCAAATCGGACTAGTACTTCCTAAGATTACCCTCTACAACGTTAGAAACTCACAAACTCTCAACATTTACCTCTTTATTATATTAGTATAGAGTAGACAACTAAGGAAATCAAGAGTGAAGCAACTAAAAAAATAATAGGAATTCGAATTGGTTGAGGTTATACAAAAATAGTTAATTCGTATGCAAGCTACAATTATGGTAAGATTATGAATTTGTGAAATTCGTTATTAAATTTTAAAGCCAAATTATTTTGATACAAATTTTATATAAAAAAACAAATTTTTCCCCCCCTATTAAAAATAAATCCTAAAATTATATATAAAACTTCCTCTATTCCTTTTTTCCTGGTGAAAATCCTAAATTCCTTCGTAGTTTTTAGTTTATCCAACAACAACCGGTAGGGGATTTATTTTATACTATTAATGGTTTTATGTAGATGAATGCTATAATTGACCCTAAAAATAAGAAAAAAAGGTTTCTGATGTGTATAATTTGCATCTAAGAGAAGCTTAAAGTGTAGACGACATAAACATTAAAAAAAAATGTTTTGTAGATGTCAATTATATGATATTAGACCATAAATAAATCTTGGCAAAGTCGCTAAGTTGTAAGTTATTATAAATACTCCGGAGAAGGTTGAAATCAATGATCACTTACAGATAAAACACTAGAGGTTATAACATCTATCTCCTTTCTGTATTGAATGGCGATACTCGTGTGGAAACCAAGGTTGGATTTGGGTCAAGTCGGCTCTGTTGGCAGTCCGTTGGACGCGAACGCTCCGATTGGATACTGGTCGAGTAGGTAGGTAAAAGTAGTAAGTAGGTAGCGCCGCACGCCCCGCACCGCTATTTCTAATAGTTTCAACCGACTATTTCTAATAATAACGGCCACTAGGATTTACTTTCTTGTTATTATAGAGGCTTATTTTTTTGTCATATACAAGGAATTATTAGGACACAAAGAACAAAATTCTAACATCTATCTAATTAGTCTATGTTATCTTTATTGTTGTTTACTCATAAAAAAAGGATTACCGATCAAATTTAGTCTAGATTTGTCTAAAAATATGTATATAAATAACATAGTAATCGTTGTTGTAAGTAAAGAATATTGTTCATTTAATATCTGAAGTCTTTATGAATTTTTTAAATTATGTTATGTAAATAACTGGAAAAGTTAATGCATATCATATAAGATATGATGAATAAATTTAAGTATCCGTATATATTTAGTAACCTGTATATTTCTGCTTTGTTTTTATGTAAACTCACATTATGTTGCATCCCTAATACGTTCCGTCTAGGGAGAAACACGCGATCGCGTGTACTGAAAGGGCACACTACAATTATTGTATATCGAATGACCTGAGTTTATTCCACACGCAAATGTCGCTGACACAACGAAATATTAGAATAATTGTATAGAAAGAAATGCGTATGAACTAGAAAATCCAAAATTGTTCTGATTTAACTTTACTGGGTCTTGGTTTGATTTATGTGATAAACTAGCGGACCCGGCAGACGTTGTCCCGCTCTGATTACGAAAAAATCCTTGACAAATTATATACCAAAACGTTCCTCATGAATCACTTTATCCACTGGTGAAAACCGCATGAAAATCCGTTCAGTTGTTTTTTAGTTTATTGCGAACAGACAGACAGACAGACTCGGTAAGGGACTTTGTTTTATACTATGTAATGATGATGTAAGAAATGTTCTAGACATACCTTAAGGTAACGAAAGATCAACTGTGGTGGATCAAATAAATGCATTAGTGGCAATAGTATGAGGTAAGTACGAACAGTACGTAGAGTAAGTACGTGTATGTTCGTAAAGAAGACGAATAAAGAGTGAGAAATTATAAGGGAAGTGTACTAGGAGAACATATGTAGAACTAGATTGTTTAGGGGCATGTATTGATATATCACTCCACAGTAACTGTAAAGTAATTTACAGAGTGGAAAATATAAAAAGAAGATATATAAATAGAAAGCAAATACAAATATAATACACTGAATTACAATAGACTATTGAAAATAAAAAGAAAGCGACCGCCATTGTAGGCGACTAAATAATTTAATAATACTCAATAACTACTACTACTCATCACAACAAATAGTTTTTAGACAACAAATCATGAAACATCCCGATATCCTGCAACATCTAATTTAGAATCGCTATCACTTACTGTCTATTCGCTTGGAGCCGAACACATGTCTTTATATTGATCTACGATTTGATATGTTTTGATTGATTTTATTATTGCTACAGGCGTCTTCTAGTGCTCCAGAACTACGCAGCTAAGTGTAGGAGAGTTTTTTTTAAATTAAATATTTATACATTTTTAAATGGAATACGTCCGGATCTTACCATTAAACCAGATTAATAGTTTCCATAATCACTTAAAATAATTCATATTATACTTACTTCTTAAGTAGTTCCATAATCTAGCGCAGGAATTCTCAAACTGTTTTTTCGGTGTGATATGTGTAAGCAGGATATCACAAGACGCTCATATTTTCACTTCCTTGGATAAAAAACAAAATAGGAGCTGGTACAAAATAAAACGTTTTAATCTTAAATTCATATTTATTGAGTAAATCTCAGATTGTAGTATTAAAAGAAACGATGTTTTCATTTCTGTGCATATTTGCACAGCATACATATTTTGAGTAGGATGTCGCGCCGCGTTCACCAGAACAATATAATAAATCGCAGGAAAGCTTTGTTTATCAAGAGTTTGAGAACCCCTGGTCTAGGGCTATCCTTACTATGTTGTTAACATTAAATATCGGATTGTTTACCACTGGATAGCTTGTTGAAGTGAAACTTCTTTAGAATCGTTGTGATTTCAAAGCGGATGCATCGGAAAAAACGACGGGTAAGAGACACAAATACAAAAATGTGTAGGATGAAGCCGGCAAAGAATGAGACAGAAATATACATACTAAGTGAAACTTCTTTAGAATCGTTGTAATTTAAAACCGGATGCAACGGAAAAAACGACGGGTAAGAGACACAAATACAAAAATGTGTAGGATGAAGCCGGCAAAGAATGAGACAGAAATATACATACTCTTTTATATTATCGGTTTCTCCTCTTTATGCCATGCTTCATAGCACCCCCACTCCCGTCTTCTAAGCATAGTCGCTTGTAATTAGTGAGCCAGAGCGAGAGATCAATTGTCTGTGTGTATGTATATTGCACACTGTTAAATAATTGCTTGTATTTGAGCATTTAACGTGTGTTAGTATATGTGAAAAGTACGTGAGCTAATACTACTGTACACTGTAACATATGTTTGTATTTAACATATAAAATATCTTTTAAAATTATTTAAAATACTTTTAGTTTTAAACAAATAAACTTTGTAATTATCCTACCCTTGTTATATATATTCATCTCATTCTTTTGTCGATTTACTGAAGTTTCACTTCTATCGTGTGTGAATCGCACACACACCCTTTTTTACATAGTAGTATAAAACTGCTAAATAAAATCAGTTAAATACATTACTGAATACATTACAGTTCGAGCTGACTGACGCAATAGCTTTGTTTCCAATTACAAAGAAACAAGTGAGAGGAATAAATTAGAGCAAGCGATCAATCGATCACTATGTGTTAACATACTTAATTAAACATTAATTGATAGCCGATTGTCGCAAATGTAAAGTTTTAATGAATTGAATGTTTCCTAATTCGTTACATATACCTAAATACGTGCCTATTTGTTTTTTATTTCAATTTAACCTTAATGTAGTAATAACAGTATATATGTATTATGAATATAATAGATAGTTTTACCGAAATATTTACATATGAAATTGTATTAATCTTGACTATAATATAATGGTAATTCTATTATTCAGTATATAATAAGCTACTACTGGGTAGCCTCTTCTCAATAGAAAATTTTTTTTATATTTTCTCCAAATTCTTGCTCCCTTTTAAATAGGTATTTTTAATAATGCATAGAATATTAATAGCACAACAATATTATTATTTTCCCCTTGGAATTCTTTTTTTCTTGCTTATTAAAAGTTATCAAAATTATTCGTCTCGACTAAATATTTCAACTTTATCAGATCTCTTTTTGGACTTGTGCATTTTGATAGTCTTATTATTCCGGCACCAAAGTAGAGCACTGTACTGAATCATGGATAGTAATTTTACCAATTGTAACTGAAATTAGCAAAGTTAATTTTGAAAACAACAACAATAGTTTTATCCGTAAACCCAGTATCGGTATCCTCGGCATTGACATATCGAGTGTCCTCCAGTTAGGCGGGCATTTGGAAAGCAAAGCAATGATGGCCTCCAAAAAACTAGGTGTATTTAATAGGGCAAGACAGTATTTCATACTAGAACATCGTTTACTGCTTTATGAAGCGCAAGTCCGCCCACACATGGAATACTGTTCTCACCTTTGGTCTGGATCGCCCCAATATCAGGTGCTTTCGTTTGACCGCATCCATCGTAGAGCGGCTCGAATAGTCGGCGACGAGGTAATATCTGATCGGCTCGACTCATTGGCGTTGCGTCGGGACATCGCGTCTCTTTGGGTCCTTTATCGCATTTACCACGGAGAATGTACAGAGGAGTTGTTACGCTACATTCCGTTTTCGTACAACCCGCCTGAAACTGAAATTTCATCCACACCATCTGGATGGGTGGATGTCTTCCACAGTGAGGTTTTCAAGGTTATTTCTACGTCGTACTTCGACCCTGTGGAATTGACTCCCAGCGGCGGTGTTTCCAAACAATTACGATTTACAAACCTTCAAAAAACGAGCGTACACTTCTTTAAAGTGCCGGCAACGCATTTGCGACTCCCTTGTTGTTACTAGTGTCTATGGACGGCAGTGATCACTTACCATCAGGTGACCCGCCTGTTCGTTTGCCCCCTATAATATAAAAATAATAATAATTGCCCTATGGCATTACTCATGAACACTCAAATTTAATAACACATCTCGTGGGATATTTTTTTAAAACAAGATAATATTATTGCATTTAAATGTGTGCAAATAAATATTAATTCACATGTATTAAACAACATACCTATAAAGCGTAATTTTTTTTTTCAAGAGATGTCATATTAGCGATTTCATAAACATTATGAAAATACTCTCTTACGTTTTTTCACTATGCCCATCATTGTCCGTGAATAAGTTTTCAACTAGAAATAACGAATTCATCTATTTATTTATTTACCATGCGCCATCAATATGTCAATACATTTGTAAATATACTAATAATAACAATTTTGTAATTCAATCTCAACAACCACGGCAAGGTCTAACAGTAAATTAAATTTCAATTAAACTATAATTGTACGTCCAGGGTGGTTTCGTAAAATACCGGCACAATCTAAATACTAGAAACTGTGACAAACTGGTTGTCCCACGTTTTAGACTTAGTAAAACCAGTAACAGTTTTTTGGGAAATAGTGTTAGATTTTACAACAAAGTCCCAAAGGATATTACCGATTTGCCGGATTGTGAATTTAAGCGCCATGTCAAGCGGGTTTTGGTGTCAAAAGGCTATTATAGAGTGGATCAATATGTGAACGATGGTGATGTCTGGAATTGACTCATCTCTGTGCATCCATTAAAAACGTTTGTGAAATTTACTATTATATAGAATATATTATTATTCTAAATATTATATATATTTGTTAAAAAGATAAACCAGATCGAGTTTCTTGCCGGTTCTTCTCGATGACTGGGTTGTTTTCCGAACCGGTGGTAGTTTTGACGTTCATAAGTGCCTTCTTAGGGCCTAAATTGAATAAAGTGTTTTTGAATTTGAGCGTAGAGCGGGGCGTTGCGTGCGGCGTTCGTGTCAAACAGGTGCATTGCATAATTACGCGGTATCCTGAGTGGTGCGCGAGCGTCGCTCTTGGACGCTGCATGCCCCGCTGGACGTCCCGCCGAACGCAGATTCACTCAGGCCGTACACTTAATAATTGATAGTCTACAACTCAATTCTAAGAATAGCCTGATAAGCCTCTACCACCGTTTTGAATTTATTTCGTGAGACTTAATAATTGATAGTCTACAACTCAATTCTAAGAATAGGCTGATAAGCCTCTACCACCGTTTTGAATTTATTTCGTTTATTTGAGAAAATGTCGCCTGCTTTATGTAATGTATTACATGACTTAGATATTCTGTTGACCGGAGAGTAACACCCTAAATCATCATTTCCTAAACAAAGAGTTTCTCTTTCGATGTAAATGTATAAATAATATTGCAGAGAAATAGACAGGATAGTTTTAATCTAGTTTGATAATATAAGTGATTTAATGACAGGCAATGAGGTTGTCGTAATGAATTCAATATTTTTCTATTGATGACCTAATTTAATGAAGTTAAAATATTGCTCGTCTAATGACCGGTTTATGAGATACTCGGTTAAGTTACCAATAGTTATTGACTCAAAAAAATTGTCCATAAGATAAACTGTCAAATGGCCCGTTGAGTTTTACTGACATTTATCGTAAGATTGTGTGTTCAGAAACGCAATTTGACAAGTTATCGAACTGATAACGCTATTGAACAGATAAACTACAATTAAAGTACCTCAGAAACCGGGTATTAATGTGGTAAACCTCTTTATTGTGGTTTCACTAGATGGAAATATAATAGAAATTAGTGAAATCAGTATTTATTAGTTTTACGAATTTGTTTCATTTCTTTATAAATGATTTATATGTATTTAATTCCTTTGTAAGTACATGTAATAAAACATAGTAGTATTGTTCTAAGAGTGCCATCTTTATGCCTTTTTAACGATTGTGTAAGTTTTCAGAACATTGATGTTCTGCTATCAATGTTACATAATTTTTTGTATTCCAACTTTTAGTTTTATTCTGCGCGTAGTCTTTTAGGTTATATGATTGTTTTTAATGCTATGCATGTCTTTGAAACAACGTTTACTCATGTTGTATTGCTTTACTGCTTAAACATCTTGTGACTTATTATAAGTAATACTATAGTCGAACCAAAAATATATTTGTGTGCTTCTTTTAAAGCGTTTGTATACAATTTGACGTAGACTATCTTAATAAATTTTATACAATATTATTTAATTTTTTTATTCATATAATATGGCTAGGTTAGTTTAGGTTAGTGTATAATATAAGAGCGTGCATGTCATTCTCGGGACGCAGGTCGACCCGCTTACCATCTACGGGCGACCAGAGCACGTGACCAGGGCGCGGAGAATGCTCGCGCGATCCAAACCCTGGTTACATTATGCGCCGGTGGGGTTTTTAACCGGTATGAGTCGCGGCATAAACCTTCAGCTGTTGCCCATGTCCCCAACGACAGCTGGAGGTATATTCTATGCAGGGTTTTCCCCACCTACAATAAAAAAAAGGTTAGAGTATAACTGAACTTACTATTCAAATACTTACTATTTATAGCTAAAATATTTATGGTCAATATTTAAAAAAAATGATTGTCTGTAAAGTCGGTTTACGGACGATAGTTTTACATGATAACGACTCGGACACATCGGCCGATGGAGTGGAAAAGAGAAAGATGCGTCACAAGCCGAACGCTTAGGTCGATCGCGCCTTTCTATCGCTTGTTCCGCGCTCTCGCTTGCACGCTCGGCTCAGGCGGAACGTGACGATGAGTCATTCTTTTTCGTGCGTGCAGCAGGCGTTCATCGATTTATAACACGTTATCACGTCAAAATCAAACAAATTAGCGAAAATTGTGTAAAGTTGTGAGGTTTTCAAGTGCATGGCATAACTTAGACTGCCATACGAGTGTTCATGATTGGACATCAGCTGTATTATTTTTGTGGCCTTCGGTTGATTTCAATTGTTGTAATAGCTCTTTGAAGTGTTGGGAAATAGTGAAATATTTTACTAACTTTTGCTTGCGGTTTCGCTAGCGTTAATGAAGATCTCACCTGTTCCTCGGGAACAGTTCATTTTTTCTAAATTATACCCTATATCCTTTTGTGTATCCCTCTCAATGTTTATGCAAAGATTCATGACGTTAGATTGAGTAGTTAAGGCGTGAAAACGTAACAAACAAACTCATATTCATATTTATAATACTAGAATTTTCCCGCGACTTCTCTCGCATTAATGTGGACTTGACATACCCCTAGTGCAAACTACTTCTTTTAAATGGAAGGTACCCTATGTTTTTTTCTGTACCCCTGACATTGCGTATGAAAAATCTCATGACGACTGGTTAACTAGTTCAGGCGTGAAAGCGTAATACAAATAAACACTCATATTCGACAGGAAGTCGTTGTGGTCTAGTGGTTTGACTGGTGGAATATCATTCCGTTGTCCGCAGATTCGAACTGGAGTTCGTTGCTGGAGCATGTACTAACGAATTTTTCGGAATTCGCGTACATTTAGTAATTTATAATGATAACACTATCGGCTGACGATGAAGGAAAACATCGTGAGGAAACTCGAACTTAAGAAATGTCCTTCTACTAGTACTCTAACTGTATGTGGGATAAAATAGAGCTGTGGATTTCTCAGAGTTTGAAGTCGCCAATACGTCATGGGCTGTCGTGGTGATTAGGTGATTATGCTAGATGAGGCCTTTCTTGAGGAAGAGGCCTGTGGCCCTGCAGTGGGTCTCTTATAGGCTGATGATGATGATTCGCATTTATAACATTACTTACAATTAGTAAGGATAAAGATAAGTGCAAAGTTTGTACTACGTTGTATAGCTTTTTATACTTATATATCGATCTGTTTTACAGGATTCTGGCAGCCATTGCAAGCTAAAATCGGTGAGAATTTGAGGTAAGGCCCATATTAATAACTAGCTGTACCCGCAGAGCCGCACGCGTTTTTTTAAATTATGTTAAAAAAATATAAAATTGTGAGACGGTTAATAGCGAGTATAAATTAAAATTGTCTAAATTACTTTTTATAAGGTCAGCTATCTGCCAGTGAAAGTTTCGTGAAAATCACTTTAACCGTTTTGGAAATAGCACTGCGGGCGAAGCCACGGTTAAAAGCTAGTCTAAATTAAAATAGACTAAATTACTTGTTATGATGTCCGCTATCTGTCGGTGAAAGTCCCGTGAAAATCAGTCTATCCGTTTTGAAGATAGCATTACGGATGAAACTGCGGATAATAGCTAGTTTTTTTTTTTCTTTTTTTTTTTTTTTTTTTTTTTTTTTCTTTTTTTTTTTTTTTTTTTTTTTTTTTCTTTCTTTCCCCCCTTTTTTTTTTTTTTTTTTTTTTTTTTTTTTTTTTTTTTTTTTTCTCCCTTTTTTTCTTTTTTTTTCTTTTTTTTTCTTCCCTTTTTTTTTTTTTCTTCTTCCCCTTTTTTTTCCTCCCCCCTTTTCTCCTCTCTTTTTCCCTTTCCCCTTTTACATTACAGAAACGCTTTTTCAAAAACATTTGTAACTACGATACGAACGCCATCTACTGTAACATGTAACGTGTACATTAGATATATGAATACTAATAGTATATCGAATGGGATGGGATTTATCATCAGCAACATAACTGGAACTTCAACCTACTATATACCATACTCAGTGCTCACTAACACTATATAAGAAAGTAATGAAAATTATAAGCTATACATTATCGAAAAATATATCTTAAATCTTTTATTATATAGATATAATATGCCCGTATTGACGATATACTTAAGTTATTTTTATACGTTGTTATAATCACTGAGTTATGTAGAAGCAAACGCGGTAAATAAAACAATATAGCCGCCAAATTGACCAAAAAGATGATATAATTCGTATTATATGTAATATGACAAATATATGATTTTCAATGATATATATTTATTCTTGGAGTCCAGTAAGGCACACGTCTCACGCGGTTGTAACATATTTTTGATCAATTTCACACGGAGGATGCACAGGTAGCAGTTAATCACTACATAATGTACCAATTCAAATAAAAAAAGAATCATTAAAATCGTTTCACAATTGACGAAAATATCGATTAACATACATAAAAAAAATACATACAACAGAACATAGTAGCCTCGTCTTATTTCGAAGTCGGTTAAAAAGAAAGTCAAAAACTACCATTTTCATGCCGTTTTCACCAGTAGATAGAATAATGATTCATGGGGAAGGTTTAGGTATAATTTGTCAAGGTTTTCATTTTATTATCGGGGCGGGACAACGTCTTCTGAGCCCGCTAGTAATCTGCCCGTAAAAGCCCCTTGAAAGTAGGTCCAACCAATTAGGAGATAGTAGGATATTGCGGACGATTACTTGAGTAACAAAATAAAATAGTCTAAGTTACTTCTTATAAGGTGAGTTATCTGCCAGTGAAAGTCCCATGAAAATCAGTTCAAGCATTACGGATATTCCACTGTGGCCGAAGGCGAATAAAAATCTAAATGACTTTTTATGAGGTCTGTTATCTACCAGTGAATACCCCGTGAAAATCGGTCCAACCATTTTGGAAATAGCAATGCGGACGAAGCCGCGGACAAATAAAATAGAATATGTCAACCGCTATAATTTCGGCTATCTGGTAGTAAAAAGTAAAATTCCCGTTAAAATAGGTCCAACCGTTTTGGAGATTACCCGGAACAAACAAACAAACAGACAAAATATAATAATCTAAAAATATAGACAAAGTATAAAAAAATTTTTTTTGCTCATTTGTAGCCATATCCATTCATCAAAAAGTTGTTATTTTAATTGTACATACACAAACTTTATTTTTATAATACGTAATAAAGAACAAATAAAAATTTGGAAATAAAAATAGTATAAACTTTTTGAATAGGAAAACAAAATAAACTTTGAAAATGTTTGCGATAGAAACTTACCACGTTACCATGGCAACGTATATAATACTACGGCTAACGAAATCTCTCGAAAGGAAAAAAGTGCCCGATTTTGAAACATTTTTCATTGGTGCTCTGCTTCTATTAGTCTTAGCGTGATGATATATAGCCTAAGGTCTTCCTTGATAAAGGAGCTGTCTAAAACTGAAGGATTTTCTCAAATCGGACTGGTAGTTCCTGAGATCATAGCGTTCAACCAAACAAATAAACAAACTCTTCAGCTTTATATATTAGTATAGATTCAGACTTGTCAAAACCAAAAGATTTGTATTAATTTCGTTTTTGAATTCATCGTTTGTTATAATATATTACTCCAAAGTTATTCAGTTTAGTGCATGAGGTCTTCGTAATAATATTAATATTTATTTGCAAAACTGATACATGTCTACAGATAAAATGGGTCCTTGCCTCCTATTTTAGTAGCGACTGAGTTTTAGCAGATAGTTACAAATATAAAGAAACAGGTTCAGATCTACATACTACACAACAAAAGTAACCATAAATAATGAGATAGAATAGAATATTCAGTAAATTTAGAATGTGTCTAAATTCTTTCATGCTCTTGAATTCTTATGCTATGTGTGTATGTAAAATAAGATCTATATATACATAACATACTAATAATTAAATCTATACTTAATATATAAAGCTTAAAAATTTGTTTGGTTGAACGCGCTAATCTCAGGAACTACTGGTCCGAAATCTTTCGGTTTTAGATAGCTCATTTACCGAGGAAGGTTTTAAGTTATATATCATCACGCTAAGACCAATAGGAGTGGAGCGCCAATGAAGAATGTTACAAAATCGGGCATATTTTTCGTTTTGATTGCTTTCGCTGCGTGTTAGCGTTAGTATTATATACGTTGCCATGGTAACGTGGTAAGTTTCTATAGCAAACATTTTCACTATTTTGTGTCCCTATTCAAAAACGTTTTTATAATAATATAATAATTTTTTTTTTTTTTTTTTTTTTTTTTTTTTTTTTTTTTTTTTTTTTTTTTTTTTTTTTTATTTTTTTTTTTTTTTTTTTCTCTTTATTTTTTTTTCCTTTCTTTTTTTTTTAATTAATAGTTTTTTTTTTTTTCCTCTTCTTTGGTGATTTGTTCCTTTATTGTCCTTAAACTATAAAAATATTTATTTACTTAAAAAGCGTGAGACGTGCGCTGTACTGGACTCCAAGAATAAATATACCTAATTGAAAGTCATATATTTGTATGTAATATAAATCATATTACCTTTTTGGTTAATTTGGCGGCCATTCTGTTTTATTTACCGCATTTGCGTCTACATAACTCAGTGATTATAGCAACGTATAAGAATAACACAATTATATCGACAATATATATATATTATATCTATATAATAGAAGATTTAACACATATTGTTCGATAATGTATAGCTTAACATTTTCATTACTTTCTTATATAGATCACTGAGGGTGGTATATAGTAGGTTAAAGTTCCAAGTATGTTGCTTATGATAAATCCCATCCCATTCAATATACTATTAGTATTCACATATCTAATGTACACGTCACATGTTACAGTAGATGGTGTGCGTGTCGTAGTTACAAATATTTTTAAAAAAGCATTTCTGTAATGTACAGACGTACAATTTTACATTTCTTTAATACATTTTTAAAAAACGCGAGCGGAGCCGCGGCGACGTCTATTATATAATAAAATACATTCATACTGATTTTTTAGCATAGTTAAATGTGATTATTGGAATATTAGCCATTTACCGAATAACTCGTTATATATTCTAAATAGCTTGTACCCGCGAATTCGTCCGCACGGAATTGTTACTTTGGGCTAACGCTAAAATGCAGCGGAAGCTCTCAAAAGGAAAAAAATCTCGTATTTGAAACATTCAAAATTTGTGCTCCGCGCATATTAGTTTTATCGTGATGATATATAACCTATAGCCTTCCGCGATAAATGATCTATATAATACTGAAATAATTTTTCATATAGGACCAGTAGTAAACAAACAAACCCTCCAGCTCCATAATATTAGTATAGATTATGCTTATACTAAAGTTTGATAAACATTAATATTTTTATGCTTAAATAAATAGAAGACAGTAAAAAATGTTATTTACACCTCGACGACTGGAATTTAATTGGGTTATGTTGATAAAATGAGGTTCTTGTTTATGGAAAATGGGAATTTGAATAAAATATGCCTGAATAAATTACTGTGTGTTGAGCTGAGAGGGAGTGTCTGAGTTATCATTAAGTACCAAGTACAAAATATATTATTTTGTAGATTTTGTAAAGAAATAAATTTAGGAGGTAATAATATACGAAAGATAACAACAAAATACGATTTTTAATTGAAAAAAATATAACAAAACATTTTATATTTTTACTATCTTTTGTGAAAACATTAAAAGGTTTAACTAACAAATTTGTGAATTCATAAATCTAGCGCTATATATATTACAATAAGACGTTAATATGCACAAAATTGTAAACATAATTTACTTTTTAAATATGACACAGTCTTTGGGATTTCGTATCAAATATTAATAAGATTTAGAATGTTTAGGTAAAAACAATGTAAAAATTAATCTATGCCATATAATGTATATGATTTCTTACTGTACATCGTAAGAAAAATGAAATTGCGATTTCAAAATTCCTGTTACATTTTGGATTATCATTAAAGAACGCCCTTGCAAGCTTCATTACTGTGAAAAGGAACTTTGACAGTTCAACTGTGAATTTAAAACTAAATTAAATCGAAGAAAGCTACCTTTTATTCAAGTTTTTGTGTTCATAATAAAGTAAGATTAGATTAGATTTCACTTATCAAATGTTAGTTGTAATGAGGGTCTAATAACCAAGATTTGGTATTCTTTAATATATGGGTATAAGATTAAATATGCGTAGTTATGTATAAAACACAATAGCAATAGCAATAGAATTGTTGTAACATATTATTGCATTCTTGCTTTATTATGCCTTCTTGCATTAAAAAAACAATGATTAATAAAAAAAAGTAGTAGCTATTAATATAAAAGCATTAAATAAAATAAACAGTGAAACTCGAGTTATAAGTTCTTATATCACATGTAAGCTACGTCATGAATATATTTTTTTTCCGGGGGATTGTACCTAGGCTTGAGAAAAAGTGTTGAGTCTGTTTATTTAAGTCAAATACTCTATCTGTTAATATAACAAATCGTAAGCCCGTCGTTCGTAAATTCTTCCACTTAATATGATCAAGGCATTTCCATTTTATATATTCAGTAGAGTATTTTTTCGGTAAACAGCCAATTACAAAATCAAATATTATTGGCAACGATATTAACCGATAATATAAAGAGATCAGTTATGAGCTTAAAGGTGAAAATTAATCGTTTGTAAATGCTACCACGAGTAAACACCTTCGTAAATAAGTGCCGGTTGCGCCCACAACGCGACACGCGTGAGCCGCAAACCCAATGGAATGTGGATGAAGTTGACCGCTTAGTTCCTGGCCAGTGGTCGACTCTGAAATTACTATTTCAACTACAAGTATTTGTTAGGCACAATGTAAAGAGATATTATTAGACAAAATGTTATAATACAGTTTGAAAATCAATCTTCTTTACATATTGCTCTAACTGTGCGCATGGCTCTGCTCGCATGAACTACAATATTTTTGTTAAGGACTATTTTAATTACATCTAAATATCTATTCAAGAAAATTTTGTATACAGTGTATATTTATTATCAAAATTATTTTAACAAATTGGATATCGTACAGCACTAATATATTTCATTATGATGATGAATTATTTTTTTCTTTTGCTTTGTCACATAAAAGCGGTCGCTATGATTTATATATAAAATTCTGATTTATGGTATTACCGATTTTTAAAGTAATTTCTATTCTAAATAATTGTATATTGTGTTATCTTGCTGGTTAACAAATAATGATTTAGGTAAAGGTATGTTCTGATTGTTAAATTTGAGGGTGGTAAAAGCTATATGATTTTTGAAGATTGTTATGCATTAGGTTGTGCATGTCGTCATTTGGTGTACCGTACCGTGGCCTCTGCGGCCCTATCCTGGGAGCTGGAGTCGGGAGTTCTTGCCACCGTGTATGAGTTCACGGCGGCCAGGAATAGAAATGGGCCAGCGAGATAGAGGAGAGGCGGCAAATCCTGCGGGAGGAGGCAATAGGGCGGTGGAGGCAGGACCTGGCGGATGCGCGTTACGGACGTTACACGATTGACGCCGTCCGCCCGATCCTGCCGGAATGGATAAACAGGGAGTGGGTCTCCCTGTCGTTTCGGCTGGTGCAGGTACTCACCGGATATGGATGTTTCGGATGGTATCTGCACCAGATCGCTTGCAGGGAGCCGACCGCCGCATGCCACAATTGCGGCGCTTACGAGAACACCGTGCCGCATACTCTGTTTGAGTGTGCTGCGTGGGAGGGACGGCACCGCATTCTGGCTGTGGCGGTAGGGCAAGATTTATCGCTGCCGAGCATGGTTTCGGCCGTGCTCGGCAGCGAACAGGCATGGTTACTGATGACCTCCTTCTGCGAAGAGGTCATTTTGCAGAAGGAGACGGCGGAGAGGGTCCGCGAAGAGGATCCTCAGAGCGGCCCTCTCTGCCAACGGAGGGTCGGTAGGAGGAGGCGGCAATTTCTCCGCTTCCTTCCACCACCGTAGCCGGACCTGAGCGGATGGGTCGGGGGGAGCAGTCTCCTCATTGCACAGGTCTGGCTGACGAGGGGAGGCAGCTGGAGTGTACTCAGTCTATCTCCTTGTTAGGTAGGAGACCGGCGGTCACCTTCCGCCAGGCATGCCGTTGGGGCAGCTATTCAAGGTAAAGTAGCTAGTATGATCCTTAGCCGCCCCAACGAAGACGGCCTTTTTTTTTGGTACACGGTGGGGTTTTAGTCTGTGCGAGTCGGGCATAACCCACTCTCTCCCCTGGGAGAGTGGGTTTACATAAGGGATTTCCCCATGTTAAAAAAAAAGTTCTGATTCAGTGTCGAACTAACTTACTTTTACATTTAAACTTGTTTATTATATTTCACATAGGTATACGTGAGATAATACAACCGCACTCGCTAAAATAATACGACGAGGTACGGGCCGTGACGCCACAAAACCAATGGCATGTAGTTACTAGTTGTTAGTGAGTGTTCGGTTCCTATTTTGAGAGAAGCGTTTCGAAATTACTAGATATTTCATTACTACAGCTGAAAATGTAATGTTGTACAATATTGTTTACTTTTATGGATCTACTGAAACTTACGTATTCAAAATGCATAACATAACATAAATCTTTATAATGATTTTATTGTTTTACATATAACTTAGTAATTATGAAATATGTTAATCTTATAAAATCCTTGTAGACATATGATTATAATTTGATATCAAACAAAGAGCTTCACGTCTCACACTCACTCACACATTAAGATGATTTCATTGTAATCAAGTCTTTTTTAATTACCTAAGGTATTATAGTGTTTATGAATAAAATAACAGCTCCTATGATGAACAAAACATGTATTAAAGTTTTATTCTGTATATAAGAAGTAGTCTCGAAGTTGCAATTTGCATTTCAGATATGGGCTGCAATAAAAATGTACGTATAAAAATAATTGAGAATATGTAAAATACATCTTTAAAGATACATTTAAAGTTATACTTCTTTTGGCGCGTTAGGGAAAAATGATGAGAGTAAATTTTTACGATGCGCGTGCACACCGTCACGAAAAACCGACACCCTGAAGTTATTACGATGCGCGCGCACACCGTCAAAAAAACCGACACTCTCACCTCTTTGTATTTCTTTGTATTAAAACTTTCAATGTATTAAATACCTTTTTTCTATTGTTAGTGTCGTTTTTTTCTACAAACGTAGAATAAGGCGAAAGATAAAGTTTTTGAAAAATTTTATATCTTGTTACGCCAAAGAAGTATAACTTCTAACGCGTGTACACAAGTACACACACACTTTTTTTTTGTTTAAGGTCTTCAAGAACTATATAGTTAGCCCTGAATTACTGAGCATGTTTGGATTCTGGATTCCTTCTAGATATCCTTGTCATTCTATTAACCTTCAATTCTCCTTTTAGAAAAATTGTTTTACGTAAAAATTCTCCAGTAGAATAAGTAACTTATATAATAAATACAAGAACTTAGATATATTTGGCATAACATTATCAAAATTTAAATATTTAATCAGGTATGAGAACTGTTGTTAACAAACAGTTTATGTTATAGCATGAAAATGTCTTCACTTTTAATTAATGTATACTATGCAAGTTTTGTCTACTTAAAAAATTGTACATCGTAGTCAATGATTAAAGTAATAATTTTTGTTTAGAATTAGCCGATGTAACAATTATTGTAAACCTATTAAATAAATAAATACTTAAACGATGAGGTATGGTTTTGTTGGCTCATACAAATGAGATCCTTTGGCAATTGAGTATGTTAAAATTGGAACATAGACGTTCCGTTTCTGATTGTAATTTTTTTTGGTTAAACCAATATTCTAAGAACTATGTTTGGAGTGTATAATTAACAGGTCTCGATATCTATATAAATAATTAAATAATTTTCAGGTATTATATGTATTAACATAAGCCGCTTTTTCAGTGTGAACCCTATCCCTATCAAAACATGGCTTTAAGTTCACGTCCCAAATAGTACATATTTGTTATATTTATATAAATATTTAAATAAACCCAAAAAATAAAAACAATATCACAGTTTTGTAGGTGGTAGAGCCACGCTGAAGCTATTACTGTATTCAACATGAATAGATCGGATCGCCCGGGGTACTACCACCCGACCCACAGAAACACCGACTTGAAGTAACAGTGCTTACACTGTTGCGTTTCTTTCGGTCAGTGTGAGCTCCGAAGGCCCACCTCCCCAACCCTCTGCTCTCCTAACCCCCTCCGCCCTTTTCCCCCAAACACAGGCTGGCAACGCACTTGCGACTCCTCTGGTGTTGCTAGTGTGTATGGACGGCGGTGATCACTTAACATCAGGTGACCCGCCTGTTCGTTTGCCTCCTATGAAATAAAAATATTATTTTCACCTATTCATTAATATTGTTAATACTTGGTATAATGTCGATGAAATAGTTGTTTAGAAGTATTATCTCCCATATAATTGCTTATAGTTAAATATTTTCATTATGTAAACGAAACTGATCTAAATATAGTAACTCGTTAGCATCAGTTTGGTATAAACTTAGGCATGTTTACATTACTTCATGTGAAATATATAAAGTTGCTAATCCAAAATTTTGGATTACCATTTTTCGTCATTTGCATAGATGTCTGCTGCTTTTAGTTTAAACCTATTTTTGTTTATATTGTATAACAATTATTTATCCAAAACAAACCTCTGTAAATTTGTTCAAAGATATTCATATGTTCTATAATTATAAATGAATATAAAATCTGGTAGAATACGACTATATTATTGCAGCTGCCCAAAGTAGTCCATTTAATGATTTCCTGGTACTATATGTGGTCCACTCACTGGAGTAGTTTCGATGATAATGCTAGGTAAGATGTCCTGTGTTAGACATACTGTTAGTTTACGTCAAGCGGTTTAGAAACAACAAGCATTGTATATAAGATATGAACGTATAATGTATACACAAATCATCTTTGTGTTTTCAATAGTAATAACTAATATAATAAATATGTAATATTGTTTTTACTACACAAGTTTTGCCTTTCATTATATTGATATTGAAAATAATATATAAATTACTAGCGGACCGGGCGGACGTTGTCCTGCCTTGAAAACAAAAAAAATCCTAAAAGTCGATCGCAGCGCCACCTACCGGTTCCAATTGTGAATCTAAACCATTCTCGGATCCACTCGAACACGTACAAAAAATTCACAAACGGCCAGCGTAGGGGATCAGTCACAACACACGCACACAAGAAAAAAAAAATTAGTATAGTCATATGTATATAGATGACATGACGACCGATGGACAAAACGTGCCAGTATGGATACCATGGGGGCATAAAAGAAAAAAAGGACGGCCTAAAAAGAGGTGGCGTGATGTTTTCAAAGAAAGGTGTGGTTGGAAATGGTCTCGAACAGCGTCAAGGAAGGATGACTTGAGAAGTTTGGGGGAAGCCTACGCCGCAGAGGCGAATGCTACCATTTAAAATAGAGATAATGATAATTGGGACACAAATAGGCAGTATTATATAGTTCTTGAAAAAAAAGAAACTGTTATAGTATATAAATTCCATTGTAGCAAATAAAAGGATTTTTTTTATTTATTATAAATTATTTGAAACAATAAAAGAAAAAGTACAAGTATTGTCAAACTGAAATTAACTGTATTTTAATATTTTTATCAGTAAAGAAAAACCAGTACAATCACCTACACTTTTTGTTTCCCAAGTTGATATCTTAGTCAGCTCGTATAGTTTATATAAAGTCATTGTAAATCATTTGCTTGTTGTATTTAGATTTAATAAGAAGTACGTGCCTTTTTTTTCTCGATCTGACAACGCTATTGGCCTAGCAAGACCTTAACAGCTTCACCGGACTACACGTGGGTTAATGAAATTTTGTTGTTTTCTAACTCGTAGAATGTCGTCGTGACAGCACGTCGCATTAAATTTTTATTGGATGTAATAGTTCGGACATGTAAGTAATATAAATTAGGAATCAATTTTAAATCGTCAATAAATCTCGTCCGAACCCCCAGGTGACCTTACATTTCCGCAAACGAACTCATTTAGCAACATGAACGCAACTTAATTTAAACGTTTCTGTAAAAGAGGCGCAATAAAACGTCGCTTACATTTTCGTTGGAGCTTTTGAAAGGCTGGTGCGAAAGCGTGGTCGTAAATAATTGGGACATTTAACCTCGGGATATATTCAATGGGAAGTTTAGTCCATAAATGAAGTATTCTGAATGTGCTTTTGTGTATAAAATTATTGAGTTTCTTTATCGATATATAGAGGGGGAAAATGAAGTGTACGCCTATATAATACTGTTACTGATATATCTATACTAATATTGGGTCTTTACCTATGAAATTGCCGTTTTGTATGAAAAAATTTAAACGAAATTTTTTCATGTATTTTTTATTTGTATTAATCGAAGTAATCATCCATGCAATCAATGCATCTTTGCCAACGCAGTGGCAGTTTATTGATGCCCTTCTTAAAGAAATCAGCTGGACGGGAGGCAACAAATTCTTCAAAGGCATTTTGTACTGCCTCTCGGGTATTTAATTTTTTTCCCGCCAAGAACTTATCCAAATTCTGGAATAAGTAGTAGTCTGTAGGCGCAAGGTCTGGTGAGTAGAGCGGATGACGGAGAACTTCCAACCCCAGTTCTTGCAACTTGGAGACCGTCTGCTGTGCAGTATCCTCATTCGGTCGCGCGTTGTCGTGCAGGAGTAGCGGAGACGAGCGATTGACCAATGCTGGTTGGAAATGTGCCAGCTTCTCCATTATTGTGTTCGGTTCTTCACAGTACACATCTGCAGTAATGCTCACCCCGTTTGGTAAGAAGCTGTGATGAATCACACCGGCGCTAGACCACCAAACAGTGACCATCACTTTTCTAGGGGTAAGTTTTCGTTTAGGGCATTATTTAGGTGCTGAACCAGGATCCAACCAACTTGCTGAGCGCTTGCGGTTATCAAACAGAATCCATTTTTCATCGCAGGTAACAATGCGGTTCAAAATTCCTTAATTTGTGTGTCTGTTGAGCAGTGCAAGGCACGTCTCGACGCGTACTTCGCGCTGGCGATTATTGAGTTCGTGGGGCCATTTGGGGGGGTTCCATTTGTCAAGCTTTTTTACCTTGCCAATTTGACGCAAATGGACCAATATTGTTTTGACGCCAACGTCGAAAGCTGCTGCTAATTCAGCCGTAGATTGTGTATCATCAGCTTCCACAATCGCCTTTAATTCGTCATTGTCGACCAAAGTCTTCGGACGACCGCGAGGTTCATTTTTGAGGTCGAAATTCCCAGAACGGAAGCGAGCAAACCAATAACAGGTGGTACGTTGGTTTGTAGTGTTAGCTCCGTAAACGTCGTTGATGTTGCGTGCCTCTTGTGCCGCGTTGCTGCCACGTCGGTACTCATATTCCATAATTACTCGAATTTTTAACGTATCCATGATGACAAAAAAGATTGAAATGCGATGAAAATGTAACGCTAATCAATAAATAAATGACTACTTTTGGAAAAAGAATTCCATGTTTTTAAAATAAAATTAATTTGAAATTAGAATTCTTAGCCAAACAAAAATGATTTTGATTTGAAATGGCCAATACTGCAGAACGGCAATTTCATAGGTAATGACCTATTATTATAAAGCTGAAGAGTTTGTTTGCTTGAACGCGCTAATCTCGGGAACTACTGGTGCGATTTAAAAAAATCTTTCTGCGTTAGATAGCTCATTTATTGAGGAAGGCTTTAGGCTACATACATAGGCTACATACATAGGCTACATAGGTACGACCTATAGGAGCGGAGCACTATTTAAAAATGTTTCAAAATCGGGCACATTTTGTTCCTTTTGAGAGATTTTGTTAGCGTTAGTGTTATATACGTTACCATGGTAACGTGGTAAGTCTCTATCGCAAACATTTTCAAAGTTTATTTTGTTTTCCTATTCAAAAAGTTTATTCTACTTTAGTTTTATTTCCAATATTTTATTTGTAATCTATTACGTATTATAAAAATAAAGTTTGTGTATGTACAATTAAATTAACAACTTTTTGATGAATGGCTTATGGCTACAAATGACAAAAAAAAAATGTATTTTATATTCCGTCTACATTTTTATATTACTATATTTTGTCTGTTTGTTTATTTGTTCTGGATTATCCCTAAAACGGCTGGACCTATTTTAACAATAATTTTACTGGCAGATAGCCGAAATTATAGCGGTTGACATATTCTATTTTATTTGTCCGCGGCTTCGTCCGCATTGCTATTTCCATTGGAAATGTTGGATCGATTTTCACGGGGTGTTCACCGGTAGATAGCAGACCTCATAAAAAGTAATTTAGGTTTTTTATTCGCCTTCGTCCGCAGTGGAATATCCGTAATGCTTAAACTGATTTTCACGGGACTTTCACTGGCAGATAACTCACCTTATAAGAAGTAACTTAGACTATTTTATTTTGTTACTCAAGACTTCGTCCGCAATATCCTAGTATCTCTTAATCGGTTGGACTGACTTTCACGGGACTTTTACGGGCAGATAACTAGCGGGCTCGGAAGACGTTGTCCTGCCCCGATAATAAAAAGAAAACCTTGACAAATTATACCTAAACCTTCCACATAAATCATTCTATCTACTGGTGAAAACGGCATGAAAATCCGATCTGTAATTTTTGACTTTATCACGAACAGATAAACAGACAGACTAGAGGACTTTGTTTTTAACCGGTTTCGGAAAAGGAGGAGGTTACTATGTTCGCTTGTATGTTTTTTTTTATATATGTTAATCGATATTTTCGTCAATTGTGAACCAATTTTATTGATTTTTTTTATTTGAATTGGTACACTATGTAGTGATGAACTGCTACCTGTGCATTCGTCCGTGTGAAATTGATCAAAAATATGTTACAACCGCGTGAGACGTGTTCCTTACTCTCCAAGAATAAATATACATAATTGAAAGTCATATATTTGTATGTAATATTAATTATATCATCTTTTTGCTCAATTTGGCGGCCATATTGTTTTATTTACCGCGTTTGCGTCTACATAACTCAGTGATTAAAGCAACGTATAAGAATAACTTAAGTATATCGACAATATGGCCATATTATATGTATATAATAAAAGATTTAAGAAATATTGTTCGATAATGTATAGCTTAAAATTTTCATTACTTTCTTATATAGTTTTAGTGAGCACTGAGTGTGATATATAGTAGGCTGAAGTTCCAGGTATGTTGCTGATGACAAATACCATCCCATTCGATATAGTATTAGTATTCATATATCTAATGTACACGTTACATGTTACAGTAGATGGCGTGCGTGTCGTAGTTACAAAAGTCTTTGAAAAAGCATTTCTGTAATGTACACACCTACTTACAATTTTACATTTCTTTAATACATTTAAAAAAACGCGTGCGGAGCCGCGGGGGACAGCTAGCTAGTATATTATAAACGTGTTGTAAACAAAATTACTTGTCTTACATAATAATGAATATTGTTGAACTAGTTTGCGATGATCAGAATCAATACATAGATCAATAATGAATAAAATAATTAAAAATACATCTGTTTGGTGGCTTAATTTCTTTTTCTGTAGTTCATTGTTGAAATATGAAAACTAAAGTTACGGGTATCCTATTTCTATAAAGCGCAGCATCGGATTTCGATGTTTGGTAGCCATTCTATTTGTATTTGCATATTAACCGCAAAGTTACGAACTATTACTTGGCACGGAACTTAAGCTTTGGCAAAATATTGTGGTCAAAGTAATATCCCTGTAACGATTCTGTAGTTATCTCTTACATAAATATTTTTGTTATGTTAAAGTTACTAAATTTGTGAATTAATTATTCAGATAAGTAAATAATGTTTTAATATTTAGTAACATATAATAAAAATGAAGTGTCTGTATGTATGTAATATCAACATTTAAAAAAATAACTGATTGGGTATGAATGTGTAACACACTACTGATAACAAAAATGCAATTTTTATAATTTTTGGCGGTCTATCTGTTGGTTCCGGGAAATCTTCGCAACGGCTGGACCGATTTTGACAGGAATTTCACCGGCAGATAGCTGAAATTACAGTGGGTTACTTATGGTATTTTAAATTAGACTAGCTATTAACCGCGGCTTCATCCGCAATGCTAACTCCAAAACAGTTGGCCCGATTTTCACGGAATTTTCACTGGCAGATAGCAGACCTTATAAAAAGTAACTCAAGTAATTTTAGTTTATACTAGCTGTTAACCGTGGCTTCGCCCGCAGTGCTATCTCCGAAGCGGTTCGACCGATTTTAACGGGACTTTCACCGGCAGATAGCAAACATTAAAATAAATAATTTATTCTACTTTAATATAGACTAGCTGTTAACTGTGGCTTTGCCCGCAATGCTATCTCCAGAACGGTTTGACCGATTTTTACGGGACTTTCACCGACAGATAGCGGACATTAGAAAAAGTAATTCAGTCTATTTTAATTTAGACTAGCTGTTAACCGTGGCTTCACCCGCAGTACTATCTCCAAAACGGTTGGACCTATTTTCACGGGACTTTCACGGACAGATAGCTGACCTTAAGGGAAGTAATTTAGGTTATTCTATTTTAGACTAGCTCTTACCCGCGACTTCGTCCGCATGTAATTTGACAAAGATATGTTGTTCACAGTAAATATGTGCGTAAGACGTATGTTGTAATGAACTTCAAGAATAAATATAATTGAAATTCATGTATCTGTATGTATGTATTCTGAATTATATTGTCTTTTTGGTCATTTTGACGGCCATTTTATGTAATTGGAATTGTCAAATATTAATAACTGCTTATATAGATATAAAATTTTATATTTATGCAAGATTTCAAGATTTTAGCTCAATCATTGTTTATAATTCAACATTATAATGATTAATAGTAATTTTAAAGATAGAAGGGGTCTTTCTAATAAGATATTATTAGACCATAAACGTATTAGTTATTGATAATATAGGCATATTATATCATTATCTATCTTTAAGTCATTAGTTCCTTATACACTGTAAGTGAGCACTGAGGGGATATGGTGGGTCAAGGTTCCAAATATGTTGCTGATAATAAACCTCAAGAGACATTTTGCTAGGGCATGGGGGGGGGGGGGGGGGGGCCCTCCTTTTTTTGTATTTTTCCCAGATTCTTTCAAAAAAAAAAAAAACTATTAGTATTTAAATATCTAATGTATACGTTACATTTTACTGTAAGGGACGTGTGTGTCGTACTTACAATTGATTTCAGAGAACATTTCTATAATTGTAGATGGTCTCACAATTTTACATTTCTTTAATATAAATTTAAAAAATGCGTGCAGAGCTGCGGGTACAGCTAGTTAGTTTATAAGCAGACAACCGATTTTTTATTAATATACATTGATACTAATTAATATGATAAGGATTCAGCAAATATTATGTTGGTTATGGTAATTAATATATAGAATAGGGAAATATAGAATTGTGAACAAATCCACAAAATAAACAAAAACTTTGACGCGTTTTTTTATAATACGCTATATCAAATTGTTGTAGGTAATACGGATGCTACACAGCACGTGAATGAAGGTTCTGATACATCTAATACGTACAATAATAAATTTCTTATACCAAAATAATTCCAATTTGTATGCTAGTTACGTCGTGGGGAATATAATATTGCCATAACCTACAGCTATAACGTTTACTTAATATTACTTACACTTATTCTTATAATATATGTATCTATGCATGTGCCTATTCTTTTTGTAAATGTTTCGTATTTTTGTTTACAGGGCTAAGAATATTTAGGGGATGACGCTTGAAGGTGAAGACGAACGGTGCGGCGCGGGGTGAGCTGGCGCAGGGCATGTGGGTGTTGCTTATGCTAGCGCTGGCGGCGGCCGCCTCAGCCGACTGTCCACGCCACTGTGAGTGTAAGTGGCGAAGTGGCAAAGAATCAGCTCTATGCGCTCGAGCAGGACTCACCGCTGTTCCACCACGCCTCGATCCTACAACTCAACTATTAGATCTCTCTGAAAATCGTCTACTATCTCTACGCGATGATGCCTTCGCCGCTTCGGGTCTCCTAAACTTACAACGCCTATATCTTTCTGGATGCAACGTAAGATCTATTCGACAGTACGCTTTTCGAGCTCTCGTTAACCTCGTGGAGCTTGATCTATCACGTAATCGATTGGATGTAATACCTTTCCATGCTTTCGATTCAATTCCAGAGCTCCGAGAACTGAAATTGGGAGGCAATCCTATAACTAAGATAGAAGATGAATCTTTTGTTTCCTTACCGCATTTAGTGCGGTTAAGTTTGAGTGCTTGCAAAATTGCAGAAATAGAACCACGTGGATTTTCTGGCTTAGAATCATCCCTTGAATATTTGGAGTTGAGTAAAAATAGGTTACAAGTGCTTCATGTGGCTGTTTTAGCACCGCTGCGATCGTTGAAAGGCTTAGAACTCGCTAATAATCCATGGGAGTGCACTTGTGCTTTAAGACCTCTGCGGGACTGGATGATTAAGAAGAATGTCCCTGCAACAGTTGTACCAGATTGTGCGTTACCCCCTCGTATAATGTCCCAATCGTGGGATAAATTAGATCTTGAAGATTTTGCCTGTCAACCGGAAGTTAGTGCAAAATCAAGTCAGTTAAAAGGTATAGAGGGTGAAGAAGTTACACTAATTTGTCATGTCATTGGAGTGCCTGCACCTAGAGTACGATGGTTACGTGCTGGTCGACTAATTGCTAATATAAGCTCCTCACATCTCAATCCAGGTCGTACTTTTATGTTACGTAGTGAAGCAGATACAAGTAATTTAACTATAATATCTGCAGATATGCAAGATGCTGGAGCATATACGTGCAGTGCTGAAAATCGTGCGGGGAAAGCTGAACTAATTTTATATTTAGTAATAGAAAAGAAACCTGACAGTAAAAGTTTTGGAGGTCGAGCTGTAATGGCGGGCATGGCGGTTTCTGCAGTAATAGTTTTAAGTTCGTGTTTAATAGGACTTTGTGCTTATGAAACTCGAAAGAAAAGACAGCTGGATAGATGGAATGAACAAATAGTTACAACAAATCACCGAGATGAAAGTTATGAAAAAATTGACGCTAATTTTAAGAATAACCAAGAGTTACCACGTGTTATATCTACTGAAAATGGTCGTAAAAGAGGTGATTATAGGAACGTACCATCACATGATCCGGAGGATGAGACTGAAGGATATTTAAGGGGAGAAATACAAGAAGAAAGAGAATGTTCTTTAACACCTTCACTTGAACCAAGCTGGCGACGTACTGAATTTGAAGTGATACCAGAACGAGATTTGCATATACCGCGTCTTACTGAATATAATATAAGGTAATCTACAGGTTCATATTATTTATCTTTATATATAAATTTCTTCTGTACGTATGTGTGTCACTAAACTCCTCCTAAACGTCTGGACCGATTTTGATGACATTTTGTGTGTATGTTCCAGTGGATCCGAAAATGGTTTAGATTCAATTGGACCCTGTAGATGGCGCTGCGGTTGAATTTTAGGACTTTCTTTATTATCAAGGCAGGACAACGACCGCCGTGCCCGCTAGTTATTTATATAAAGATAAATCCATTTATTATTAACTAACAAGTAAATCCTTTAACAAGAGAAAGAGACCTTATCTAGGCTTTATATATATATATTCTTATCACAGATACATACTAACATATAATTCATGTTTATATAGCCTAAGTTATATTTTAAAGATTGAAATATAATTAAATATTGCGTGATTTATTTTTTGTTATTGTACTATTTTTCTATATGGGGCTTTGCTCGCGAAAAAGTATATAATGTACGCATTTTTTTGTTTATATTCGGATTTATATGTTGTTATTTAACTTTATAATTTATTATTATTATTAATTATATATCTATTACATGGGAAAGGCAATAAATACCCTGAAAGACTTACCATCACTTAACAAAAACTACTAAGGATGAAAATTTATATTTAGTGAATAGGTTAGCGAATACTGAGGTGAAGCATCAAGCCATGGACAGATCGAGATGGAAAAGCATTGTGTCTGCCCTCTGCACCGACAGTTTGGGGACATAGGATCCCAAGAGAGAGAGAGAGAATAGGTTAACTCTTATATTGTGGACATCGTTTAAGAACGAATTTTCTGATTTCTTTTTCACGTCAAATATATTTCAAACTTGCTATTAAATAGGAAATGTGTCACGTATCTCAGTGCTTTTTTAATTCCAATCCCTGACGATGTGAAAGGGGATGGCAAGTTTTACTGTATATTATCTACATGACTATACTCACTGAACAAATTATTTTTTTGAGTTGGGTTATCTTTGCGAGATCTTATATTAAATAAAATTGAGATAAAACTGAATTCTCTATTACTGGTAAAATAAAATGTTGTTCGATGTTAACTAACGCAGGAAAGTAAAAGAATCCTGTTGTTTACTGACACACGTATTATTTCAATATATTACTTTTTATATTTCTTTTCTTACAAGCACTATAAATTTCAAACGTGTCCTATTAGAAATGAAGCAGTTTCTTCATAGAGAAAGACTTTCTGATATCTTGTGATATCAAAATATAATCATAAAAATACAATTTCACATCGTTTCAGATCTGACGTCACTTCGGAGTCAGTCCAAAGCTCCAATTCCGCTGGCATAATGAGCTCACATGGAGACATTCTCTCAGATAATCGGTATAATAACAATGCCAGGACTTGTCCCAGAACTAGGCCGAGAGACCGGCTCGATAATGATCTCTCTGGTAGTGACAGCGAAAAAAACTACCCTGATCTCATAGAAATGAGTACTTTAGGAACTTCCAGTTACTTACGAAGTGAGATGAAGCATGATCCATATTATTTCTATACGATACCACGAAGAAAAGATGGAGATAGTAGAAGTCCTCTCCTCAATAGTAGAAGAAATAGTTCTGGCGGTGACTCCACATCCTTTTTGGATAGAAATGAAAAAAGACAAAGGCAGACTGGACGACGGTCAAATAGTTTTTTAGATCTTTCGACAGGCGGAAATCGAATACGGAGAAATCCAAGTCTTCCTGCATCACCTACCAGGGAGCAACCAATTGTTCCGTCCGCAACTCCATTATTAGATTTATCAGGTCTTCGAGAGTACTCGCGTACTGGTCATACATTAGAAGATTTTGATTTTCGAGCGTCACAACTCGAAAAATTTTTAGAAGAGTATAGAAGTTTAAGAGAACAGCTGTCTAGAATGAAAGAGACTAGAGAGAATCTGCAAAAAACTAGGGCTTTGGAAAATGATGAAATGCGGTCAATTCTAAAAGGAAAACCAAGTATAGCAGTAACAGAGACATCATCTTCAGTTGCGTTAGCGGATGCCGCCTCGCCACTTGCTCTTAGTCCTTCAGAATATAAGTCTCAACAACAAAGACCTGAATGGCTAACGACATTATTATATCGGAATTAAACTAAGTTTATGTAAATATATTTAAACTAGAAAGTTAAAGAATGGGAGTTGTTTAGTTCGAAAAATATAAATGTCTTTATAATGTACCTAGAGTGGTCTTTTAGTGAGATATTAATAGGTAATGGATGATTTTATTAGACAATTTGTAAATATAATAATTTGAACTGATATTGATGATAAGAATTAATAATTAAGGTATTGTTTACAAGTGCGGTGCAAAAGCATCATTTTAATGTTGAATTTGAATAAATCAATTTCAATTACGGAATAACGCTATTACTTATTAACCTTGTCTTTTTTTAATAATATATTTCATAATAAATTTAATATATTTCATAATGAAATGTGGAATTGAATTTACTTTTATACAATATTGATAAGCTGAGTTTATAAAACGTAAAGTAAGCAAGCACGTATAGATTCGTTCATTAGAACAAATCAAAACAATTTTGAATAAAGTTAAAAGCCAAAACGAGGTCGCTCACGTGAGTAAAATTGACGAAATAACTTTCAAAATATACAAACAAAATCGTTGACGAAGAGTCGCCGTGCTCGTTAGCGTTTAAACTGGAGTGGAGCGGAGCGCCGCGCCAGACATCTAACAAAAAGAAACGATATACGCAATATGGGATGTAAACATGAATTCAATATACGTTGTATGTACAGTTTCTAATACTAAATCATGTTTGTTTAATACTTTACAGGTTTTAAATTTTGATCACAGACACATCTCATGTTAGATGACGATCTGATCTAAGATTATAGACACGCTAAACCTAGACTAGGCTGGCTCTCAAGTGCAGCTGCCGGAACATACCAACAGGAGCTTGGCGACAGATTTTCAACTTGAGGGCGGTAGCTAGGAAGCCGGACTTAGAAAAAACTCTACCACGATGATATGAATTCATCGTGATGTTTTCCTTTACTGACTCACTTGCTAGGAGTCGAAGCTACGTCCATCAACGCGGAGTCGGAACACGCTATCGACTAAGCCAGCAAGTTGTCCGTTGGTACTTATTAATTAAAATATCAAAAATTACGACTAAAGTAACAGAAATAACGATTGATTATACTATAGGAATGTAACATTTATATTTCTCTTTTGATTGCGAATGAATACGACTTTCTTTGTTCTAAGTAAGGGATGTATGTTTCAGAACAACTCTGCAGAACAATTACAAGTTACTTTTCTATTTAATTGAATGTGACAAGTAAATGGTTAATACAGACGATTTCCTCTTTCTATTATAGTTAAATTATCGAAAGATGTTTTTCAATGATGGTCTGTGAGATTGAATCCTTCACGTGTATTTAATGGTTAATTAAACAAAATGGTTATTTTATTCATGTTAGATAAATAAAACAATAAATAAAAATAAAGCCTGCTCAACATAGTGAACGTGATGTTAAAACAGTGGCATCTAAATTACGAAACCAATAGACAGTACGAGTGTTCGCAATTACAGCTGTCCGAACGAATTGTGTGTTCGCCAATAAAAGCGATACTTTTATTGTTGCTGTAAATTGCCTTTCCGTTGTCGAGGCGATGTCGTCGCGTCGCTTGCGTTTCCCCCTATAACTTCATGTTGATGTAATGTTATTGTCTAGTGAATCTGGCAGCTGCTTCGACCGAACTGATGGATAATCTCACTAATTTGAACTATATAAAATTTATACTATTCCTTGTTATTAAATTTAAACGTTCGTACTTTCTCCAAGCTAGTCTTCGAAAAAGTTTAGACGATAATTTTATTAGCAGATATACGACTTTGCAAAGTTTATATAGCCTTTTTGTTACACTTTGCCATAGTGGCTAAGTTGTAATGGTAGAAGTTGTTACTTAAAATCGGTAAAAGAATTGTAGGCTCTAAGTTGTAACGACAAGATTGAAATATAGAGAACCCGAAATTAATTTTGATGGAACCTATGATTTTTATAAAATAATCAAACCATCTTATAATAATAAAGTAGCGTGAAATTATTAACTAATAATGTAGGCTTAATGTAAAAATATTGTACATAATATCATTTCCACTTCCATCATGTGAAACGATTAAACAATACATACAGTTCACATGTTACTAAAAATTGTTTAAATTTTTACTCATTCTGAGATAATTATGGAGTATAATTCTCTATATGATTCTGTTGTGTATCCATTGATAAATTGTTTTTTGTTTGAGACAAGTAGTATTATTGCTTAAAATACTAACAAGAGGAGACCTGCTGTCAATTTTGTTGACCTAGTAGAAATGAAACACACAAGTTCCAGTCAGTAGTGGCCTCGAATAATAGTTATTTGAAATGGTCGTTTCGCAGAACCACCATTGAGTGTCCTTATTGTATTATTAAAAACGTATTGGAAAATTAGTTCCGTCTAAAAGAACAGACTTTGTTTTAGTGTGTTAACATTATGTATATGTAAATTCCGAAAGCGTAGAAGGACTTAAAAGCTTTACCTAGAGACATGGTTGAGTATGTTTGCTTATCTTGAAAGTTATTCGAGAATTATAATCAAAGGATATTTGTTAGAACACTTCATCTACATAATATGGGAGGCTTTTAATATGTGCCTACATTATTAAAAGCACTTTAATATAAGATTTGAGACAAATACGGTTTGTTTCAGTACTACTTCCATAATAGCTAGTTGTAACAATACAGGTAAAATAATTTTAATAAAGTGTTGTCACGTGGAAAAGGAACTGTAATTAAATCCATCTTATTACAAAACTGTGTATACTGTTCCGAGTATAACGTTGAGTTGAGCAACAACATACGTTATATTCGATACTGTAGGTTTAAAACGAAAGATAAAACATATAATTATTTTGTAGGTGGTAGAGCTACACTGAAGCTATTAATGGTTTCAGCATGAATGGGTCGGCTCGACCGGGGTAGTACCACGCAATCACAGAAAACCGACGTGAAGTAATAGTGCTTGCATTGTTGCGTTTCGTTCGGTCAGTGAGAGCGCCGGAGGTCCCACCTCCCATCCCCTTCCCTTACTCCTCCTCTCTCCCAAGGCAGGTTGGCAACGCACTTGCGACTCCCCTGCTGTTGCAAGTGTCTATGGACGGTGGTGATCACTAAACATCAGGTGACCCACATGTCCGTTTGCCTCCTATGATATAAAAAAAAAGATATGACATTTTTTTAATATATTATCGGTTTAAGTGTTTGACCACAAACACATATGACGTTAAAGGACGATATTGTATAAGATGGTAAATACACTAAGGTTAGAGGGAGTGTTTCTCGAGAGCAGCTGCGGGAACACACCAACAGGTGCTTTGCGATAGATTTTAAACTTGTAAGAAACAGTCAGGCGGACTTACAAAAAGGCCCAACACCAAACTGTGGTTTCACATATTTTCCTTCACCGAAAACTTAAGACTCAGTTGCAAGGACTCGAATCTACGTCGATCGACGCAATGTCCGAACACGCTATCTACTAAGCCACCATCCTTCAACGCTACACCAATTAAGTCAGTGTAATAATACAGGTAAAGTAACTTTATTAAGTACTAGCAAGTCCGGCGGACGTTATCCCACCGCGATAATAAAAAATCCTTGAAAAGTTATATACCTAAACCTTCCTCATGAATCATTTTATCTATTGGTGAAATCGCATGAAAATTCTTTCCGTAGTTTTTGAGTCGCGAACAGACAGACAGACAGGCAGGCAGAAGTAGCGAGATTGTCAGGTGGAGAAAGAAAATTTTAATTTTTTTTTATTTCAATTTCAAAAAAGAGGTGTCAGTAATGTAGAGTGATCACCACCGTATAATGTATGTAGAATACAGGGTAGTAGTAAGTTCTATTGTAAGCTCTGTTTATTGGTGTGTATTGTTTTTATTTACGGGGAGGGAAGTAAGAAGAGAGTCTTTTTTTTCTCTCTCACTGACCGAAATTATATTTGTTTTTGTTTAATCCTAAATTTGTGGTTACAGTTGTGATATCTACTTTAGTATGGCCATCCATGACGTGTTACGATGCTTCTGTGTTATTTGTTTGTTCCACCTACAGGTATATACTATATTCTGTATTGACATTAACGTCTGTTTATCATCATATATAGGCTCCCATCGAAAATCAATGGCGCTGCAGGTACTACTTACAGTAGTTGCAGATGTTTGCTGAATGGGTATCGCCAATTGTTGGACATCTATTTTTCATTTTTAAAATGTTTTTTTTTTTCTGTCTAATTAGTGTGTAATCTAATTTAAGTGTATGATTGTTCCAAAAGTAAAGTATTTCTTTCTTCTTCTTTCTTTCTTTCTAGTTACACGACTTTTTTCTTTTCTCATAATATACCCGTACCATGCTAACCTATTACTCCTTAACTTCTCTGACACTGCTGATATTTTCAAACTCCCTCTGACATACTCAATCTTAATCTTATCCATTCTAGTTCCACCACACATCCATCTTAACATTTGCATTTCTGCTACATACAACTTTTTCTCTTCCGTCTTTTTTGTAGTCCAGCAGTCGGATCCATACAACACGATTGCTTTACGTTAGGTATAACTATGGAAGATAAATATTTTACTAATGCAATGTAGTTCGGTGAAGCTGTTAAGACCTTGCTAGGTCAATAGCGTAGTCAGTTCGAGAAAGAAAAAAAACTAATGTAATGTGAATTATATTATACTAGCGTCAGCCAGCAACTTCCTCCGCGTGGAATAGTTACTTTGGGTTAACACGAAGCGGAAGCTCTCAAAAAGAAAAATAAAACATTTTGAAACATTCTACATTGGTGCTCCGCTCCTATTGGTCTTAGAGTGATGATATGTAGTCTATAGCCTTCCTCGATAAATGAGCTATGTAACACTGAAACATTTTTTCAAATCGAACCAGTAGTCCTGGAGATCAGCGCGTTCAACCAAACAAACAAACCCTCCAGCTTTATAATATTAGTATAGGTTATATTCCTATCTAACGCTATAAATATGAATGAGAGTTTGTTTATTTGTTTGTTACGCTTTCACGCCTTAACTAGTCAATCTATTATCATGTGGTAATATTATAATAACCATCATTAACATACACGTTGTCAGGGTACAGAACAGGTACGGGTACATTACAACCAGTAAAACGTACAAAACGTACTATGCCCGAGGGATGAGAGAAAACTATATTAACACAGGCAAAGTCGCGGGCTAATGCTAATATGATAAAATTTAATATATTGGTAAAACATAATTTATTGCTCCACATTACAATATTTCTTTTAGTAACAGAGACATTTAATAATGGAAATATATTGGCTCATATAACCGTGAAGAGTAAAATTTCCCTCCTTAATCTTGTTTTTAGTCTAATAAATAAAGTTAAATAGCTCTCGAGACGAATGGGTGTCCTACTAAGTACGATAACGACTTAATAATATATCGGAATGAATTGAAAGCAATTTCAACGGTAACATTAAGATCCTTGTCATGATTAATGTTTAGTATGATCTGTTTCGATGCTTGTGTAAACAAAAACAATATCTTTTAACTACCCATTTCAGCAAATAACGAAAGGTACGACTTAAAGGTAAAAGTAAGGAAAATTAATTTACTTCGAACATCTAAGTGATACTTAGAGAAATAATAATACTTTTGTATCTCTTTCGACTCGACAAGAACAATGTAGATAATGTTTATCCTCACGCTTATATAAAAATATTAACCAATTCAGATTATTGCAAGACTTCCCACAAATGTGGTTACTAAAAATAAAAATGAATAAAAAAGAACTCTTTTTTCTAACATTCCTCATATTTATTTTAATTTACGCCGTTTGCAGCTACCTTTTTTCATACAAAGAAGTAGGTGTGGTATCATGGAGTAATATAATCTACTACATATTATTTCATGCTGATGAACGAGGGCATGGGGTGAGTTCCGATCGGGCAGCCGTGCAGTTCGGACGCGTGCACTAAGTGATTTTCGATACGTTGTTTACACCGTTTTCGTTACGTCACCCGAATCAGTTCGCGACGTGTTTTACGCAGTCGCGTCTCGTATCGAGAATCCCGGGTTTTTTCGTGATTGCTCGTTCCTATCATACGGTCAATCTTTGTCAATCGAGTCGATCATAACGTTCTTATCAGAACGTTAGACAATCGTAACGTTCTTTTCAGAACGTAGTAAACCGTACTTTTCAGTACGTGCAAACCACACTTTTCAGTGCGTCCAGCGTCCGCCGTGCTCTGCGTGTCGCCGTCTCGAGTTCCAGGGAGCCAGCGCGTCGTGCTGCGCTCCGTGATTCGCGCTGGTCGTCGCGCCGTGCAGGAAGAAAGAAGTTTTAGGGCTTCCCCCTAGGCACTGTAGGTCCCTTGTGAGGCATTGCACATCGCCCACAGCTCCCTTGATCTGGACTCGGGATAGTCCGTTAAATTCATTACGGCGCGCCCCCTGCCCCTCTGGCGGAGAGGTTTATGATGTCTTCCTCCGCCCCACTCCCCTCTTCAGGCCCCGGTATGGCTGGGCCCAGTTCCCATGAGCGCGAGCTCTGCTGTTTCCGCGGATTCGTTTCGGACATGTGTCCAGCTCTGCTCACTGAGTACGACCGGTTCTGTCGCGAAGTCCGCGAGCATGCCAACGGCGGTCCCACGCCGAAAGTCCTCGTCAATCCTGTCTTCGTTATGAAGAATTCCTTCTCCCTGCTCCCGCAGGAGAGTCAGACCACTGCTAAAGAAGCAGCCATTCCCGCCTCAAACGAGGAAGGCTCCCGTATGGAGGTGGGCTCTTCTCCCACGAACGGTGACTTCATCACCGTCGTGCGCCACCATAAGCGGGAGCACCCTCCCGTAAACTCCTCCGATAGTGAAGACCATCTGCCTTCAAGCAAACGTCCCGCGCTAGGTGGCGCTAGTGCGCCTAAAAAGGCCCCTAAGGCACCCCTCTCCCATAGTCCGGCTTCACCTGACGTTGCGGGTTCCGTAGCCTCGTGCAAGAAGCCCCGCCCACCTCCACCCCTTACGATCCAGGACAAGGCGTCCTGGGTCGAGATTTCTAGCCTGCTGGAAATGGCAGGCATTCCTTACACCTCTGCTGTGAATACCGCTACAGGTATTCAGGTGAAGGTCGCGACCCCTACCCATCATCGCAATCTCACTCAGTTCCTTCGGGACAACCAGTGGGGTTATTTCACTCACTCGCTCGAGGAAGAGCGAAAACTACAAGTTGTTATTCGTAGAGTCCCAGCCGAGCTCCCGACCTGTGACGTCTCCGACGACCTCGAAGAGCAGAAAATTCCTGTTCGCGAGGTACATCGCATGCGCTCTCCGCGCACCAAGGTATGGTTTTAGTTGTCCTCGATCGCACCCATGAAGGGAAAGCGATCTTCAATATCATGACTCTCTGCGGCCTCTCCGGCATTATTGTCGAGCCGCCGCGCAAAACGTTTGTACCCTCGCAGTGTCACAACTGCCAGGTGTACGGACACTGCGCACGAAACTGTCGCCTGAAACCCAGGTGCGTTAAGTGCCTCGGTGACCACTCCACCAAGGAGTGTCCTCGCACGTCAGCCTCTTCCGACCTTCCGAGTTGCGTTCTGTGCCGCGGTTTGGGTCATACCGCGAATTATCGCGGATGTCCCCGCGCCCCACGCACATAGCGCCCTCGCTACCCCAGGCAGGTCTCGCCGTCTAGGACGGCCGCCGCCCGCCCTCGACCTCCGCCTCTCATGTCCCGAGAGGCCTTCCCGAGCCTGCCGAGCACATCTCGTGCACCGGCAGCGTCCGTACCCGCGACTAACGCGCCCCCCCGCCCCATACGGGCCCCTCAGGCTCCGTGGGTTCCTAAGCCCGCGTCCCTACCCAATCTGAGGCCCCAGGCGGCTAAGCCTTCACAGCCCGACCCCGCCTTCTCCTTCTCCCTGTCGAGTATTGACTACGCAGGTTAATTACTCATTTTCCACGAGATCTCGGAGATCTCTGCGTACGAAGAAACCTTCAGAAATTTGTCTCTAGGTCCCGTAACTGCGATCCATAGGTTTCCAGCCACCGCGGCTACGCTACAACGGCTCGCGCGCGCCGCCGTTCAAAAATAAATAACTCATATAAGATAGAGTAAATCGCGTATTTACGTCTATCTTCCCCTAAAACGACCGAATAATAATAATAATTTTTGTTGTGTCTATTTTTAGATTCCGGCGCCGACGCCGTTCATTTAATTTTAAATTCGATCTTTTTAACATGCGTGTTTGCGCCCACGCACGCGTAACCTTCCCTGACGCCGCCGGGAGGGAAGGACTCCTCTTTCGTTCCCGCACACATCGTGGTTCTCAGTGATATCTCGAGCCGAGGTCGTCCCCGGATGGAGCCCCCGAGATATTACTTTCGCGATACAGTGACTCACCTACATCACCTGTACTCACACATGAGATCACCTCACACACACGTGCATGATGGAAGGGTTTAATTTTTTTCCCTTATCGAACTGAATCGAATAGTTTAAGTTCGTTTCATTTCCGATATACACGTATGCGTTTGTGAATCATGCAATTTCGATTGTATGGTTCACAAACGAATATATGTATGAATAGCTTAGAATAGTTTAGCTAGGTCAGATCGGGTTTTTCTCAGGTAATAGCCCAAGCCGAGGTGTGCTGAGCACCCTTGTGCATGTTACCTAAAAATAAAATCGGCTGAGTGCCTTAAGCGCTCGCCTTAGTAGTCCGGTGAAGCTGTAAAAACCTTGCCAGGTCAATAGCATAGTACGTTCGAGAAAAAAAAAAAAGAAAAAGAACAAGGGCATATGATAAGAATACCGGATACTTTTCACACATTAGCGTTATATTTATGAAACTCTGAAACCTGAGTCGGTTTATGTAATGACACTTTTCTATAATGGTATTTCCTTCTTTCCTCTATTTTATTTATTGTCTATATTTTCCTCGGCAATCTTTTCAGCAATGTATTTTTATATAGCACTAGTTTTAGGAATTACTACTGTATTATTAACTTACTAGCTTCTGCCCGCGACTTCGTCCGCGAGGAATAATTTGGGTTAAAGCTAACACGCAGAGAAAGTTCTCAAAAGGAAACAAAAACAATTTTGAAATATTCTTTATTGTTGCTTCGCTCTTATTGGTCCTAGCGATATATAGCCTTCTTCGATAAATGAGCTATTTTTATTTTCGATTTTCAAATCAGACCAGTAGTTCCTGTGCTTAGCGCGTTTAACCAAACAAACCATCCAGTTTTATAATATTAGTAAGTATAGATTCGGCATATAGAAGTCAACACAAAGGTTTTTATCCCAGAACAGTAAAGTAATTACACTATACTCTCGATATTCATCATCACCAACGTGTAAGAGAGCTCACTCATAGGCCTTTTTCCGAAGGAAGTTTTGGGCATAATCACCACGCCAACCCACGAAGTATTGGCGATTTTAAATAATCAATCAATTAATAAAAAATACTTTATTCAGTTTAGGCCCTAATAAGGAGCTAAAGAACGTCAAAACTACCATCGGTTCGGAAAACAATCCAGTCATCGAGAAGAACCGGCGAGAAACTCGATCGGGTACATCTTTTTAACATATATATATTTCGAATACATTATACGTTACAATACCGTTTTTAGTGGATGCACAGAGAGAAGTCAATTCCAGACATCACCATCGTTCACATACTGATCGACTCTATAATAGCTTTTCAACAATAAAATCTGCTTGACACGGCGCTTAAATTTACAGTTCGGCAAATCGGTAATATGTTTTGGGACTTTATTATAAAACCTAACACTATTACCTAAGAAACTATTACTGGTTGTGCTAAGTCTGAAACATGGGACGACCAGTTTGTTACAGTTTTTAGTATTTAGATCAAGCCGTTCCTTTACAAAATGCAAGTTTTCAAAGTTTTTACGCACATACATTAAATTATCAAAAATATATGGGAGGGCAGGGTTAGCATACAGAATTCTTGGAACTTCGTTTTTAATGATTCGCGAGGTCCCATATCATATATTGCTCGAACTGCCCGTTTTTTGTAATAAAAATATGGTGTTTACCTCAGCAGCCGTACCATACCGTAGCAGAATACCATAAGACATTAGGCTATGGAAGTAAGCGAAGTAGACTAACCTAGCAGTGGCAATATCTGTAAGCTGGCGAATTTTTGAAGGTCAAGAGAAGATTCACAAACACGATAGTATTTTAATTTAAGAATAAGCGTACTATGGTCAACGCAATCAAAGGCCTTAGACAGATTGCAGAACACATCCAGTGCATCCTGCGACTCCTCCCAGGCTCCCAATATATAGTGTATGAGCGTTGCACTAGCGTCAGTAGTAGATTTCGATTTTGTGAAACTAAACTGTCGACCATCCAGAAACTTTTGCACTCTAAAATATTCTAACAATTGTTTGAGCATATTCTTTTCAAAAAAATTTAGTAATCGACGGAAATACAGAAATAGGTCTATAATTCCCAAGATTACTTCTGCAGCCTGATTTAAACAAAGGAACCACTTCGCTTACTTTCATTAAATTAGGGAAGGGCCCTTTTGCTATACACCGATTAAATATATTAGCCAAATGTGGTGAAATAGTGACAATTAAGGACTGTATTACTATTACTGATATTTCCCATATGTCTTTGGTGTTTTTTTAATTTAATTGTTTGAAGGCCCTTATTATTTCACCTGCACTAATAGATGAGAACTTAAATTTTGAATCTGTAGGTGCACTTATATTTTTTAAAAGAGCGGCAGCACCCTCGGCTGATGATGTTAAACCTACGCTTTGTTATTTGTGAAGGTATATTAGTGAAGTAATCTTGGAAAACAGTTGCTACCTCTGAACTGTTTGAAATACATACTCCGTCGATACTTAGATTAAATGAGTCATCATTTATTTTATTTTTTCGTAATTCTTTATTTATTATATGCCAGACAGTTTTGGTCTTATTCCTAGACTTGCGAATTTTATTTCCTAAAAATGTTAAAAAAAGAGGCCAGCTACACAAACACGTATAAAAACTTTAGTATAATTTCTAACATATATAACATATTTCAAACTCCACTTCAATAATCACTTCCATACATCATAAAGCATATTTTCGAGAATAACTTAGTCTTTGTTTCGTTAAAATCGGTCCACTCTATCAAAAGTTATTGTAATTTGAATGACGGCTCGAGTTAAGTACGAGAGAAGAGTAATAGTAGTAACCTATACTAATATTATAAAGCTAGATAGTTTGTTTGTTTGGTTGATCGACAACAATTAATATAAATAGTAATATAACAACATGCCATTTTTAGTAGTTTGTATATAACATCTCTTTTTTTGGTACGTCATTTAAATGGATAATAAAAATAAAATCTACCCTATGCGTTCAACACATTCTACAGACACAGTTCCTTTGAAGATTAATCACGCCAGAACTACTGACTCGATGAACCTTTGTCCATTTTTTTAATACCCAACGAAGGAGACGCAAATCAAATATTTTTTTGATAAAACCTATGAAAGATCGATGTTATATTATAACATAAAGATATGAAAATAGCAAATTGTTTTAATTAATTCTTGATACCAAAAATAGAAATCCAATCGCACGCCTATGTACACTAGCTATTTATAACTGACCCACAGGATAGACAGGTCTTGTTTAATTCAGGCGCCGCCTCGGGACTGAACAAAGTAATAGATATTTAAAATAACATTCGTATACTCTTACAATATTATGGGAATCAATTTATTGTTTGTAAATTATTTAGGATTAAAAACGGGTGATCGGTGAAACTTAAAAGTAATGCGTAAACAGAATTTTTTGTACACTCATTTTAATAATTAAAGGAAGTCGAATGAGCTGTATTTTTAATACTAAGTGTATAGTTTAATCGTAGTAGTTTTTCGATATTTTTTATGAATTGTTATATCAAAATGATAATGACAAAGTTTTATGAACTTTTCATCCTGAATATGCTAAAATAGATAAAGTATGTCGTGGAATAACACTAGTAAACATAATATTGCCTTAGCCATTGAATTTATTTCAAACATTTGCAAATATCAGGAAAGCAATATGCGATATTCCGTGCGAATGTTGCATGCAACTGACGGTTATGAAACCAGAATAGAACATACAAAATAGAATTTCTAAATATTATATAATAGCTTCCTTATTTTCATACATGTATGTTTCTAATTTGGCACTAGAGCCTGTGGTAAATAAAATTTTATTTTAATTCAAATAGACGACGACATATTTTGCAAGAGACTATTTTTTAAAGAAAATTATGTCATTATGTATTCGGTTTAGATATGAACATACATAAAAGTAAAGTTACATAAAAATGTCTTCCTAATAATATTAGTTTTAATGGATTAGATAGATGGGTAAGATATCTGCATTATATTAAGTCATCAATTTATAATTTGTACAAGTTGTGTAATTATCTAATAAATAGGTAAAAACAGTTTATAGAGAACAACGCGAAGATTATTGAAATAAGTTTCAGAACAGTCGCCAATTTTCTATGTTACCTTTTTAAATAGGAGGAAGACCCGAAACTCAATAGTCAAGGATTTTATGCGCAATTCTGATCCCGACTCACATAGACCGAAGTCCCACGAATGTCATGATTGAAATGTCTTCATCGATTTTCCATATCAGTAAATGAAATCCAGACCTTCAAGTCCACAATTCCCACGCGCAGAACAAAAATCTTCATTTGAAACTATCGTAAATAGAATTGACATTGGTGTATTTTTTTGTAGGAAGAACTAAAGCTCGCCACAAGGGTCGCAGTTGTCGTTTTTTCGACCACAACCCGACCACGGAGAACTACGGTAGCTCGTTTAGCAAAATGACGGACGGACCTTTTTTATCTCTCCCAACTGCAATTTGTTGCCGGCGATCTCGGCTCACGATACACAGCTTCAGCTATCCCGACACATTTAAAATTCGTATCCTATAAATATTTACTTATTTCAATGTCAAAGCGTTCGTATTTTGATTCAAATTTAACTGAAAGAGTTCGTGATCATTGTCTATATGAATAAACTAAACGGGACATTTATATGCCATCAAAAACAAAACCTGTAAAAAACGTCGTCTCACAACTCAGTTCTTCTACCGTAAAAAGTTGTGAGATCCAGTAATACCAAGTCGGTTACTTCATTAAATTTCTACTTAATGAACCTTCTGTCTTAAGTTATTACCTAATTTGTGAACCTAACATGTTGTGGTGACCATAACAATATTAGAATTTTTGAAGTTATACTTCTTTTGGCGCGTTAGGGAAAAATGATGAGAGTAAATTTTTACGACGCGCGCGCACACCGTCACGAAAAACCGACACCCTGAAGTTAGCTATAGTCAACATTTTGTTTCTTTGTATCTGTTGTTTGTATTTCTTTGTATTAAAACTTTCAATATATTAAATACCTTTTTTCTATTGTTAGTGTCGTTTTTTCTACAATAAGGCGAAAGATAAAATTTTTGAAAAGATTTTATCTTGTTACGTTAAAGAAGTATAACTTCTAACGCGTGTACATAAGTACACATACACTTTTTTTATGAATAAGGCTTCTAGTTTTATCCACAGCGAAGTTACAGGGGGTCGAAGATGGCCTGAACTGCTTCGAGAAAAGGATGGTACGGCCGTGTCGCTTTTAGCTCGACTTGGCGAGAGAAACTGCCGTGCCGCCAGATTAAAGAAGTACAATCAAAAGCAACAATCTAATATTAACACATAAGCAATATTGAATAACTATGGCAACAGTTTAGATGCTGTTGTTATATTTGAAAGGATTTTGAATGATGGTTTTTTCGATAGTGTGTTTAGAGACAGCGACGATGACAGTTCGAATCCTTGCAACTGAGTCGGACTTACCAGTGAAGGTGAAAGTGAAAACTTATCGTGATGAAGCCATAGCATGGTGGTAGAGCTTTGTCTAAGTCCATCTGGCTAGCTACTACACTCAAGTTTAAAATCTGTCGCCAAGCACCTGTTCGCGTGGTCAGGTAGCTGCACTTGAGAGCAAGTCCTCTGTAGAATTGGCGTGTTTATCATATTCGACCACGTCGTCATAGAACATCAAATGAAATTGTGATCGAACGGTAAAACCTATGCGGTGTTATTACAAAAAAGATAAATACGTTTTGAATACTGGCTTTAAAAAGATTTCGAATTAAATGCACCGCGGTCGCTCTATGTTCGCCATCTTGCTCTTTTGTCTCGTTTTGGTTACGTTAGGTTAAGCTTGCGAAAAAGGATAACGCGAACTTGCATCGGGCGAGCGCGGTGCATTTAATTCAAAACCTTTTTGAAGCAAGTATTTAACTTTTATGTAATCACACCGATAAAGTATATAAAGAATGTACAATCAAAATCAACTATCTAATATTAATACAGAACCAATATTGAATAACTACAACAACAGTTTAGGTGCTGTTATTAGATTTTAAAATTGGTCTATGGAATAGTGTATTTTCGGGCTGTGATAGATTCAGTGGAAAATTATTTATATACGAATAAATTGTTACAGTATACAAAATACGGAAAAACTTTTAAGAAGTGCGTGCGATATATAAACTTGCAAAATCACAGAAGATTAAACGTAAATGGTAGAGAACTGGAGACAAAAGCACTTTGGGCAGATTGTGTTCAGTAATATTTCTACAAAACATATGTTTTATTTTGAAATTTTAACTAACTGATATTACATTTTAGAAAGGAAAAAGGAATACATGTCGACAATACATTGAACTACTTAGGAATATAATATAACATTACACTATGCATCTGTATATATAAGAATCAATTGCCAAATATATCTAACCACGTCACTTGACAACGGCTGTACATATTTGGGTAATTATTTCTTTGTGTTTGCAATTTTTAGGATAAGACTTATATTGCAAAAAGTGTCTGAAAACTCGTAAGGACAAATTAAAAACTTGCGTTATAAAATCTCTATATAAAAATGAGTGAGCGGGACAAAAGACAGTAGTGAGATCTTTAATATTGACAGAATTGACTGACTGACATGTTCCGTTGTGTTATTGCAATTTTATTTCATTATATGGTCGTAGGAAAAAGGGAAGATTTGATAATATTTTCTTTATTAGTACACCCGTGCAAAGCCGGGGCGGGCAGCTAAATATATCAAAGCAGTGAACTGACTCTTGCGTTTGTATATTATCTTTGACATGTGAAATCCAAATTATCAGCACCACAAACAGTATTATATATGTTTACTCTTTTTCATATCTGGATTAAGCCATATCTATAGTATGTAATGCAGTAAATAAAGAACTAACTAAGAATTTTTGATCGATTCACTGGCAAAGGCTAGTAAGCACGCTACCACAGAACCTCATTATGACTCTTGTTACTTTACTATTAGCTTTGATGAAATACTCGTGGATAAATCTATAAATAAAATAAAAATGAAGTGTCTGTATGTAATATCAAAACATTTTTTTTACTGATTGGATATGAAAGTATACACGTCACTGATAACAAAAATACATTTTTTAAAATTTTTGTTGGTCTGTCTGTTTGTTCCGGGTAATCTCCGAAATGGCTACACCGATTTTAACGGGCAATTGATTGGGAGGCAGCTAAAATTACAGCAGGTTACTTAGGCTTCTTTAATTTAGATTAGCTGTTAATCGCGGCTTCGTCTGCAGTGCTATCTCCAAAACGGTTGAACCGATTTTCACGGGATTTTCACTGGCAGATAGCTGACCTTATAGAAAGTAATTTAGGTAATTTTAATTTATACTAGCTATTAACCGTGGCTTCGCCCGCAGTGCTATCACCAAAACGGCTGGACTGATCTTCACGGAACTTTCACTGGCAAATAGCTGACCTTATAAAAAGTAATTCAAGCAATTTTAATTTATAATATATAAATGATATCTAAGACACACTAAAAGAAAACTTGGTTTTTGTATTAAGTTCCATGAGGGCGAAGTCCCGGGCACAACTAGTACTTAATAATTATATGGTGATAAAAGATAATATGCATTTATTAATAAGTTTGTATTCAAACTGTGCGATCAACTTATGTTTTTTAATAGATAATTTTGACATTTTGCGTTGTTCAAGATATATTTACTAACAATTTTACATTTGGCTGCAAAATAAATTGATTTAAATAACTGTAATTCAAATTTGTATCAAATATTTAGTTGCAAAATTATTATAGATTTGATACTCCGAGAGCGTCGACGTGACGTAAAATGGAATATTAAATTTCAGAGTTCTGAATCACTTAACAAGATGGACGTGGGTTCGACGAATTTAATCAATAAATCATTGTATTGTTCGTTGGGGATGGTAACTATTTAAAAATGTTATGGTCAATAGTATAGTTTTTGTGTTTTAGTTAATTTAATTGTTTATTAAATCTTTTGTGCACTAACTCGACAAAATAACTGCAATGCATCTGATGTAAATTGCAAATGCAGAGTAATGGCTACTGCATATAGAAAAGGTCATCGTTCTTATGTTTGCCTGTAAATATCATAGTAAAATTTTCTTGATAACTATTGCAGATAATGATAATAATTAAGCGCTTTTGTAAGCCACTTGCCAGGTTTTCACTGTGTGTGTTGTTACTGCGATATCTCTCGGAAAACTTTACATACAACGATGTTGCATACAAAAATATTGGTCGTCCTTCTACTTGCTCAGAAAGTAACTCTTATACTTCAACTTATTATTTTGATTACACAAATGATATAAAAAAATAGGTATGCCTTATAAACAAACATAAATATAATTTTAACAAAGCTAATCACTACACGATTATCAGCGAGGGCAGTTAAAAAGTTTAATAATAAACAACGTAAATAAAAAACCATAGATCCATATAGTTTGTTTCGTTAATGGAAACCAACGTCCTTTTTAAAAGTACCCAACTGTTGTCGTCGACGTTTTCAACAATAGAACTCGTCTGCGTTGTCAGGAGTTTCTCCACGGTGAACTTTTTCAATTCATGTCATGTTTCATATTATTTTTCGCAAAAGAAAGCCGGTCTTTTGACTTAACAAAGAAATTTCTCAACGCCCTAACTCAGCGGCGGCGATATCGAGTGAGCGAGCGCTATGTGCTTCAATAAAATAAAAGTTTACGGTCTTGTATATCCACTTGTTTTTTTCTTGCAAGTCATAAGCTTTATGATTTACGCAAGTACTTAAATACTACGCAATATTACTCTTTTTTATTATGTATACAACAACAACACGGAACGACTAATTTTATAGCTTCGGGAAGGTATTTAATAATAATAGTTACTTGTGTAGTAATTTTTAATGCGGTCGCTTCTAAATGAATTACGCAAGGATCTTCTATTTGATAGATATGTAATACAAACAACTTGAAAGACTATGCACGTTTTGATACATACAGGAAACTAACTGCTAAATCTCGAATAGACTAGACGGGCAAGCAAATAAATTATTCGGTTATCGCTATCGGAAATCCTACTTGAAATATAGGCTATTTTAATTAGATGCTGACCGCTAAACCGCGAAATGATGGATGCCGAGTGTAAAATTAAATTATGAACTGAAAATTATTATATAGTGACTTTTTTCTTTGGTTTTGCGTCAGCTTATCTTTTCTGATATACCAGAAGCGATTAAATATTTCAGGCATATACAACTATATACTAAGGTCTTAAATGTGTAAAGAAAACACGTATTGAGTATTTTATTTAGAATACAAATTAATTAAAAACTGTGTAATTATAATAAAACAATCGTATTAAAATATAAATGGGATTAATTTTTTATCTTTTTTTAAATCAATAAAAGTATTATTATTTACATTTTTATACTCTATATCGTTGAAATTCATCAAGAACTAACATTACATTTAATTCTTTTGTTATCAATTTATTTTTTCCGAATTCTACACTACAATTAATATATTTTTAGCATATCAATTATGACATGACGTATACGAGCCACGTCACTACATATTATAAAACAAAGTCCTCTGCCGCGTCTGTCTGTTCGTGATAAACTCAAAAAGCACTGAACGTATTTTCATGCGGTTTTCACCAGTAGATAAAGTGATTCATGAGAAAGGTTTAGGTATATAATTTGTCAAGGTTTTTAATGAGAAGCATCTATAGGTGAGGTTAAACCTGATTGATGACGTGGCGAGACGTGGCGACGCGAAACCATGCGCAAGCAACTGTGCGCAATCTCTCTTGCCGCACTGAGCTCGCATACCTATAAGCATTCGCGTCCTGTGACGGCCCAATTTTTTATTATTACCAGGGCAGGACAACGTCTAATTTCTAATAACACAAAAGATATATAAATATATTTAAAAAATCCACGTTCTGTATCTTTTATTACTAGTATAATTCTTTATGCCTTTAGGAATTAATATATTATTATGTATTAATTTATTTTATGAAAACAATTGCATACCTAATGTTATTAGGTAATACATATCACGGTTTTACATTTTCCCTTGAACTGAAAACAGATGAACCGAATATTGATATCTTTTGTCAAATACACTTTTCGCTTGTCGAAGTTCGTAGATTTTGTATTTCGCTCGTTTGTGATGTAAATTTACCTTTCCTTAGTCTAAGCGAGCCCTCTGGCCGGTCGAGGCGATGCAAAACGTCCGACGGCACTGATGAACGTCTGCCGCCTGATGGCTCGTTATTAAGTTTTAATTAACGTATTGGGAGTAACAAGGTTGTATAACTTTTCACATCCAGATGTTGTCTTTGATGAAAAGTGGATTAAAATTAAATAGGATTTACACATATATATATAGATTTTGTTCAGGTTTATTTTTAAACTGGAAACAGATCGCCGAAATATCATCAGAAATGTTTAGAATGTTGTTTCCATACATGTTTTCTCTGTGTAAGAAAATAAGTCTTATATTCAGTAACGAATGTAGCGATACTACTTTGGAAAATAGCTTTTTAAAAAATAGTAGTGGCGGAGTAAGAGTGATGAAGGGAACTCATTACCAAACTCCTTGAGGAACTATTTCGGCTGAATGGGTCGACGAAGCAGGGAGATAGCGCTCGCTTATGAGCGATATCGCGACAAACGAAGTGCACTCCTTCACCCCCCGCGATCTCCACCCTCGTTTTCGTTCTCGCCATCCTTTCTGACGCCTGGCTTCTATTTATTTCTCACAACATTCACGACCTATCCCATGACGCCACGTAACATTGTACATCTCCATTAATCTATATTAATAAATACGTTGTTAAAATTTTTGGCCGCTTGTTTATCTTTTTGTCTATTGTATACCCAAATTTAACTTAATACGGTTTGACCAATTTCCATGGCATTTTGTACACGAGAATACTATTCTTCAGCTGATAGGGTGCAAGAATTGTCAAAAGCAATTTTAGAATTGCAAAGACGAAAAAAAAATTTTATTAGTCATTTCAAAAACCCCTTTTTTTCTCAAACATACTGTTCCAGTATTCTTGGTAATAAGCACGGAAGCTAATACATTTCTTCCTCTTAAAACCATACCGCGTAATATACGTTCATTACTTAACTTGTATACTTATTACTATTTCTGTTTCTTGTTATAACAACATAAGTTAAGAACAGTTTTTTAAGTTTACTTAATTATAAATATTAATAAATTATAAAAAGTATTCCATATTTTAATCTACTGAAATTCAATAACTATATTTAGCCTACAAAATATTTTTTAGTTCTTATTATTATATTTTTAGTTCTTATTAATTCCTGAAAAATGTAAACGCATTACTCATGAAGATCGTAAAGTTACCGATTGAATTACTAAAAAAATTAATTACATTCAATTCTTCACCGATTTTATTTAATAATTTTCAATCCTTTAAAATAATTTTATAAAGTTAAAATATTTTTTCAATCTTCACCGATTCTCATGATTTTTTATAGCGTGGAAGTATATTTATTCCGAAACTAATTTTATATAGGAAATGTCTATAATATATTAGAATTCGTAAAACAGTGATTCAATGATAATAATTCTATTTAATCTCAACCTATTTCTGTACACCGAAAGTGTGTCTTTCCAAAATAGATAGTCTATTAAAATTAATAACACTACTTTCAGTAATTATAAAATACAGTCATATTCTAGTATAATAAATTATTGCAGGGTACCGCCAGTATATTTAGTTCATTACTAACATTGCGGCGGGAACTTGGATGGTCATGTAGTGTGTTTATTTTTAATTAATAAAAAACAAAAGAAGTCAGTTTCTTTAAAAATTGTTAGGGATCAGGTTATTTACTTATATACTTACACTTTATTGTTTGTTTTAGTCACAATAAAAATAAAATCTAGATATAAATTATTTACTTTCGTGTTAGTTAAACATATATTATTACTTTAAACTGAAAATGTCACTAAAGTCACAAATTAAGAACCTATCACAATTTATTATCTATTTAAAAAATTAAGCCTTTCTAAACAATATAAAGTCGTAAACAATGTTGAATAATTAAACAAATTTTTAAAATAAAAAAATGAGATAGGTACTTGAAGTAAAACAAGGAACTCGGGTTAATTTTAGAGACAAGGGATATTCAAAATAGCAACCGTCGGTTTGCGGTGAGGAGAAAATAGAGCGAGAAACAAATTGCAGCCCGACTAAGATAAAAAGGGCCCGTCATTTTGTTAAACGACTCGCAGTCTAACCCAGAGCAAATAACGTAGACACGGATCCACTTCAATACTCCGCGTTATTTAAAAATGTCGAGTTTAATTAGCTAATTAAATGAATTCCTATCTTAAACATTGAAATCCACAATAAATAAGAACTATGTTGTAAATCGGAAGCATTCTAATATAATGTGTTAAGTTTCTCTTTACAAAATACATGACAGAAAGAGGTTTCATTTTATATATTTTACTAGCCTCTGCCCGCGACGTCGTTTGCGTGGGGTAGTTGCTTTGTGCTAACGCTACACGCAGCGGAAGTTCTCAAAAAGAAAAACTACCCGATTTTGAAACATTCTTCATTGGTGCTCCACTGCTGTTGGCTTCAGCGTGATGATATATAGCCTATAACCTTCCTCGATAAATGAGCTGTATAACACGGAAAGAATTTTTCAAATTGGACCTGAGATTGGAACTGAGATTACCCTCTACAATGTCAAAAACTCACAAACTTTACCTCTTTATAATATTAGTATAGATTAAGCACAATCCCATCTGATGTTAAACGACACACACACCTAATACACACGCTAAGCGTAAAGAGGCACTGCCTATGATATAACTAAAAAGCTGTAGATAACGTCATAAGCGCTTTGACGGCGCCTCGTTAAAACTTGACTAACTAGCTTGCGTTATTTTTGACGGCTGCACCGTCAATCCGTCCGTATCTAAGCAACATATAACTATTTCTTTTTCACCACCGATATTGAGAATATGCTATCTTACTTCCACATTTTTACATTTTTTTTTTAATATCATAGGAGGCAAACGAACATGCGGGTCACCTGATGTTAAGTGATAACCGCCGTTCATAGACATTAACAACACTAGGGGAATCGCAAGTGCGTTGCCAGCCTGCGTTTGGGGGGAGGGTAGGAGGGGGAGAGGTTGGAGGGGTGGTGGGCCTCCAGCACTCTCACTGACCGAAAGAAACGCAACAATACAAGTACTGTTACTTCACGTTGGTTTTCTGTGAGAGGGTGGTACTACCCCGGGCGAGCCGGCCCATTTATGATAAAATTTATAGTGGCTTCAGCGTGGCTCTACCACCTTAAATTAGTTAAATTAAATTTGCCTCCTATGATATAAATAAAAAAAAGATTTGAAATGAATATTAGGTTTCACTAAAGAAAATCACAGCGCGATGGTAACTATTACAATCATACCATATTCTTATACTCAGATAGTGTTAACATCTACTTGTATATCATCACATACAATGGTAGGATATGGAAATTGTATACGACAGTATCGCGAATACCATCTAATACTCTGTGTAGACTGCGTCGACCATCCACGCGTATATGCATGTCTCTATCGGTCACATAGCGGTAATGCCTTATGGAGCACGTCCAAATGGCGACTGACATACCTCCTCAACAGGTCCCATCCGCTGAGATCTTATTTCTTGGTGATTTTAACGACTACCATGCCGAATGGCTAGGCTCACGCACCACTGATCAAACGGGGAGATCTGTATTCCACTTTGCTCTGGCGTATTGAAACATACACCAGGTTTAAGCTTATCATATTCTGCGATCAGCCTGTATATATTGGGTAATTTATCACATCCAGTAATTAAGGTAGGGTGTCTGTAACTGACGCCATCGTTATCACGACATTTTTTTAAGCCGTCGTGTTTGGAGATCATTCTGTCTATTATCCATCTGCCAAGCGGCTTCTTCCTAAGTATCTATATTATATCTATATTATGGCAGTAATTACCAAGGGGTGGTAAATAGTGGTGATAGATGGTCATAATTTATATGCGTTATACTGTACTTAGTATGCAGTTCAGTTACCGTCAGTTTGTCACTATACGATAAAAAAAGATTGTGGCCGAACATTAGATTACAATAAAAAGATAAAGGTAAATATATATCTTTATCCATTTATTTAAATTTCAATAAAAACCCTGTGTTATAAGATACTAAATTTATTACGTGTGTTATTTATTTATTATATTGTCATATAAGGATTCATTATCCGTTATCGCAGAACACAGTTCTCACAAAACTTTGCCTGCGAGCTAGATGTATGAAAAGCTCTTTCACCGTGCACACTCTTTGTCTATCCCCGAATTCATGTGTAAGCTGTCATAGGGAGGCTGGCACTCGTGATGATACAACAAAGTGCCGTACACTTCCTTGCAAAGAAAAGGATATGAAATTTTAAGTTTTAATTTAAATCAGTTTTAAATAATGAGATACATCGAACGCATTTTTTTAATTAACTAAATTCATGATTTTATATATTGAATGTAAAGTCCTATTTAGAATGGCGGTAGGATATTTTGTTGTAAAGTTGGTAAGATAAATTGATTTGTTGCGTCACAAGCTATAATAATAAAACATTGTGAAAACCGAATAATTTAATGAAATCAAATATCTCTAGCTCACGAGATTACCGATATGTGGATTCTGGAATCGGCAATCATAGTGTCAATAATCATTTCCGCCCACAGTCTCATGGCTAAGAGTTTTGACCACTATATAAAGAAACTCTCATTGGGTAACTGGAACAAGTACCATCGTGATGAAATTCCTCTCCATATCGCCATAACCAATTGATTTGGACTTTGTTCCCATTGTCAATGATTCTTCATTCATTTTTATGTATATTATTATTTTTATATCTTTTAGATAGTATATATTTACGAATATATAAATCATACAAAATAATAAAATCGATGTGATTGTTACTATTATTTTGGTCGGACGTGCTTTTCTTTCAAAGCATAGGAATATTTGTCGTGCACGCAGTATTTAAAGCCTAATAGCAGGGCGTACAGTGATGAATAGCAAAGTGAATAGGAACGTACATATTAAGGAAACTATGAGTTTTAAAAACAATGAACAGTTTACAGTCTTATTTTGCTAAATTATTTTTAATTTCATTCAGTATTAGAGTTTTCTAACCAATAGAAAAGGTCATTAATATTATATTAGTAATAATGTAATAGAAAACAATGGAACAAATGAAAAAACAAATGAAAAATATCTAGTGAATTAATTATTCCACTCAGTCAGTGCCGTCGGGACAATATTTTCCTTGGAGGAAACGGAAACACTAGTAGTGATTAATTAGTGCAAGACAAAATGTGAACTTGAGATTTTAGCAAATGAAATACTTATCTGAAATTAGTTTTCTTATTTTGATGAGTATGGTTATATTTTTTATCCTAATTTTAATTTGAATCATATTTCAGTTTTGTTTATTTATCACCGTAACAGAGTAAGTGCATTATTGAAAACATTTTATGAAACCGAAATTGCAGACAATAACTAGATTAATAAAAAAGAATTTAAAATAATCTGTATTTCGTTTAAAAATATGTGTATATAATATATAATATAATATAAAATCTTAACTAGCTAAGTGGCACTGTACGCCCTGTAAAAATGTTGTTAAAGGAAAATTTAGCTATGCATGGTCACAACCGAAAATAGTTTTTTTTTTCGAAGTGACTACGCCATTGACCTAGCAAGGTCTTAACAGCTTCACCGGACTTTTAAGGCGAGCGCTTAAGGCACTCAGCCGATTTTATTTGGGCAACTAGCTCCAGGGTGTACGGCACACCTCGGCTTGAGGTGTTGCCTGATACATGCAATTCGCGACCTATCTGAGCTAAGCTACATATTCATATTGTGTTAAGGAATGTGCACGGGATAAACCAAACTGTGATAAAAAAAATGTTATAAAAAAAAGGTTCGCCCTGCACATGTTTTCATCTCGAAGACAGGTCATTCTTGTGCGGTTTTGGAAGCGTTGTGACGTCCGACGCGTATTAATATTTGTAATATTTGTTTGTTGGATTGATTTGATATTAATTGTTGTAAACATTATTTTGGACATTATTATTACTTGTTGTGAGTGTTTGTGCTATCCTACACATATACATACAAATACACTACACACACATTACTACACACGGAGCAGCACAGTGCAAGCGTAACAGGAACGCCAAGCCTGTAAGGTAAGTGGTTTAATAATAATTGCATTTACATATTATTAGAGTTGCTGTGCAAATCGCAGTTTCACTCAGAGTAGTCACGACCCCGAATTGAAAATATTGATGGGCCCAGCACCAATTCGGTTTTGCGGTGGTGACTATCTCGTACATATTGATATGAGTTATTGAAACATATATGTGTACCAAGTATACATACCTCGACAACTCTTATATGTATTTTGTGTTGGATAATTTTTCTAAACTATTTCAGTTCGATAAGGGAAAAAATACAACCTTTGCCACTTTCATGTGTAAGCATGTGTGCGTGCACGTATGTGGAGATGATATGTGTAATGTTGTTGTAGTGTTGTAAGGTTTTGTGTCACTGTATCGCGCGAGCAGCGCACTCAAGGGCTCCACGGCGAGGGAAAGGACCTAGGCTTGAGCCACTGCCGAGGGGGGCCTAGTCTGGTGTGCGGGAGCGAAATTTACCCCCAGACCACGGCGGTGTGATCTGTGGTTACGCGGGCGTGGGTGTGAGCACGCTCTGTTTGGAGAGACAGGCTGGTACTGATCGTTCACTGCCGTTATTTCATCGGAAACGAAAATAGGAAAGTTCGCCATTGACTGGTATGTTGAGGAAGCCAACAAAAACAATATTATAAATGTGAAGTTATTGGTTTTTTTCTTACGTTTTTACCCCTTGATTATTCAATTAATCTGAATTAAATTTTGTTTACACATTATTAAGGCTTGAGAAAAGTACATAGCATACCTTTCATCCAAAAAAAAGTACTATTCCCGAGGGATAGGTTAAATCTATATTATCTCGAACGATACCTCAAGCAAAAGCTAGTTTATTATAAAGAATTAATATACATTTAATATGTTGATGTTTTTCTTTCAAAAACACAATTTTGTAATAAGAAAATGTTTAAATTAAAATGATGTCGGTTGTTATGGTGTTTTTTCGGCACTGGACATCATTGGTCGAGAAAACCGTTTTGTGAATAAATATATGTTTTCACCTTTCTGAAATGAGACATCACGGAGCTCTAGTTAAATATAAAACGTTTGGTCGTTTTTATTGCTACAGACGTCGCGAAACAACCACGGTGTTATGAAAATTTATAATTAGAAGGATTATGTTCTGTGCGCTCGTACGTTGCGCTGCGTGTTTGTTTACGAATTCACGTATGCCCAGCACCGCAGACAAAGACTAATAGCAATAATTAAGCGCTCCTTGCCCAGCATAACAAGAGACTGAAGTGACTCATTTAATTTACGCCTTCCGATCTTACGAGTGGGGTGCATTAAAAGATCCTCGTTGAAAGTTTTCCGTAATGTAATTTAATTAACCGAATGAATGCATAAATTGTTTTCAACTGAGTCTGCTTCGTGACGATAACTCACGAGCTTGAAATTAATTCAGTTTATGATCAGAATTGTTTCTATCGCTTGTTTAGATAACTTGTCGATGTAAGAACGTAATATCACCAAAGTTGTATTGTTGGAGTACCAAAAAATGGATTAACAAAGCTTCAACAAGCAATGACATTGATATTATATATAATATAAGAATTTAACTAGCAGATATCATACAGCAAAACTATCGAATTATAAATGTATTTATATTATTGAAATAAGCACAAGTTTGAATTTCATTAAAAAATATATACTATGTTATAATAGCATGCAGATAACATTTGAAAATTCATTTTATACCTATAATATTCATGGCTCTTTACAAAACTTGTTTTTGAGTATCTAAGTTCACCACATCTAAGCCGGCTCCTATAAACAAATAAATACACACGTACATAAACAATATATTCTTGGACCCCATTAAGTATGTTATATGGTAGTATAGATGTATGTATCTATGTAAGTATGTATAGATGGGAGAACCACGCTGAAGCTATTACTGGTTTCAGCATGAATGAGTCGGCTCACCCCGGGTAGTACCACCCGACCCACAGAAAACTGACGTGAAGTAACAGTAAAGTGCTTGCATTGTTGCGTTTTGTTCGGTCAGTGAGAGCGCCGGAGGCTCATCTCCCCTCCCCTCCCCTCTCCTCTCCCCCTCCATCCATTTCCCCCAAACAAAGGCTGGTGACGCACTTGCGACTCCCCTCATGTTGTTAGTGTCTATGGACGGTGGTGATCACTTAACATCAGGTGACCCACGTATTCGTTTGCCTCCTATGACATTAATGTATAACCAAATAAGAAGAGAGTTTTCATCCATCAATAACCTTAAATTTACACATAAGTTATTTACATTCTGTTATCGATAAATAAAGGTTAATGTAAAAAATACATGTGTGTGATGGATAACGGTGTTCGCGTTGCCTTACTCAATTTACTTTGAGAGTATCGTTTGATAAATTATTAAATTCTTCGACACAACCTCCAGCACACTCGAACGTCAAGTAGGTATGTTGAATTTGTAAAGTTAAAATCAAGATATGAAAGTATAATTAAATATTTGCTCCTTTAATCGAATAAACGGCGGGTCGCTTCGTTCTGGGTTCACTGAATAGTGAAATAGATTTTGTAATTTTAACTGGAGTAGGTACTAGACAACTCGTCGAGTCGATCAATCTCTACTTTGAAATAGAGTATTATTTAATGAGTAAATGAGAATGAAATCTGATCACTTACTTTAACTAGCGATCGTGTAATGGACAGAATTTGCCCATAATTAATTCATTTTTCATGTTTCAATATTAAGGGAAAAGAACGAAATGCTTCCAAATTTTATAACTGATAACATTAAAACTCGTCAATATCTACTAAACAAAAATGAAATATAGAAAATCGGTTTAGAAACAGAGAAAGAAGATGTACCTAACTGTTACGACTTTGTCTATTTCTATAGAGATAAATTAAAAATTCATAGTTCATTTTTAAGTCACGTTAACCGAAACGAGATACTTCTGCGTGAGATCTAAGCAATGATAGCTCAGTGGCTGCTTGTTCAGACATCACATCGATAGACGAACGATTGAACCCTACGAATAAGATAACAATTTAATGTACAAATTGATTGTCATCAATACACTGGCGATAGGGCCTCTTGTATGGCCCGCTTGTCTAGCAAATTTACTGTCAGTCACAGGTGTTATCCGGCAGCTGCACTTGAGAACCCCAACTCTCCCCTAATCTCAGCATGTTACCATCTTTATTTAATACTAACTGTAACCGCAGCTCCGCACGCATTTTTTTAAATCGAATTAAAGTATTATAAAATTGTAAGACTATATACAATTATAGAAATGTTCTTTAAAGACAATTGTAAGTACGACACGCACGCCACTAAAAGTAACATGTAACGTGTACATTAGATATATAAATACTAACAGCGTGCCAAATGAGGTTTGTCATCAGCAACATATTTGGAACCTTAACCCACCATATAACTACCTCAGTGCTCACTTACACTGTATAAGGAACTAATGAAACAATAACTTAAAATATTATTATAATTATGATTTTGTGACTATACAAAAAATAAACGCTTGTCTGTTCCACAAGAAATTGTATTATGGAACCCTTTACGTAATACTTTTATAATGTAAGATCTTATTAGGAAGACCTCTATATCATTAAAGTTATTAATAATTATAATGTTGAATTGTAAACAATAAGCTAATAATTGTTCCTCTTACTAAAAATAAGGAATGAGTTGAAATTTTGCAAAATTTCATACAGACAAAGTCGCGGGTAACAGCTGATCTAAAATAGAATAACCTCAATTACTTTTTATAAAGTTCGCTATCTAGCAGTGAAAGTCCCGTGAAAATCGGTTTAACCATTTTGTTGATATCACAGCGGGCGAAGCCACAGTTAAGAGCTAGTCTAAATAAAAATAAATTAAATTACTTTTTATAAGGTTTACTACCTGCCAGTGAAAGTCTCGTGAAAACCGGTTTAACCATTTTGAAGATAGCACTGCGGGCAAAGCCACGGTTAACAGCTAGTATAAACTAAAATTGCTTGAATTACTTTTAATAAGGTCAGCTATCTGTCTAAGTTTCGTGAAGACCGGTTTAACTGTTTTGGAGATAGCACTGCGGACGAAGTCACGGTTAACAGCTAGTCTAAATTAAAATAAACTAAATTACTTGCTATGATGTCCGCTATCTGCTGGTAAAAGTTTCGTGAAAATCGGTCCAACCGTTTTGGAGATAGCATTGCAGACGAAGCCGCGGTTAATAGCTAGTCTAATTTAGAGTAGCCTAAGTAACCCGCTGTAATTTTTAAAAAAATCTACCAGTGAAACTCCCGTCAAAATCGGTCCAGTCGTTTCGGAGATTACCCGGAACAAACAGACAGAAATTTAAAAAAATGCATTTTTGTTATCAGTAGCGTCTATACTTTCGTACCCAATTAGTAAAAAAATATTTTGATATTATACGCAGACCCTTCATTTTTATTATATGTATAGATAATACATCAAGCAATTATTTGTTTATAATCTATAAACATTGTGATATTGTTGAATAATTATTGTTGATTATACCTAAAACTAATATAACTGAAATAAAGAATACATAAATTAAAAAGAAAACAGTATATAATGTTACTATAAATACCGCATGCAGATTTATATAAGAATTGTGAAATATTATTACAAAAAGTATCTAATTCACGTTTTGTTTTAAGTAACTACTAGGTTTCGTGTTTACAGTTTGTATTAATGGATACACGTATGATTAGCAACTTACTTTTACACTGCAAAATTATTGTGAGTAGTTTTAATTCAATGTTCCTATAAAATTTAGTCAATGTAATAAAATGCAGCTATATGATCACATAGAAAAAATAATATGAACAAAATAAAAGTGTGACTCAGCCTATTTCAAATGTAAATCTCTGTCGTTGTAACGGGTTGGCTCTTCTGAAAAATAAGACGTAGGTCGGCGAGATTGTCGCTTCTTGCTTTCGTTGACTTGGAAAATTTCTGAGACGACGCTCTCAAACCCTCTGTAGGATTTGTGAGGAGTTTATGTGTCGCCCTGAGAGAGAAAAGTTAAACAATACACGGATAGATGTTTATATGTGAGGGGAAGGAATTGTCGGAGTTACTTGTAGTGTGTTGGTACTGTGCGGCAGCCATGACTCAATTGCAAGGATTTTCTCATTATACCTTTAGAAAATTGATATTGCTTTTTCTTTAACAATACAACTGAATGCTGTGTCCATTGTATTCGATATTGGCTGATATGGATTATCTAGATACAAAAATTCTTATAACCAGTATATAATATGAACCGAAGAATACAGTGTTCCAACTGCATTATATTTATATTAGTTTCGTAAACTGAAGTATTTGAAGTTGTTTAAAAAATTGAACACCCTTGAGAGTTGTAGGCCGATAAATAAATAAAATCAATAATTTCAGTAATTCCAGGAAAATGTTTAGTAATGTTCCCTGAGAAATTGGAGCGGAGTTTTGAGCGATCGGTGAATAGTTTAATAATTCGCTGAACGAGAGTTAACGGGACGAAATGTAAATATCTTTCGTATTTCATTAAAATAAAAACCTTTTTGCCAATTCATCAGTTTAAGCGTATTGATCGTTAACTCAACATTTTTGTGAAAGCGTATTTTTATCGTATTATACGGTAACTCCGAATGTAATTGACGAACAGATTATATTATATCCGACGCCGACTCGTTAAACGAGTAATGTAGATTAACCCAAAAACGTGATTCTATATTCATTTTCAGAATTCAATATGGGCATCTATTGTGTTCTCTCTGGAGTACTCATTAGCTACTGTTTCCAAACCAGACGGGTATTATTATTGTTCTATGTTAAATTAATAACCTAATAAAAGCTATAATGAAGCTGTGGAACAATCTCCCGGCCAGTGTGTTTCCTCCTTCCTATTACATGGGGTCCTTCAAGCGCAACGTGAAGAGATACTTACGCAGGCCGGCATGACAGCGGCGACCGGCGATGGATAGTATGTCTCTCGGTAGTCGCTATTGTTTTTGGATTGTACTGTGCTTACCATTAGGCACAGTACAGTCATTTTGCCGAGCTACGATAAAAAAAATAAAATAATAATAATAACGTAGGACCGTAAAGAAAAAAAAAGCATACTCTATTTGATTGTAATTTCCTTGTGATTAGATCTAGTCTACAATTGTAATCTGGTAATCATATTAGATTATACGTCTTATCGATACATGCAATAAAATTGAAGTGTACTTGCACGTACACGTGTAGTACACGTTAATGCACGTAGTGTCAAAATAACAACTTTTTATTAAATGGATATGAAAGTATATATATATATACGCTACTTATAAGGAATAATAATTTCTAAAATTTTTGTATGTCTATCAGACTGTTTGTTTCGGGTAATCTCGTATTTTGACGGACCTTTCACTGGCAGATAGCTGAGGTTATAGGGAGTAACTAGATTAATTTTTTTTAGACTACCCGTTACCCAGCAATTCGTTCGCATAAAATATCCGAAACGGTTGAACCGATTTTTTTGGGATATTCACTGGTAGATAATTGAAATTATAAGCAGTAACTTAGGCTATTTTATTGTAAACTTAGTATTATTACCCACGAGGTCATTCAAGTAGAACATCCGAAACGGTTGAACCGATTGTCACAAGTCTTTCAGTAGCAAATAACTGGAGTTATAATGAAAAACTTAGGCTATTTTATTTTAAAGTGGCTGTGTTCGTGTGGAATTTACCAAAAATTTTTTGTTCAGTGTAAATGTGCATGTGACCGCACCGCTTTTTTAGTTTATTCATTTGCATGATGCAGTGATGCACCTAAGAAAATTGTTTTACCTTCACGCGAAAGAAGTATCGGGTAATAGCTGTATTAAATATAATTGAAATGCATATATATTTCGGGTATAAATGTATGTAGTTTGAATTTTATTGTTTTTTTGGCGGCAATTTTGACTTGAAACTTGACATCTGTGATACAGTTAAATACTAGTACAGATGTCAACGATAATTATAAAAATATATATATATATGTTAATCGGTTTATCACATTATCACAATTAAAATGGCCAAATCTGTACTAGATCTCTATAATGTTTTTATCTTAACAAACTGGCAAATTATAAGCTAAACATCAATAAGTTGTGTTTATGGAAAATTTTAATCATAAATATCGTGAATTAATTTGTTCTTGTTCTAATACTGATTGTATTTAAAATTATTTTGGAGGTTTTTAATTTTTCTGCCTCTTACTAAGGAATTTATAAGCACTTATAAGTAATAGTGTCGAGTAATGATATATGAATTATTTTCGATGTATTGATGTTTTAATTGATATTGTATATTATTCTAACATCAATGTAACAATGTAACATTAATGTATATATCAAAAATATGTATGTATTATTAAATAAATAAAAAATAAATAAATAAAATTTTATTTTACTTACCGCACTCGCGTCTATATGACTCAGTAACATAGCAACGTGTGATAATATTGTGTCGATCTCAATGAGCGTTTTTTTAATTGTTAAATATTAAAAGCTGCTTATAAACAGATATAGACTTGTATATCTTGATTTCTATTAATATAACATTTCAAGACTTCAATTCTTTTAGTATTTTTAATTTAAAAAAAGTATCAACTCATTGTTTACAATTCAACGGTATAATTAAGAGTCATTTTGAAGATAATTTTGATGAACTCTGTTTATCAACATGTTAGATCATAACCATTTTACTTTAAAAGTTCTGGGATAAAATTTCTTGCGGAACAGACCACAAATAAATTATGAACTGATTTTTTTATATCATAGGAGGCAAACGAGCAAGGGCGTCACCTGATGTTAAGAAATCACCGCCATCCACAGACACTTGCAACACCAAGGGAGTCGCAAGTGCGTTGCCAGCCTGTGTTTGGAGGGAGGGTGAGGGGGAGGTGGACCTTCGGCGCTCTCACTGACCGAACGAAATGCAACACGTCAGTTTTCTGTGAGAGGGTGGTACTACCCCGAGCGAGCCGAACCCATTCATGCTGAAACCAGTAATAGCCTCAGTGTGGCTCTTCCATAAACGGCTGGACCGATTTTGATGAAATTTTGTGTGCTTGTTCGAGTGGATCCGAGAATAGTTTAGATTCATAATTGGACCCGGTAGTTTACGCTGTTGACTTTTAGGATTTTTTTTAATTATCAAGGCGAGACAACGTCCGCCAGGCCCGCTAGTATTGTATAGTTATGAATGAAATCTTAGTTCGCTAATTGAAGGAATGCTCCTGGGAGAGGCCAGTGAACGTAGAAAGATAATATACGCAACTACATTCCCACCTAACGTACATATTACATTTTAATAGAAATTATGTGATTGAATTTAGTTTATTTATCTGAGACACCAACGAGACGAATAATACCATATTTTTAGCGAATATAAGGCATGATAAATACGATATTAAAGTATATACAACATATCGCAAACTGTGAAGATTTAAAAAGTTTGGAATAGAATGCAAGTTATTAGTTTTTGTGTGGAAGCAAATAGTAAAGATAACAGATTTACACAAAATGTAAAGTTTGAAATTTTCATTAGGAGTTATATACTGTGAGTACTAAGAGGGTTGTATAGTTGGTTAAAATTCCAAATATATTTGTTCCATCACATTACAGGCACATTGTTAGTATTTCATATATTAAAATAAATGTTTGTTTGTTCGTATCTTATCTGCTGTAATGCTACTGACTGGCTATAGAGCTTTGTTAGCTTAATGCTTAAACCTGTACGAAGATTATAGGCATAGTACGATTAACTTACAGTAGATGGTGCGCGTGTCGTAACTACAAATGTATTTGAAAGAGCATTCCTGTAATACTAGATCTTCTTATAATTTTACATTTCTTTGGTTACAGTTTAAATAGCGCATACGAAGCTGCGGGCATCAGTTAGTAATAACTAACTAACTAGTAAGCATATATGTAGTTCCAATTATGCCAAAAAACTTCAAAGTATGTAACTTTTTGCAAAAAATATTAATCAATAACATCGTTTAATAATGCAAGCTAAACTTGGAAGGTAAAACAGTATCTACTTACAAAATTCGAATAATTTAAACTGTTGTCGAGAAACCAATTACATATACTCGTATATATTTATATAAAAGACTCGTTCGTTTAATAGCATTAGATCTGCTATATCTGTAATATGGTTTATAAAGATAATTTTCTTTTTATGCACTTAATCTTAGGAGATAAAACTGGGTATTAAGGATTTTATAATAGGTATTTTGCTATCAAGTTGCTGTTTTGTGTAGCTGGCTGTCTCTAATGTATTTTGACTGTGAATAAATTTAAATAAATTTAATTTTAAAATTCTATTTATGTTATCTGTTATTTATTTATGATTCTGTGGTGTTTTGTTTTCATTGTATGTAAGTCATTGTTGTCAACATTGATACCTGATAATATTAAGAGTAATGTTTTATTAAGAATACTGTCGGCAATTCGATAATCAACTTTGTTCAATTGCTTGTCCGTGCTACTTCTTCATGACTACGTATCAGTCCAGATTGCATAATAGACGTTTACAAAGTTGCTGAGAGATAAACGTACCGTTACCGTATAGAGATACCGTTCTGCCGTAGAATATATCTTTGAAGAGTTATTTGTAACCCGTTTAATCGAATCCCACAAAAGGACAATAAAAAGTTGACAGACACAATACTGATAAATGCGCAATTTAAGGATATTTCGATTCATTGAAATAAAAATGGTCCAAATTTTATATAGCATATCATTTATATTTTAATTCATAATTTCATTAATATTTGATTTTTTACCATTACATAGTATACAACAAAGTCCCCTACCGCGTCTGTCTGTCTGTCTGTTCGCGATAAACTCAAAAACTACTGAACGGATTTTCAAGTGGTTTTCACCAGTCGATAAAGTGATTCATGAGGAACGTTTTGATATATAATTTGTCAAGGATTTTTTTTATAATCAGGGCGGGACAACGTCTGCTGGGCCAGCTAGTTATATATGAAAATAGTGTAAGTACATAAGGTGTTTATTTGTTAAAATACTCAGTCTAAATAAATAATTATGGTTGTAGAATCACCACACAACGAGGATTTATAGAAACAGATTCAAAGTTTACCTCACTATCCAATATAATAAAAGAAATCCTTGCAAAATCTATAATATTGTAGCAACACGTTCGTTTTACAATAGCAAAGTGGGAATACCTGTTCAATGACAAACGTCCCAGTGCTCAACAGAGAAAATGCATTTACGCTCGCAGTACAAAATTTACACTGTATTCTTCTATATTCTCAATAGTAGCGGAAACTATGTAAAAGCAAATGTTTATAGATAAATTGAAACGTGCAAAATATAACATATTTACTGTAATTTAAAAATTGCAGTTTTACTAGAGATTATATTAAATTTAGATTACTGTAAAATAAATAGGTGTGCATTGTTAGTATAAATAGGTGTATATTTTCAGAAACATAAGTTATATGAAATGGTTCATAGCTTATTAAATAAATAGGTTGTACAAGTTAATGGGATAAAATAGGATTAAATAAAATGTCGACAATCAAACGCTGAATCTTATAAAATAATAAGCTAGAACATCTTATTTGATCCGAGGAATGACGGATTTAAATCTAATATTTTATTTTAAGTCGAAAGGTCATAAGCGAACACGCAGATGACCTATCTGGGCAATTGCAAAATCAGGGGTGTTATTACTGTTGGAAACTTTCAAGAGCGTATTTCAGTTTATTTTATAAGCTTCAAGTACAAAGTTTGGGGTGAACCGTGCTAGCTAACCTATTTCACAACCCTAGCATTTAGTGATAGAGAGGTTCCGGAAAATTTTAACATTGCCGCGATTTTGTTAAGATTGTTTGAGATATAGGAATATTCAAATAGTCAAGTAACTGTTTTTAAATTATCCAAAACATCTAGTAACTACTACTATTTACTATAAAATGATAATAAACTGACTTCAACCGTTTTAACAAAATTGATACTTGTTTTTAAATTATGAGCAAATAGAAATAATATTTTAATAATAAAAAGTATCGTAACCGATAACTTACGGTTCCGATCATCTACTTCAATAAATATATAAGATACGGGTTCCATGTTAAACGCTCGAACTTTTTTATAGAGCGAACAACAAAATAGTTTCCCTTGCTGTATCGATAATCGATAACCATTTCCTACAGTCTGCGTAAAGTACCTATCAACAATATGCCCCGTCTTTTCACAGTCCCGACTCCCTGATGCTCAACAGTTGAGGTGACCATGTTTAAGTACATATCATTGAGATAAAGGAGTGTCCCTACAGTATTAATGATATGTGAAAATTGGAATTAGGTATTTATTTTTATGATTTTGTTTTTTATAATAACAATCGTTTTTTTTTTTTAGAAATGACTAACTCTGTATGGCTGTAGTACCTCTACAATTTCGCTTAGATTGTGGACGAGCGCAGTAAGCACTCAGCTAAAATGACAACTAGCTTAAGGGTCACAAAAAGGCCGAACCTCGGTTGGGCCGTTGCCTTGCATGCAGATACCGCGAATTTGTGAAGAGCTAACTAACCATACGAGCTAAACTAACCATACATGTATACGTTGGTGGGCCACACATGCGTATCTTGATATGTGCCACACGAACGCGTACATGTATTTGGGACCAGAAAATTAAAGCTAAGGCTAATTAACTAAAAAAAAAAACAAAATGGCAAAAAGCAGACCCTATGTAACTATTGTGTGTGTATACGTGTGTAGTATATAAAATAATTAATGTATTTCGCGATTGTATAAAGGCTTTCCAGGTTAAAGGTGAGGAAACAATATTAATAAAGGAACAACGGTGGCAATAATTTGTACAGCGGTCAGATTTTATGTCCAATTTTCTTAGACGAATTACTCATATTATTTTAGCGTAGTAGTACAAAATGTACGTGATTCTTACAAATCCACGTAACTGTGTGTTTTTAATACATGTTTCACAACCTATTTATTTCATACTAGCTGTATCCGCTGCTCCGCACGCGTTTTATTAAATTGTATTAAAGTAATATAAAATTGTGAGACCCTGTACAATTATAGAAATGCTCTTTAAAAACAATTGTAAGTACGACACGCACGCCACTTGCAGTAACAATAAACGTATACATTAGATATATAAATACTAACAGTGGGTCGAATGAGGTTTATCATCAGCAATATATTTAGAACCTTAAGCCACCATATAACTACCTCAGTACTCACTTACACTATATAAGGAAGTAATGAAACAATGACTTAAAGGTGTTATTATGGTTAAAGATTTTAAGATATTATGGTCTACTATCTTATTAGAAAGACCCCTTCTATCTTCAAAAATAGTATTAATAATTATAATATTGAATTGTAAACAATTAATGAGCTGACGTCTTGAAATCTTGGATAAACAAATATAAATCAAGATATAAAACTTTGTATCTATCTAAGCATTTAATATTTGACAATTTAAATAGTGCTTATTGAACTCAATACAATATTCTTATACGTTACTATGGTTACTGAGTTATGTAGACGAAAACGCGGTAAATAAAGCAAAATGGCCGCCAAAATGACCAAAAAGACAATTCAGAAGATAATTCAGAATACATACATACATACAGATATGTGAATTTCAATTATATTTATTCTTGGAATCCAGTACAAAGCATATCTTACGCGCATGTTTCCAATGAAAAACATATGTTTGCTAAATGTCATGCGGACAAAGTCACGGGTAACAGCTAATGTAAAATAGAATAACCTAAATTACTTCTTATACGGTCAGCTATCTGCCAGAGAAAGTCCCGTGAAAACCGGTCCAATCGTTTTGGAGATAACATTGCGGGCGTAACCACGGTTAACAGATAGTCTAAATTACTTTTTACAGTGTCCGCTATCTGCCGGTGAAAATCCCGTAAAAGTCGGTCGTACCGTTTTGGAGATAGCACTGCGGGCCAAGCCACGGTTAACTGTTAGTATAAATTAAAATTGCCTAGATTACTTTTTATAAGGTCAGACTGACAGTGAAAGTTTCGTGAAGATCGGTCAAACCGCTTTGGAGTTACCACTGCGGGTAAAACCACGGTTAACAGCTAGTATGAACTACAATTGTTTGAATTACTTTTTATAAGGTCAGCTATATGCCTGTGAAAATTTCGTGAAGACCAGTCCAACCGTTTTGGAGATAGCGCTGTGGGTGAGGACACGGTTAATAACTAGTATAAATTAAAATTGCCTAAATTACTTATTATAAGGTCAGCTATCTGACAGTGAAAGTTTCGTGAAGATCAGTCCAACCGTTTTGAAGATAGCACTACGAGTGAAGCCACGGTTAACAGCTAGTGTAAACTAAAATTGCTTAAATTACTTTTTATAAAGTCAGCTATCTGATAGTGAAAGTTTCGTGAAGATCAGTTCAACTGTTTTGAAGATAGTACTACGGGCGAAGCCACGGTTAACAGCTAGTGTAAACTAAAATTGCTTGAGTTACTTTTTTATAAAGTCAGCTATCTGTCAGTGAAAGTCTCGTGAAGATCGGTATAACCGTTTTGAAGATAGTACTACGGGCGAAGCCACGGTTAACAGCTAGTATAAATTAAAATTGCCTAAACTACTTTCTATAAGGTCAGCTATCTACCAGTGAAAGTTCTGTGGAAATCGGTTTAATCGTTTTGGAGATAGCACTGCAGACGAAGCCGCAGTTAACAGCTAGTCTAAATTAAAGTAACCTAAGTAACCCGCTGTAATTTTAGCTGCCTCCCAGTGAAATTTCCGTCAAAATTGGTCCAGCCGTTTCGGAGATTACCCGGAACATAAGACAGACATACAGACAAAAATTTTAAAAATTTCATTTTTGTTTTCAGAAGCGTGTATACATTCACATACCCAATCGGTAAAAAAATATATTTTGAAATTACATACAGACACTCCATTTTTATTATATATATAGAAGAAGATATAGATATGAATAAACTTTTGCATTGAGATTTCCTGAGAATTGTAGCAAATGTTTGAATAATGATATACAATATATTAACGTCTCGCCTTATTACCAGATCCGACTAAATTCGGAGAAAATCATGACAAAATATAGGAGGATTAATTAGTTCTTACTCTTTATGGACTTGAGACGTAATGCTGTCAGAGGTTTTCTGATAATAATTATATTTTTCAAGAGAGCTAATTAAAAGTTATATGGAAATTCAAAACATTATCCGATAACTCAATATTGCTTATTAATAACTTTTAAGTATCTAATACTTCGTGTATATCTATAGAATACAAATATGGTATATACTGATTGTTCAGAATTAGTGTCGTCCAAAATTTCTTGCAGTCTTGCAGTCTTGGTCTTGTTCTTGCGTTTTTGCAAGACCAATACCAAGACCAAGTCCGCAAAATTTTAGCAAGACCAATACCAAGACTGACCCCTGCAAGACTTGTGCAAGACAAGACTAGGCCTGCAAGACTCTTGCAGTCTTGCAGCTAAGTTATATTTAAACATTATTGAGTACTAGCTGTACCAGCGTTTTTTTTAAATTGTATTAAAGAAATATAAAATTGTTAGACCATGTACAATTATAGAAATGCTCTTTAAAACAACTGTAAGTACGACTCGCACGCCACCTACAGTGACATGTAACGTATATATTAGATATATAAATGCTAACTGTGTCAAATGAGGTTTTTCATTAGCAACATATTTGGAACCTTAACCCACCATGTAACTACCTCAGTGCTCACTTAGACTGTATAAGGAACTAATGAAACAATGACTTAAAGATGTTATTATGATGATATAATATTGTCAATAAATAATACGTTTATGGTCTTTTTATTTTATCGTTTTAAAAAGACCTCTTCTATCTTCAAATTTCCTATTAATAATTATAATGTTGAATTGTATACAATGAATGAGCTGACGTCTTGAAGTCTCGCATAAATATCAATTCAAGGTATAAAGCTTTACTAGTGGGCTCCCCGTGGGCGACATTCGACCATAGTTCATTGGTTTTCTAAGTTTGAACTTTATTAGAGTTCTTTTGTCAAATGGTATAACTTCTATAATCAAAGTTTTTCATCATGGCTACTCAGTTATTTGGCACTTTTTTTAAATTATATAAACATAAAAAAATCTATATCTAAATGAAAATTGAAATTAATTATAAATTTGAAACAAAAAACAGGCGGTTACATAAGGTGGTAAGGCTCTCAAATACTAAGTAAACATAACTTTACGAAAATAAAGAAATTTATCACAACTCATGACACAATTTTCAATTAATTTTACACGACACCATAGGTGCGTGGTATTTCTGGGTGATATTGAATTAAATATAGTCTACACATTATGAGGAATAGTGATATACCCAGTATCATCATTTGGAAAAGTAATGGATACACAATATAATCAAATGATGCATCCAAAACAAAGATGTTTTTAATATTACTATTCACTTTTGAAAGTTAATTCATTTTTGTTCATAATTCATCATTAACTGTACTAAATATAATTGTTACATCAAGTTGAACTGCATCATTGTAATCCCAAAGATGTAAGTCATGGTCTCATGGATTACTTTCATGACCAAACAAATTTTCTTATTTTGATTTTACAAAGTATTTTTCGCTCATTTTTTATTGAATCATCATTTGAGTACACCATAAAGAAATACTAAATGTCATGTCATTAAAATATTGACATTGACTTTGGAAATATTGCATTATTCTTATGGCAACATGAAGCAAAGTGACATGAAGTGAAAAGCAGTCCTGTCACCTAAAAATTTTTGACATTCAATAAAACCAAAGAGAATAATAATTATTTCAGTAGTTCCATAAATTTACTAAAGATAAATTATTTATCAAATAATAGTAATGTATGTTATGAATTTACATATTATATTATTCTAACATTAACCTACAATTTAACCAGTTGATTTCAAAGGGCATATTGTAAGGCATGCAACGTCAGTCATGTTAAAACTATTTAAAAGGTAATTGGAAAGTAAGAAGGCTGAAGGATGTTCGAAACGTCTTTTGCATTTACATATATATGTTGTGTAAAATTGGAGCAGTAGTGTGAGTAATGCATATTTTAATTAATTTAATGTACTTATAATGCATTTTATATAAAATAAATAGCTTTCTGCACTTCTCCTCCATATAAACTTTAACTATGCCAAATTTCACATTCATCCGTTCACGCAATTTTCTTAAAAAGGGATACAAACCTTTGGCTTCACGTATTAATATATATGATATCTGTCTAAGCAGTTTTTAATATTCGACAATTCAAATATTGCTCATTGAACTCGATACAATATTCTTATGTGTTACTATGGTTGCTGAGTTAAGTAGACGAAAGCGCGGTATATAAATAAAATGGCCGCCATAATGACCAAAAAGACAATATAATTCATATTACATACATAGATACAGATATATGAATTTAAATTATATTTATTCTTGGAGTCCAGTAAAACGTACATCTTATGAACATGCTTACAGTGAACAACATATTTTTGCTAAACTTCATGCGGACGAAGTCGCGGGTAATAGATAGTCTAAAATAGAATAACTTAAATTACTTCCTATAAGGTCTAATATCTGCCGGTGAAAGCCCCGTGATTATTGGTCAAACCGTTTTAGACATAGCATTGCGGGCGAAGCCACGGTTAACAGCTAGTCTAAATTAAAATAGATTAAGTGACTTTTTATAATGTCCGCTATCTGCCAGTGAAAGTTTTGTGAAGATCAGTCTAATCGTTTTGGAGACAACGTTGCAGGCGAAGCCACGGTTAACAGCTAGTATAAATTAAAATTGCTTTAATTACTTTTTATAAGATCGGCTATCTGCTTGTGAAAATTCCGTGGAAATCGGTCCAACCGTTTAGAAGATAGCATCGCAGACAAAGCCGCAGTTGACAGTCTAATTTAAAGTACCCTAAGTAACCCGCTGTAATTTTTTCTATCTGCCAGTGAAATTCCCGTCAAAATCGGTGTAGCCGTTTCGGAGATTAGCCGTAATAGACAGACAGACCAACAAAAATTTTAAAAATTGCATTTTTGTTATCGGTAGCGTGTATACTTTCGTACCCAATCGGTAAAAAAATTTATTTTGATATTACATACAGACACTTCATTTTTATTATATGTATAGATTTGGTTTCAATACCGATATCGCTACACGTGCTCTAGTGTCGCAGTATCACAATCATGATCCTTTCCGTCTAGCAATAAACAATTTAAACTAATAAATATATATACAAACAAATGTATTCATGTCTCATAGAGTATAATAGTTTATTTAGCAAAGTTTAAAACTAACAGAATAGATCCAGTATAGTCACTATTTATGTTATTGATATTTTGATTCACAAGCGGTCGGTGGGCGATTGTGATTGTTTATTTGATATGGTACTTGTAGTATTTATACTCACAAATATATTTTATTATTTATTTTAAAGGGACGCCAACACACACGACATTCATTTGTTTTTTACTGGCATGGCCCTCGAGATTATATAAAGACTAGCTGTCCCCCGCGGCTCCGCACGCGTTTTTTTAAATGTATTAATTAACTATGGTGTCGTAGTTACAAATGTTTTTGAAAAAGCATTTCTGTAATGTACACACCTACTTACAATCTTACATTACGCCATCTACTGTAACATGTAACGTGTACATTAGATATGTGAATACGAATAGTATATCGAAAACAAAGTCCTCTGGTCTGTCTGTTCGCGATAAAGTCGAAAACTACAGATCGGATTTTCATGCCGTTTTCACCAGTAGATAGAATGATTCATGGGGAAGGTTTAAGTATAATTTTTCAAGGTTTTCTTTTTATTATTGAGGCGGGACAACGTCTTCCGAGCTCGCTAGTTATCTGCCCGTAAAAGTCCCGTGAAAGTCGGTCCAACCGATTAGGAGATAGTAGAATATTGCAGACGAAGTCTTGAGTAACAAAATAAAATAGTCTAAGTTACTTCTTATAAGGTGAGTTATCTGCCAGTGAAAGCCCCGTGAAAATCAGTTCAAGCATTACGGATATTGCAATGCGGACGAAGCCGCGGACAAATAAAGTACAATATGTCAACCGCTATAATTTCGGCTATCTGTCAGTAAAATTCCCGTTAAAATAGGTCCAGCCGTTTTGGAGATTACCCGGAACAAACAAACAAACACACAAAATATAATAATATAGACAAAATATTAAAAAAAATTTTTTGGTCATTTGTAGCCATATACATTCATCAAAAAGTTGTTATTTTAATTGTACATACACAAACTTTATTTTTATAATACGTAATAGATAACAAATTTTGAAAAGGAAAACAAAATAAACTTTGCAAATGTTTACGATAGAAACTTACCAGGTTACCATGGCAACGTATATAATATTAACGCTAACGATATCTCTCAAAAGGAAAAAAGTGCCCGATTTTGAAACATTCTTCATTGGTGCTCCGCTCCTATTGATCTTTGCGTGATGATATATAGCCTAAAGCCTTCCTCGATAAATGAGCTATCTATAACCGAAGGGGTTTTCTCAAATCGGACTGGTAGTTCCTGAGATCATAGCGTTCAACCAAACAAACAAACATACAAACAAACAAGCTCTTCAGCTTTATATATTAGTATAGATTTATACATGGCCAGTACACTACAGTACTGACAAAGACGCCGCCTTATTGATAGACTATGCGACAAATGTATCACAGGATTGACTATACTGTTTGATTGTTGCCGTTCATGTTCGAAATAATAAAATAAGTTTTCAGGTGCTCAGAACGAATACTTATACAGATCGTGTTGCGCTCACAAAGAATGTTGTAGTCGTACCAATATTATTTAGAATTGTAATCATTTATTGTAAACATGCTTACTAATATTATAAATGCGAGTACGAGTTTATTTGTTTGGTACGCTTTCATGCTTTAATTACTTAACTGCTCATCATAAACTTTTGTCTACACGTTGTGAGGAGTACAGAAAAGGTTACAGGACATCTTTACTATTGTCGAGGAATAAGTCAAGTCTATTTTAAGGCGAGCGAAGCCGCGAGCAAAAGCTTGAAATAATACACATAATTATTGTACCTTTCAAATGAACTGTACAAACATTTACTATGTGTCGACTTCTATCGTACGTACACCATGTAGCTAGTAGGTACATAAATGAATCAACACCATATGTTTCGTTTAACAATAAATATAGGTTAATTTTATCAGAAGTGAAAAACCTAGCCAATATTATAAATGCGAACGTGAGTTCGTTTGTTTGTTACGCTTTCACGTCGTAACGACTTAACCGATAATGATATGTTGTCTACACGTTGCACGAAGTATGGAAAGAGACATAGAATATCTTTTATCAGGGAAAAAGTTCTAAAGTCGTGAGATAGGTTAATTAAGGCGAGCAAGGCCGAGAGTAAAAGCTAGTAATAATACACATTATTGCTATACCTGTATATTGAACTGTACCTAGAAACATTTATTATGTACTGACTTCTGTCGTACGTACAAAATGTAGCTACTAGATACATAAATACAGTAGCAGTATAGATAAGTTTAATTCAATAATGAATTTAGATTAATTTCATCGAAAGAAAAACGGAACGCATACACGCCTAGACACGTAGTATATTCTATTGTTAGGTAAGAAGGCACAAAACAGCTGGTAACAAAATATAGAAATTAAATTTTTGACGCCCATATCAAAATTTCTTCATCCCAAGGATGGAGAATTAATAATATTTGGTAAATTATTCAATAAAACAATCAAGATTAAATTAATTTCTAAAAATAAAAAAACCCTATGCTAAATGAATGGAAAAAGTATCGTCATTTAGACACGGTTAAATAACATAGATTTTTTTTTTAATTTTTTAGAATGATTTGTACGATACCCAAACCAAAAAACTAAACTTGGTAAATAACGGGCACTCATATGTTTTTGTAATAAGCTCAAAATGTACTGATCTGTTGTCTTTTTTTAAGGTCTAACCTAACGCTTTTAAAAAACAGAAATAGGCTTACATATAATTGGAAGACTTGCAAGATTCTTGCAGCAAGACCAAGACCAAGACTTAGAGCGCAATACCAAGACCAAGACCAGGTGTATTGATGCAAGATCAAGACTAAGCCAAGTCTCGTCTTGGTCTTGAATTTGGGCAACACTATTCAAAATATTACTGAAAAGTTATAGATGTGAAACTTGAACCATAGGTTCCTTATAAGCTGTAGGTATAATAGGTTTATTGTATTATACTATATAGTACTCTACTAATAGTATAGTGTTTTGTAATAGTACTAGGAAAATATATTTGAGAAATCGTTCCAATTTCAATGAACTTAGTAGCAATTTACCAACGTTTTAATTGAAATCCTCTAGTAAACTTTATTATTTAGAATGTCGTTTACAAATTAAGAAAGATGCATTTTGTAAAACAAATACTTATGCCAGCAAAAACTTTTTGAAATTATAATGTAAATTCCAAAATTATATTTTGACTGAATACCTAGTTTCTTTCACCTTAATATTCCAATAACGAATACATTCCAAGAATTTGAGTTATTCTGATCGCGGTATTATAATAAGAAAAATATATTATTGTACTTCGAAACACACGGTGTCTCGACGGTCTGATAAAATATATAAGCTTTTGATTTCAACTAGACGCAACTACACAATTTTTATAAAGGTGCTTATCATTACATAGTATAAAATAAAGTCCCCTAACGCGTCTGTCTGTCTGTCTGTTCGCGATAAACTCAAAAACTACCGAACGGATTTTCATGCGGTTTTCACCGGTGGATATAGCGATTGATGAGAAACGTTTTAGTATATAGTTTGTCAAGGATTTTTTGATAATCAGGGCAGGACAACGTCCGCCAGGCCCGCTAGTAATATATAATCTCATATCACCTTAAATACTTAAAACAGCAGCCAAACACGATAAAACCTCCAAACGATATTAAACATATACCCTATATTATGTTACGTTCTCTGAAGTTACTTAATTTTAATGTATAAATTGCGGTAATTATTTAAGTAAACAGGAGTTTTTCGCCGAAAATGGCGAGTAAAGTCAGACCTCTTTAGCATTGGCCTATTAGGAACTGACCTGAATCCGTTAATGTCAACATTTCTCGTGTTTCATGAGTTACTCATGTATAAGTTTGTATATTTATCAATGTCTATTTTATTAAGTAAGCGTAAGTTATGTATATATTCTATTATTATTAAATTACTTAAAATTCCGATTTTATCACGGAACATATTGGTAATGACTACGTCCGGTACCGCTACGACACACCCGAGAGGCAAGACAATGCTACCGGAACATTACTAGCGCCACCATATTAGAGATATATCGGGGGAGCCACTACTGACCTGCGATACCGCGCTATTGACTATATCGGGGGTGTTACTAATGACCTCAAACGCTATCGGTTGAAGTTATCGGCTGTTCATTATTCATCCTGGTGTGAGACGTTATTGGTTGGAGTTCGGGATATAAAGGGCAAGATGTCGTTGATCTGCACGCTCTCGTATGTGAAAGTTATTGTAAGGCGAAGCTCTACCCGGATGAATTTCCCTGACCGACCGGCTGACTATACATTATTTTATAACAATATGTAAGATATATTTCCGCATCTCCAGTATAAAACATGTAAATGAAGTTTTAGTTTTAAACAGGAATATGACTCAAGTTGTAAAAAGAAGGTAAAGTTTTCACATTATTTCTGAGAGGACGCAAGAAGTGTTGAAGTTTACGGGGGACGTTTAAATTGTCGCTTCGGTACACGGAACTGTATGTGTTGGTGTGCCATCTGTGACCCGGTGTAACGCAGCTCTGTGTGGACCACAGACCTAAAACCGTGAAACATTGTAGCAAACGTATTTAAAGTTACAAAGATGAACGTTATTGTAAAGAACGATATTATAAATCAACTACTTATAAGTGATTCACAAAATATGTTGTGGTGAAAACTTTTTTTTTATATATCTTAGGAGGTAAACGAACAGATCGGTCACCTGATATTAAGTGATCACCACTGTCTGTAAACACTTGTAACACCAAGGGAGTCGCAAATGCGTTGCCAGCCTGTGTTTGGGGAGGGGGAGGGAAGGTGGGTATCCGGTGCTCTCACTGACCGAACGAAACGCAACAATGCAACCACTGTTATTTCACGTCGGTTTTCTGTGGGTCGGGTGGTAGTACCCCGGGCGAGCCGACCCAGTCGTGCTGAAACCAGTAGTACCTTCAGCGTGGCTCTACCACCTACCACAGTTTTCGACTGTTTAGACAATATGCTACCGTCCCCAAGTTTAAATTGTTTTACCAAACGTCGATTAATCTATTAATGCCAATTACTTCATACCTTAGTGTGTTACATCTTTATTCTTATTGTTGTTTAGAAGAGACTGTATTCAACTTTCGTAAATTAAAAAAAAATGTATGTATATTGAAAACTATATTTTCGTATTACTGTTCGACATGCGTAATACAGTGTGTAATCATCTTTGTTAACATTTACTAAGTATACCGTTTTTTTAATTCTCACTTAACTACACGAATTGGGATGTTGTTACATACCTCAATAAAATAAATACAACGGATGTCTTTATTAATATCGAATTATTTCATGATATATTAAATATTTAATAAAATATGATAGAATGCTTGAGTATAAAACAGTCAGGTGATAAATAGGTACTATTACCAATCTTCTATACCTATAATAAGAATGTAAATCTAACGTGTCAGTTTTCGATTTTTGTGAAAAAAATTGTTGCAGGTGTCTACGAATAAGTAATAGAATACATTTTTATAGATGTCTGTCTGTCTGTCTGATTGTATGAACACGCATTAGTGATAAAGTAGTGGGTTCACAATATAACCTCACCAAAAAATCATAAAGCTTCTCCTCGAGAGTAACTGTTAGTCTTTGTTTCATTAAAATCGGTCCACTCTATCAAAAGTTATTGTAATTTTAATGACGACGAGCCTTAAGTATGAGAGAAAAGTAGATAAGCAAATGGACTAAATACGTTCAGATGATTTTATTAGTCACCGTTTTGTACATCAGGTTCCACGTGGACGAAGTCGCGGTTACAGCTAGTTAATAATAAACCAACAAAAACAATTAGTATTTGTTTAAAAATATATCTCTATTATTTACGTAGACAAAGGAGAAATAGTATTATATCAATTCCTATACTTTGTGATCTCTTGTTTCAATACTTTTTACGCTACACCCAATAACGCTTTTTTTATCATACGAAGAACATAAAAAGGAATAGAGGAAAAAGATTACCATTAATGAAAGCTTCCCTTGGCAAACGATTTATCTCCCCCTCGTTATCCCTCAAGCTTACGGTACCTATTGATGTATTTATGTCGGATATTTGGAATGTACTTAGAGTATCATAATTAATAAAATCAGCTCTATCATTTCTTTTTAATAATCTTAATAAAAATGTTGTTACTATTATAAATATTAAATATTAAGGTAATGATCGGTTTAAATAGTAGTGTTTTTCATATGTTATAGCTCTAAAGAAGGTACATACAGGTGTATTATTATGACTTATAGATAAAACTTTCTAATATCCTGAGACTATATACCTTGAAAATTAGATACGTAATCATAGTTCATACTAGATTATGCTCATCAATTTTCAAAGCTTATACGAATTAAATATAGTTATGTTATAGCTGAAAAACTAGAGATCTCACGATGGATAGTAAATGTAGATGGAAAATGTTACTAAATAATTATTAAGCACAAACAATTTGTAATTATTTGTAATGTTCTAACATGAGAATGAACGATACAGAACACTTTACAATATTATAATATTATACGTAAAAAGTAAATGGGTGGTGGAAATAAAAAAAAGTCGAGACCGTCATAAGGAATGCTGAAGGATGTGAAAACTCAAAACAATGAAATAACTGTTCTCTTTTGAGATTTTAAATTGATTATAATGTGAATGACAATTTTTTAATTTTGAAATTTGTTTATTGAATTTATTAACATTAGTGTGGTTTTTATATCTATTGGCACTCGGAGCAATAATATATAATATGCATTTTTATGAAGCCTATTTAATTAATCAACCGTGTGATGAGCTGCATAATATCAGTATTACATGCACACGGACCCCCACACTACGCGTCGCTAGTCTGACGCAAGCCGCGCAAGCGCAATACCGCCGGTCACGCTTACTAGCATGTTATCACGCGAAAATATGAATATATCTCCTGCCAAAAACCGCTCAACAAGCCTGAAGAAGTTATCACTTCAAATAAATTAAATATAGAAAATCTCGAAAACGTTAAATAATATTCTTATGCACATCGAAATTTTCGAATAGTTCTCGATTCGAACAGAGTTGATGAGGTAGGTTGGAATTTAAACAAAGTTAGTTTGTTGCGGTTTCCGAACACGGATAGCCACTCAATCGTTGAGCAATCCGCGATGGCCTGGAACTTGCACAATCGGTACAGTTTTATTGACGAGGAAATAAGAACTAAAAGGAATTCATAGTATCTCACCAGATAGGTTTGTTCAAAGTTCAATACGGTCGTATTTTACGAGTCTAGGACTTCGTCCGCGTTATTACTGTTCGTCTCGTTTGCGTCCGGAAAATGTAATCCACTGAACCACTTCCTAGTTTCCCGGATATTAACGAAAAAGTATGCTTTGAAAACCAGATATAATAGGTATAATATTAGGTGCACTTTGCTTTGATTTGCAAATAGCCGGCTTAAAACGTCATAATAAATTAGGTTTTATTGTGATTTCTGTTATAAAACTTTATTAAATTACTTGGTCATCTATACATATAATCAGAACGTAAATCTAACGTGTACGTATGTACTTTTTCGATTTTCGTGCAAAAGTTGTTGCAGGTGTCTAGGAATATATATATATATAGTCCTCCTCATCGATTTCGATGACGGCGACTTCAAAACGTTTCATTTCTTTCGAGCGTGGGTCCTAATGTGACTTGCGAAACCAAACTTGCTCTTGAAAACCCGATCACATACAGAGCAGTAGAGCTGGCCATTTTGATTGTATGTATACGTGTACGAAGGTTTCAGTCTATCTTTTAATACTTGGCGTTTTTCGTCAATTATTTGCAAACGGTTATGCTCAAACCTTGCAACACTTTTAAAGATGGTAGAGCGCCAAGACGACCGACGACATTCATACATTTCAATCATTTTTAGAAATGTCTGTCTGTCTTTTTGTATGAACACACACACTGCTAAAGCACTGGGTTCACAATAAAACCTCAGCAAGAAATTCATAAAGCATATCGGGAGTAACTTAGTCTTTGTTTTATTAAAATCGGTCCACTATATCAAAAGTTATTGTAATTTGAATGACGGCTCAAAGTAAGTATGAGAGCAAAGTAGTAATCTACAAGTATACTAATATTAAAAGCTTATTTGTGTGGTTAAACGCGCTAATCTCAGGAACTACTAGTTCGATTTAAAAAAAATTCAGTGTGAGATAAGCCGTTTACCGAGAAAAGCTATATATCATCACGTTAAGACCACTAGGACCGTAGCACCAATGAAGAATGTTTCAAAATCGGGGTGTCTTTTTTCTTTTTGAGAGTTTCGACTGCGTGTTAGCGTTAGCCTAAAGTAACTATTCCACGCGGACGAAGTCACGGGCACAAGCTAGTCTAAAATATTTTCAGATAGTATACTGCTAATCTATATCTATACCAATATTATAAAGCTGAAGAGTTTGTTTGAATGAACGCGTTAATCTCGGGAACTACTGGTCCGATTTGAAAAGTTATTTCAGTTAGATAGCTCATTTATCGCGGAAGGCTATAGGTTATATATCATCACGCTAAGATCAATACGAGCGGAGCACCAATGAAGAATGTTTCAAAATAAGGGTAACTTACGTATTATTTAAAAATCTTTTCACCTTCTACGTAAACGAAGTCGCGAATTAAAGTTAGCGTTAGCACAAAGTAACTATTCTACTGCGGATGAAGTCACGGGCAGAAGCTAGTGGTTTTATATATATGAAATTATGAGTCCCATAAAAGAGGTGGTAGAACCACGCTGAAGCTATTACTGGTTTGAGCATGAATGGGTCGGCGCGCCCGGGGTACTACCACCCTTTCGCAGAAAACCGACGTGAAGTAACAGTGTTTGCATTGTTGCGTTTCGTTTGGTCAGTGAGAACGCCGGATAACTCACCGCCACTCCCCCTCCCCCTTTCCCCACTCCCCCTTCCCCAAACATAGGTTGGCAACGCACTTGCGACTCTTTTAGGGCCGCAAATGTCTATAGACGGTGGTGATCACTTAACTTCAGGTGACCCACCTGTTCGTTTGCCTCCTATGATGTATAAAAAAAAGAATTTTGATACATTTAAATCACGTTTACCCCACACGAATTTAAAATCGCTGCTATACGACGCGTAGGAGTAATTCAATATTAGATTTTCATTCACACGGTGAGTAGAAACGGTGAACATAATTGGCATCGTTAACACCCGGAGCAAATTGGACCGGACCCCGACGTACGCCTGATAACATCAAAGAGTTAATCATACTGTAGAGGTTTAATTGTATCGCCACTACCGGAATACGAAATTAAAACTACGGCGATTATATAACATACTTTAATTAGTGATCGTCTAGACCAGGGGTGGCCAAGCTCCTTGTTAGTCCGAGCCATATTTCAAAATATGAAAGTTTTCGTGACCCGCAATTAAGTACGTATTTAATAGGTATGCAAAAAAAGGTATTAGTTTTTTTTACAGAGATGATATTTATTGAAAACTTATAAATAAACGTTAAGTTAGCTCAAAGTAAATTATTCCACGCGAACGAAGTCACGGGCATAAGCTAGTTCAATATAAAGTTACTATTAAGAAACTACGATTTTTATATATAGTACGCCGATGTTCGCCGATGTGTATTTCCTTGCTCTACAGAAGTGGGGCAAGCGCTGTGGTACTTACATGCAGGACGACGTAGACTAAATTGCAGTTATCATATATATATATATATATATATATATATATATATATAGTCTTAGTTCACGGCACGATCCATGGGAATGATGTTGTTATTTTAATACTATCTCATTGATGTTTCCCAATAAATAGTGTCCTAATAATAATATTATATAGTTGTTGAAATATGATTGATTAGCCTTTGCCCGCGGCTTCGCTCGCATTAATGTAGATTGGACCTACATACAGTTTATTATTTCTGGATGAAACATTATGTGTCCTTTTTGTACTCCTAACAACGTGTATGCAAAATTTTATGATGACCGGTTGAGTAATTAAGGTGCAAAAGAGTAACAGTTATGCAAACTCACTTTCACATTCATAATATTAGTAAGTATAACATTAATCAAACGATATAGAAATGCCTGTACTTAACATATACCTTAATGTAGCACACAAATAAATGCAAGTATTTATCTGACGAAAATCGAAAACCCGACGGGAGTTCTATAAAGAAATAATCACTCTTCGAACACATCAGTGACAGTCGAACGAAGAGGTCACGCGACTTGCTGATAATCTATAGAATGAACACGTTTGCCTTGTCTGTCAACAAATAAACTTAATGCTCTTTGATCTCGATACATAATATTGTATTATTTTGTTGTTTATAAAATACATTTATTAGTTGTGTTTTTTAAAGTTTTTTTGACTATTCCAGGTTTAGTAGCATAAGTTACATTTTGTTTCTTTGTATTTGTTGTTTGTATTTCTTTGTATTAAAACTTTCAATGTATTAAATACCTTTTTTCTATTGTTAGTGTCGTTTTTTTCTACAAACGTAGAATAAGGCGAAAATATAATTTTTGAAAAGATTTTTGTCTTGTTACGCCAAAGAAGTATAACTTCTGACGCGTGTACATAAATAAGTACACACACACTTTTTTTTCTAATTATGGCCACCACATCATACAAACCGTTACGTTGAAAGTTTTGCTATTATTCTTACACCAAACTATGAAATATATAGGGTTAAAACTGGATTGCTACGTGCAGCGACAAATAGATCCGTGTAGTGTTTATTAATAACTAGCGGGCCCGGCAGAGGTTATCCCGCCCTGATTATAAAAAAAATCCTGGACAAATTATATACCAAAACGTTCCTCGTGAATCACTTTATCCACTGGTGAAAACCGCATAAAGATCCGTTCAGTAGTTTTTGAGTTTATCGCGAACAGACAGACAGCAGACAGACGCGGTAGAGGACTTTGTTTTATACTATGTAATGATAGTATACTGTGAATGAACATGAAATCAGTTTAGTACACTAGAAAACAAATACAAGTTAGCAAAATGGTTATACACCGGCTAAAATCAATTTTCTTTGGCCACAATATTAAAATGTGACACTCAATTATACCATCACTACATATTATAAAACAAAGTCCTCTGCCGCGTCTGTCTATCTGTTCACGATAAACTCAAAAACTATTAAACGGATTTTCATGCCGTTTACACTAGTAGATAAAGTGATTCATAAGGAAGGTTTAGGTATATAATATGTCTGAGTATTTTTTATTATCAAGGCGCGACAACGTCCGCTGAGCCTGCTAGTAACTATTAAAATGATTGCCTGTTATGCTTTCACGTTTTAACTATTCAACCGATCATCATAAAATTGTGCACACATATTATTAGGGTTAAAGAAAAGCACAAAAGAATATACATATGTTTTCATTCAGATAAAATGTATTTTCCCCGAGGGATACACCAAATTTTTATTAATACAAGTAAAAGCCACTCATAAATAAAGATTGTTTGAAATGATTATTTTATGTAAACAAAATATTGAAATATGTATCCACATTCCTAGAATATCTATAACATTTTGAAACAAAGCAGAATTTGCCCAACAAGTGAAATGACTAATAGAGACCACAGTTCAAAAATATAATTAGACTTTAAGAAAACCCCTCTGTGGTGACATCGCAACGGAGTATTGCACGCCTTTTCATACTGAAAAATGTATGCACCATAATCATTAAAATTATGTGTACATTTGATCATGTGTATTACCGGAAACCAGTTTGCTAAATTATAACTAAGTCAGACTAATGACAATTTACTAGATCGTTTCAACAAGAATACTGTGTATTTCTGCGAAATTGAGATTACAATTAGCAGAGAATTAATGTATCATTTAAAATGTAAGTTACAAACTTACTTGCTTGTAAGCGTGTACTTTAGTTTAATCTCCTGTCGCTTTATAGGCACTATCCATTCGGAACTTTATAAACGATTGTGAGGCCCGCTGTCACTAGGAAAAGGAATTAATCACAGCTCCGGCTAGCAACTAACCGGGATATGTCCCAACTATATATACCCGCTTCAATTTATGAATTGATTTCTCTTTGCTTGTTACAATTCATACCTTTCTCAATCTTAATTACAATATAGTTTATTAAACCCGTTGGAATAATATTGTTGAATTAATTGTTCAGTATTACCTTAAGTGTAACAACTGGATCATCAACATATCTATAATCTCGTTGCTCAGCAGGTGAATATACATTTGCTCGGTAAATGCTTGTATGTATAGTGATATTAGTATATTATCTATGTTGGTCTTTTACTTCTTCAGAACATTTAAAACCATTAAAACAATATGTTTAGCGCCATCTTTGAACTGTTGTGAATAACATTTGTTATTATTTTTAATTAAAGTTACGTGATATACGTGATTTATTATTTTTTTATTCTCAGGCTTATGGTGACCATTGTGCAACCAAGGTAGTGAATAGCTTTTTGGACAGGCACATTTGTAATATTTGTATCTTTTTTCGATGTTTACTTTTTGTTTTTGTTAGCTGTTTACATGTTGTAAGTTCTGTTATATTTATTGTCAAAACACCGACTACACGTCCGTACATTACTTTGGGCCTCCATTGAAAATCAGCGCTGCAGTAACACCCAGATGTGCTGCAGCACTTAGCTGAATGGAGGTGCCTTTGTTGGATATTCTAATAAGCTATGTATATGTTCATCTTGTTGTTTTGATGTTATCCAGCAATAAAGACATTTTCTCTCTTTCTTCTTTCTTCTATATCAAAATTATTTGGATTTTCGGAAATAACATTTCATGTCTATGTCTATAGTATATGCAACATTAAATATGTTACTTATTACAGTGTATAGATTACTAGCAACTTGCCCCAGCTTCGCACGGGTGTAATGCAGATATCCATTTTAATGAAATACTGTTAAGGACAGTTTTGATCTGCATGACATTTACAACGTATGTAATGTATTTAATTGGATAATGAATAATACTGTATTGCATAAAGAAGTCGGTTAAATAGCTTGGTAAATAACACTTAATTATTTTTGTAATAAGATAAAAATGGTTACTGTGCGTTATCCCTTAGAGATAAATATATACCATTTTGGACTTTTTTATCAATCTTTTTATGATATACAGTTTTGTAGTAGATTAATTTGATCTATTTCGTAAGGTTTAGCTTGCGTTTGCAATTTTAGCGCACAAAAATATGTTTATTATTTCTATGCTATATAATATGTATGTTTAAAAGATGTAAGGGAACAGACAGCGGAAACGACTTCATTTTAAATTATGTAAAGATTACCATACTGATTTTACCATACTTGATTCCCAAATTATTTTTCTCTAATATCTTTAATGCAAAATTTAGTTTCTTTGGTGGTTAATTATAAGTAAGTTATACATATATATTAATGCACAAATAGGTACATAAGTACATCTTATATATTACTACAGTATATAAGCTAATATCATACGATATTATTACGTCCAGTAATTTTTGTATGATGCGCGTACAAGCCACAGAAAGGCAAACCAAGATGAAAATTCTAAAAATTACTGAAATGTGTACTGTCATTGATTCTAAACCCTAGATTGTTTTTTCTGAAACATATTTATTATACAGATTTCGTATCTTTACTTCTTATATTATAAGTATATATATATATATTACTATTACGTTGAGAGACAAAAAAAACATTTTTTCTGTGAGATGTATTATATTCGTTCACTCGCCTTCCTTCAGCAGAGAAAATTAAAAGTGCTCCGTAAAAATCTCACTCCAGTTCATTGCGAAATATAATGTAACTCGGAGTGAATAAACAAGAAATATGCGGTCTCCTAGTGTTTTGTTTTAGCGTTTATAAACCCGGGGGCCTTTATGGTTTATAGCTCAATAATGTAGGCCGTAAAAACCCCTGGACCCTCGTCCGATCTCACTCCGGTAGAATTGAGTCGTCCTATGAGTCTCTTCGAGTCCGTTAAGGCTTCTTGAATAATTCCGCTTTGTAGATATCTAACAAGATGGTAATATACTTTCTGCGCTTTCCTTTACTATCTGTTATAGATACAACTCATCTTATACCTTCATAAATACAGGAAATCTTGTTACGATTTCAAAGGAAAATAATGGTCTTTCTGATTGAAAAATCACTTGCTTGGTTTCCACAGCGATATGAACTGACATACATTTTATATGTATGTCAATTTATATGTGTAATAAAAAGTTATTATAGACATTTTTGTCTAACAGTGTTATAGAAAATGAAAAGCAACGTGTAAGTATTATTATTGACAATACTTTATTTATAAAACACGTTTTTAAATAATTATTTGCAAATATAGATGGACAATAATCTTATAGTCAGATGCTGTAGAACTAAATTTCTGTTTAAATCCTATATATTCATAAAAAATAGAGTAATTTAAATAATTAACAAATGGGATATTGCTCTTTTGCTCCTGTATAAATCAATAGCATATTTAAATTATTATCTATGTTCGTATAAGTATTAAGTATATGTGTTTACACATTTTTTTACTTATGAATAGTGTATAAATATTAAAATTTAACTTTAAGAGTAACAAAAGAATTATGTCAAAAATGTCGTCAAATAAGTCTTATATTTTAATTTAGTTAGCTTCATTTTCTAACGCTTTAAATAAACAAAATGTACAAGAAATTATTCCTGCTGCGAATAGGACCGTCGGTTGATGATAAATTTTGTAGTAGTAAATCGATTTTTTTTTCTCGAGCTGACTACGCTATTGACCTAGCAAGGTCTTAACAGCTTCACCGGACTACAGTATTTTAGATATAACAACATAAGAAACTAATACTTCTTTATCTATGTAAAGGCTAGCAAATGCACTCATCTCCGCTCGCTTTATTTGGGAGAAATATCTTCGAGTCGATATATTATTTTATTGCAATATGGATATATTTTAAAATGTCTGAAAGTATTACGGGCAGTACGGTGGAATATTATTTCAATGTCCGAAGGTTCGAACCTCGGACTACCAACGAATTTTTCTGAATTCGCGTACATTTACTAATTTAAATTGGTAACACTATCGGCTGACGGTGAAGGAAAACATCGTGAGGAAACCTGAACCCGAGAAATGTTCTTGTAGTACTACTGTGTGTGGGAAAAATATAGAACTGTGGATTTCTCAGAGTTTGAAATCGCCTAGACGTCGTGGGCTGACGTGATGATTACGCCCATACCTTCCTTCGAGACGAGGCCTATGGCCCTGCAATGGGTCTCTTACATGCTGATGATGATAATATCTAAAAGTCTAATTGATAATTTATATAGGCTATCAATTTAGGAATCACATAGGAGAGTAGGTATCAAGTACAAAATATCGTTAAAATCTGTTGTGTTAAAATTGATTTAAAATGAAATGAGATAATTTTATTTTTAATAGTTATTGTTTTTTACGAAATTTTAATTGAATTGATCGAATCGAATTGATGTTTTGTATAGCCTACTAAATTTAATGACAAATATTTCCTATGTATAAAATTTGTACATACATAAATCGACGGAGAAAAAAAGAATGTCTATTTAACGATTGCCAAATGTATTATTGACAATAACTGTAGTACCCTATTAATTATAAAATGATATAAACTTCTCGTGTACACAATTCTATATAAACCCGTCAATAATTTTTATTTTAAATCTGGTTGGTTACACAAACAGATTATAATTTTTTTAAAGTCATACTTTACGAATATGTTATTCTCTTTTATAATAAATATTTATCACAAAATTTCGGATAAAATAAAATACAAATATGCAGTCATAACTATAAATCTATTAATATAGACAGATAGATAAAATTTATTGTCACAATTAACGCGATACTGAATTTATGTTCGTCTCGATGAATGTGATTTAGAGACGAGAAAAGGTAAAGAAACACCGTCATTTTCTTCATCGACATCTAAATTCAACTTATATACAAGCTAAGTCACAACAAAATTGAGAATATCTTAACATTTTTTTTTCACAGATAATTCGAAATAAGATCACCACACCTTGTATTTTATACGTGTTCATCAAAAGGAATAAATTTTACCTGATGAAATGTAAAATAAGGACCAGAAAAAGAATTTTCCGATACCCGTCTATAAATAACACGACGAAAGTTTCTAAATACACTGTTATGAGAATGAAGGAGCAAACAAGAGTACAGTTCATATCATGTTAAGTGATCACCGTAAACTATAGTTATCTATGATCAACTTAAAACTTCCCTCGTGGTGTTATATGGCACTCATAGAAAGAAAGAAAGAAATACTTTATTGTTGGAACAACCATACAATTAAATTAAATTACACAAACTAATTAGACAGAATGAAAAAAACATTTTAAAAATGAAAAATAGATGTCCAACAATTGGCGAACCCATTCAGCAAAAATCTGCAATACAGTAAGTAGTACTGCAGCGCTGATTTTCGATGGGAGCCCATATGATGAGAAACGTAGGTAACATAGGTTGCCACTTAAGAAAAATGAGGTGAAATGCTTCGTGTTATATGGATGATTCTTGATGATTGACTCATACCTTTCATACCGGAATAGAGTAGCGTGAGTAGAAATAGTGATTGTTCAGGTAAGCCTTCTATGGATTTAGTTAGCCTTCCAGATATATCAGGGATAACCCCGAAACATGGTGTGCAGAAGAGTCACTTTGGCGAGTCGCTCATCATGAGTTAACGTTTGATAAAATTTTCTGGCTTTAATTATATTTATTTTTATTTGTCGGGTCTAGAACGCGTAAAACATTTTAATTGCTTAACGTTTTTGCCTGATTATAGATACAAATATAGGCCAAAATCCTCTAAATAAGTTAAAAAAAGGATATGCAAAAACATATGTGTATACTTACATACGTAAGTAATAAATTATACTTCTTTAGCTTAAAAAAGACATTAAATGCAATTGATAACGTAAAAATTCACTCTCATAATTTTTCCCAAACGCGCCAAAAGAAGAATAACAACATGGAACAGAAATTTAGAAACATTAAAATCTAAAGATAAAGATAAAAGAAATCTAAGAAAAATCTAAAAATTCAATCACTCAATTGTTTGTGTTATAGAAGAGACGATTACTCATCTTTATAATCCGTAGAACGCTATATTTCTAATAGACTAAAAACTGAAAAGTATAAGAAATACTGCACAAATAAAGAGTAGAAAAGTAATGTAGCCTATATGTGATAACTCAGCTATTCTAGTAACTTAATAATTTATACATCAACGCCTAGTGAGAGCTTTTAAAATATGTAACAGCAAAATATTATTATTATTCTTTAAAAATAATATAAGACTAAAATTGGATTATATTTAGTACTGTTTATGAGATTGGTCCACTTCACAGCGAAATCTGTTTTTAGTGAACGTCTACATTCTGGAAACAATATAAAATTACTTTGTTTTTATAAGCTTATGTAGGATATTGCGACATTTCTTTTTTCTATTTGTGAGTAAGATATTGATTAAGTACTGACAGTCGTCAGCCATTTCGATCGTGTTAATTAAAATATAAAGTATTGTCAGGGACAACACGACTTTCTATCACTGAACCAATTTTCAAAGACTGTCTTCTAGAGGCCCACAAAGGTAAACTTCTTCTTTATACATAATAATTTTCAATGAATACTAATAAAATTCTAATTTTACATTTCATTTTAAGTTTAAGCGAAAATATTTTAAAATGTAATTCAAACAATTCGAAATTAACTATAACGTAAAACACTAAAATCGATAACAAATCATAAAACCCGTCACAAAATACAAACTATTTATAATCGGTAATAATAATAAAATTCTAAAGTTACATTTAATTCAATCATATTACAGTTTATGTGAAAACTTTTTAAAATGTTATTCAAGCAGAAATTAACTGTAACATAAAACACTAAAATCGACAACAAATCATAAAACCTGTCACGAATTACAAAGTAATCATATCGTACTACTAATAAAATTCTAAAGTTACATTTCATTTCAATCATATTACAGTTTATGTGAAAAAAAATTAAAATGTTATTCAAAAAATTCGAAATTAACTGTAACATAAAACACTAAAATCGATAACAAATCGTAAAACCCGTCACAAATTCCAAACTAATCATAGCGTAGCAATTGCTCCGCTAGGAAGTGGTTAATTTTCCCAATCCCGAGGTCGCGTTAACGTTGCGCTCGTAACTGCCTCCCCACCAATTAGCTTTTACTACGCTTGTGGTCCGATAACTACTCCCAAAGACTTATCTGTCGAACGATCATGGCATTATATCCTAGTAAACACTAGTAGGATTTTATCTTACCTTGCCTTGTCCCGGTCAACGAACAAGTTAGAATTTTATTGCTGTACAAACTACCCGCAGTTTCACTTCCAATTGTGTTGGTGATTACGTGTTAATGAATAGATAATTACTTGTAGGTAAGCGTTAAACTTTTGGTACTTAATAGTCAACATTAAATCCTGTTTAGTTTTTAGGTTATTTGTCATTGTTAGAGTTTAGTAGTAATTTTCTCAGCCTAAATACCAGTTACATTTTGTTCTTCTTTACGCCAAAGTGTGTCTAATAGTGATTCCATTACAATTTAAAAACAATTGCGACCACCGAATAATGGACAGTCACTATTCAACACTGTTATATTGATCTGCGTATATATCTCTTCACATTGAGTTTAAAGGATCCCATATCATAAGAAGGAAGGTGGCTGTTCCAGAGCTTCACGATACAGAGGTTACTGTAAAGCTGTGGCTCCGAAGTCATCTGTTTAGTTCGGTTACAGAAGGAAGAGAAGAAAATTGAAATGTACTGCTCTTTTATGATACAGGTGATAAGAACACGTTCAACGAGGCAAAATATGTAGATAATATCGATGTCGCTCTACATCTTAACATCAAAAATTAAATAAAACTAGAACTTAGTAAACCGCAGTATCTAGGTAATCAATGGTTTATCGCATTCGATGTGATTGGTAGTAACCTATTACCTACATGTCATAGAAACTTAATGTTAGGATAGACGGAATTGGCGTACCGCCAGAATAATCCACGTTGAATAATAGCTAAGTATTCGTGCTTGGGAAGCGTTTGTATTATTACCAAGTAAATTTGTACATATTTGTATTCTGTCATTAACTACATGCTTATATAAACAACATATAATAATATGACGTGTGTTGTTTACATTCATATCTTAAACAGAGACTTTGTATAATCAAAGCATAATATATGAATTCACATTGAATAGTATTGTCTAGTAACTTATTGTTTTTAAAGGATAAATCAGTTTTGTTTCAGTTATTACTTAATTTTTCTGACGCAGCCATATAACTGTGAGCAAAATTAAAGTATTTTAATCGTGTTATGGTAAATGAACATGTCGCTCTACCCATACTTATTTGATATGGGTCGACGCGTTTGTAGGATTTGTGAAAGTCCTTCCCAGTTTTGCGCTTCATAATACGGCTCTTGAATATATATCGACTTATTAGAAGTTAATCCTCCCTTCTTGAAAATAAATTTTATTGAGCATGAAGTGATAATGGGTCAAATTAAAACCGAGTTTATTCCTTAACCAAAAGTTAAGTTACTTTAGTAAAGATTTAATAGAATATTCAAGGTTTGATATTGTAAAATGTGTTGGAAATTCTTGAAAATGAAGTGAAATAAGTTCATGATTTGTGACTTATATAATTTGCTTATATCATATATTAAAAGTTTTAGAATATGATATATAATATTATGAATTTTCATTCTTCTCTCTTACAATAATCAGAGATCCACGGTTCTGTATAAAAAAAAATTCAAGTGATTAAGCATAAGTAGTTAAATACAGTTAAATCATCATATTTTTTTCTTTTAATTTTGAATACTTGGCTCTTATCTAAAGTATATAACGATGTCTTAATTAAATATAAATTTATTAATTTTAAGAAAACATGATGTTTAGCGTTAAGCGATGTGTGAAGTGGGGCAAACAATGTGGTGCGAAGGAAAGAGGAAGTAAATGTTGTAAACGTAAAGTAAACATTGTTTACAAAACATTTTGTAAGCAAAGTATAAAACGTTGGTTTAATTTTAATACATTGTTAAGATAATAAACAACGCAGATTAGCTAGTTAGCTATTGGCTAGTTTTTTTTTAAATAGAAGTATTAAATAATTCGCTTGCAGTCGTGTTTCTTGGCTGATACTCAATAAAATAATACAAGAGAAATAATAAATTGTACATGACAATATTTCACATGAAATATTTTCAATCATTGTTGACTAAAAATTTCATTTACCTGTGCTAATCATTATATATACGTGCGTTTTACTGCTGTTCAAATTTAATGAACAAAGTATATTATTGAGTTCTGAGGTGTTTCATCGAAATGCATTAATTGATAAATTATTTTGGAATGAGTTTAACCGTTAGCTATATAGTGTATTTCGGTTAACTGGTATAAGTAATTTTAAATAATTCTACAATACGATTTATGTTGACAATTAATAACACATATGCTAACTTATATTCAGTATAAAATAATTCATAATGAATATAATCCAAAATATTTCAAGCGTGTTGTGATATTGACCAAATTTTACAACGATTTACTGTTGATTGCAAACGATTAAGTACTTTTGTTGGTAACTGAGAGTATCTACGGCTACGAACCAAAGGCATTCCATTGGCTGTAATGGTTCGAATTGGCAGGATTAGCATTATGCTACTGACCGAAAATTCAACCAATCCAACCAATTTTCACCGTTAGTATTAATTGCTTGAATTGGGAATCGAAATTATTACTGTTTTTCATTAGGATACTGGTAGTGAATTTAAACAAATTTGACATACATGTAGCAAATTGTTAACGATCTAGATTTTAAATTTGCTTTCTTAGCGAGGGACTTTTTAGAAACATTTCGTTTATGACGCTACATTTTATTACGGCAACCCGTTTCTTATGAGTTTTAAATTCATTTTGTTTTTAATTATTTTAAATGAAAAACTTTCAATCAACCGGTATAAATAAAGCTGTTAGTCGTTTAATGGAGTCCAATCCTGGATGATATCACTGCATTCTCTACGGAAAATATGTAGCCTGAATTGGGTAGTCCTTAAACGATTTCCTATACGAATTCGAACCATAAAGCTGAAACTTTCGTTCGTTTTCCATCTGTCATTCGATTATGAGCTATTGTAAACCAGTTCTTTGGATATTGCATGGTATATGCGAATATTCTAAACAACTTATGAAGGTTGGTTAGTGGTGACTGTTTTTAATATACAATTTTTACAATGAGGTGGATCAATACAATTAACCAACAAGTATTCGAAATAATTTTTTTCCAAAAAAAATTTAGTCAAATGAATTGGATACGTAATACGTACAGGTAATTCAGATTTAATTTAAAAAATAACTAGTTCGGTAATAGTACTTATAGAATTTCTTCTGGATTGAAAGTTATGTCCTTTTCTGCACTGCTTACAATTTGTATGCAAAATTTAATAGCGATCGGTTGAATAATGAAGACGTGAAAGCGTAACAAACAAATAAACTCAAACTTATAATATTAGTTAGGTAGTCAACACTTAGTATATCCGGTGGTACTTTTTAAAAAGCTAAATTTGTTTGTCCGACACAGACGAGAGTTCTTACAAGACTAAACTTAAAGTAACACAATCCTCCGTCAAGTTTTATGTAGCCCGTACCCAGTTATCCCAACGTAGCAGTTTCTAATCTTAGACGCGTGTGGCTATAATTTCGTGGCCTACACCGGATTGCATACCTAGGTTATAAACATTTTTATATAAATATTTGACAAAAAACCACCCAATAACAATGCAATGTACAGTGTTATATATTCTTATTTAGCTATATCGCTATCCTCCTAAATTATAGACATACAAGAATACTGAAGATTACAAAGGAAATAAATTTCAAAAAGCTATTTATATCGTAACATAATTGTCAATGTTTTGTTGTAGATAATCCCAGTGAGTGGGAAGCAATGCTTACATTGCGCAAAGGAAAGTATTCTTTTGACAAGGGATGGTCTCTGTGGCAAAAACTGACAAGACCAATTTTTTTTATTTCTTTGCACATTATATTACCTTTGTTAATATTTATTATGACTGACAGTTAAAAAAACATGTAAGTTAATCATTATATAACATACCTACATTATTCAATTATTGTTTCGCTTGCTTAATTTAGTACCAGATCGAGTTTCTTGCCAGTTCTTCTCGATCACCAAGTTGATTCCGAATCTAGTAGTTTTAACGTTCATAAGTGCCTTATCAGGATCTAAATTTAATAAAGTATTTTTTATTTGATTTCAATAAAATAAGTATATAAGTTCTAAAATGTATATTTGACAGCGTATCCGAGTTATATCGCATGTGAGATGCGAAACTAACAATGTAGACAATTATCTGAACAAAGGTAAGCACGGTGCTTTGCATGCTCTTTTGTAAGTAAGAAAACAAACTTCCCTAAAACTCAGTTCAAAGTGAAAAAAAACCAGATTAGGTGTGAGACAAATAAATTGATAAAATGACAGATCCTTTCTTAACGTACAACTTCATTCGACGAATAATCTAAGTCAATTAAATTTTGTTAACCAAAAACTTTTCACATGATTTTTTTTTATAATTCGTGGACACGTGTTTCTTAACATACAAAAATGATAGCAGCTGTTAATTTTGTAAGATTTACTCACATTAAATATACTATTTTCAAAGCGGTGCGTTGAGTACAAAATTTCCTTTTATAAAATTCCTATTCCTAATATAAAAAGTTAATTTAAAAATAAATGTAATATGCTAAATGAAGTGGCATTTTACATATTTATGATCTTAAAACTATCTTAGGTGTGGTACTCTATAGTATGTGGTATATTTCATATACTCGAATCTGTGAAATCGAATCTGTTATTGTTTATGTTATGGAATAAAATTCAACGTGTACGTATAAAACTTCATATAACTAATTCTAATGTAATTAAATTATATTCTAATATTTGTTTACGTAAATAAAGATAGGCCAGCTTAATACCGTATAGGTTATTGAAGTTATATATATCATGACATACCGATATTATAAAATATCTAAAATTGAACCACAATTCAAATTTCGACCTCTAAATAAAACAAATCCAGAAGTATGTTTACCACCAATCTGTTTTCATATAAACTTCAAAACCAACTTTTAATACATATCAATATTATGTTACTAAATAAAATGTATCCTAAGATATAAGCTTTTTTCTTTTCAAAGAAAAAGACGCTGATCAAGAGATATTATGTTTTAAATAAGAAATTTATCTACCAATATTTCATGTTCTTACGGTACGTACCCCACGCTGAAAGATTATTGAGATACGAACATCTTATAAAAACATTGCAAACTCTCCTCTCTTTCTCGACGGAGTAACAAAGATCTTATTAGAATAGACAGGCTATTGTACGATTATTTTAAAGGGAAAATTAATACATAAAACTATAAAGTTTATTATTAGCACAGAGTGAAGTTGAGTTGTGATTTATGTTAATCTCTTATATCGTTAATCAAAACAGTAAAAATATAAATTGATAATAATCTTGAAAATTTTTCCATAGGAAGCAGGTTTATGAGCATATATTAGGTCTTTACCTATGAAATTGCCGTTTTGTATGAAAAAATTTAAACGAATTTTTTTCATGTATTTTTTATTTGTATTAATCGAAGTAATCACCCATGCAATCAATGCGTCTTTGCCAACGCAGTGGCAGTTTATTGATGCCCCTCTTAAAGAAATCAGCTGGACGGGAGGCAACAAATTCTTCAAAGGCATTTCGTACTGCCTCTCGGATATTGAATTTTTTTCCCGCCAAGGAGTTATCCAAATTCTGGAAAAAGTAGTAGTCTGTAGGCGCAAGGTCTGGTGAGTAGGGCGGATGACGGAGAACTTCCAACCCCAGTTCTTGCAACTTGGAGACCGTCTGCTGTGCAGTATGAGGTCGCGCGTTGTCGTGCAGGAGCAGCGGAGACGAGCGATTGACCAATGCTGGTTGGAGATGTGCCAGTTTCTCCATCATTCAGTTCTTCACAGTACACATCTGCAGTAATGCTCACTCCGTTTGGTAAGAAGCTGTGATGAATCACACCGGCGCTAGACCACCAAACAGTGACCATCACTTTTCTAGGGGTAAGTTTTCGTTTAGGGCATTGTTTAGGTGCTGAACCAGGATCCAACCAACTTGCTGTGCGCTTGTGGTTATCAAACAGAATCCATTTTTCATCGCAGGTAACAATGCGGTTCAAAATTCCTTCATTTGTGTGTCTGTTGAGCAGTGCAATGTACGTCTCGACGTGTACTTCGCGCTGGCGATCATTGAGTTCGTGGGGCACCCATTTGTCAAGCTTTTTTACCTTGCCAATTTGACGCAAATGGACCAATATTGTTTTGACGCTAACGTCGTAAGCTGCTGCTAATTCAGCCGTAAATTGTGCATCATCAGCTTCCACAATCGCCTTTAATTCGTCATTGTCGACCAAAGTCTTCGGACGACCGCGAGGTTCATTTTTCAGGTTGAAATTCCCAGAACGGAAGCGAGCAAACCAATAACAGGTGGTGCGTTGGTTTGTAGTATTAGCTCCGTAAACGTCGTTGATGTTGCGTGCCGCTTGTGCCGCGTTGCTGCCACGACGGTACTCATATTCCATAATTACTCGAATTTTTAACGTATCCATGATGACAAAAAAGATTGAAATGCGATGAAAATGTAACACTAATCAATAAACAAATGACTACTTTTGGAAAAAGAATTCCATGTTTTTAAAATAAAATTAATTTGAAATTAGAATTCTTAGCCAAACAAAAATTATTTTGATTTGAAATGGCCAGTACTGCAGAACGGCAATTTCATAGGTAAAGTCCTATTATTATACTTAGCCTTCTAATTACGTAATTAGATGAAGCTAATATAGATATTCATAGGAGGCAAACGAACAGCTGGGTCGCCTGATGTTAAGTGATCATTGCCACTCATAGACAATAGCCACACCAGGGGACTCGCAAGTTCGTTGCAAGCCTGTGTTAGGGGGGATGGGTGGAGGGAGACAGGGAGAGGGGAGGAGGAAGGGTATGGGATGGGTGCCTCCGGCGCTCTCACTGACCGAACGAAACGCAACAATGGAAGCACTATTACTTCACGTCGGTTTTCTGTGAGTCGGGTGGTAGTACCCCGGGCGAGCCGACCCATTCATGCTGACACCAGTAATAGCTGCGGCATGGTTCTACCACCTATATTTTAGATATGGACGAAGTATATAAGAAGTATAAAAAAAAGAATTTGATCGAAGTCTACCCCGTCGTAGATACCTACCCAATAGATTAAGATATTTAACATACGAAGATACCGAGTTTAACCTTAGTTAAATTACAGTGAGCGATGAAGCTGGCTCATAAATACATGATACTTTATGAGATCGAAATCTACGACACAACGTGATAGCGTATCAAAGGCGGTAACGGAGTAGTGTGTGCACATTTAATCAAGAGATATGCGACGCACAGACCTTCTCTATTACACCTGCAACAATCACTTCATACCTGACAGATATATACCAACTGTACAACATTGATAAGGAAAACAATATACTGGTTTTGGAAGATACGTAATGTGTCAGATTATTGTCTGAAAAGATTATATATTATCAATAGCTATAAGTTTCTATTAATTTTTAATTATTTAAATGTTGAAATGCCATCTAAATATGAATGTATAGTGATAATCAGAGGGTTAGGTATTCATGCAATATAATTATATTAGCAACCGCCACGTTTATTTATATATATTACTAGCCGACCCGTGCCCACTTCGTTGGGCGGTAATAGGCATTATCAAGCTACAACTTTTCTCTAGAACTCAATCATATATATCTCATAATTAAGGCAGCGTTTGTAAGAAACGTTTTCGTTCGACCATTTTTCTTCGACTCTCCAGATATTACCCCCTACAACCTGACAAACTTTACCTCTTTATAATATTAGTATAGATTATAGATAATATAATTAGTTAATAGCTTCTGCCCGCGGCTTCGTACGCGTGGAATAGTTATTTTGGGCTAAGACGCAGCGGAAGCTCTCAAAAGGAAAAAAAGCCCCGATTTTAAAATATCTTTCTTTGTTACTCCGCTCCTATTGCCCTTAGCATGATAATATATAGCTTATGACACTCACAAATAACGTGGCTTTCTATTAAATCTTCTAAAAATTATATCAAATCGGACCAGTAGTTCTTGAGATTACCCCTTACAACGCCACAACGTCACAAACTCACAAACTTTACCTCTTTATAATATTAGTATATAGATTATAGCCCCTGCCTGCGACTTCGTCCGCGTAGTAATAGTAGTAGTAGTAATACTCTGGGCTAACGCTGACACACAGCAGAAGCTCTCAAAATGAAAAAAACATCTCGATTTTGAAACATTTTTCATCTGTGCTCCGCTCCTATTGGCCTTAGCGTGATGATATAGCCTATAACCATTCTCGATGAATGAGCTATATAACACTGAAAGAATTATTCAAATCGGATCAGTAGTTCCTGAGATTACCCCTTACAACGCCATAACGTCACAAACTCACACAAAACCACAAACCCACAAACTCACAAACTTTACCTCTTTATAATATTAGTATAGATAATTAAATTAAAATATAAAAGACCGTGTCAATAAAAAGTGGCCTAGTGCTATGTAGTGGTACATTATAGCAATTATTGTAGCAACATAATAAGCATAAACATTTTGTCTATGAAAAACGTTGCGGGTATTAAGTAGTTTTCTCGAAACATGATATCGAAGAAACATAATACCCTGTTCATCACTGAATTGACTGAGGAATGAATATATATACATGTATATCATATTGACTATAATGCCAACAATAAAAGAAACAGTTATCATTTTTCCAATCATTGCATTCACAATTTATATAAAAGGTAATCGATCAGAAAATGGTATCCAAGAATTCACATAATACTATTAGTTTTGGAAATATATGAAATCCAATCAGTAGATATATTCTATGAGAAGTCGTGATATCTTCATATAAATGAGAAACGTTACGTCTACGAATCGTGGAGTCAATCAATCGCGTCGCCCGCCTGTGTAGCGGCAAATCGAAAATCTACAAAATGTCTTTTATTCAGTCGGCGTAAATAAAGTATCAGAAGTGTCTAAACTATGTTCGCATATCTTACTATTGTCTATTTAATCAATTAGTTATGAGTAAATAGTCTAAAAAAGGTAAGTGTTTGTAGTTTCAATATTATCAAATCTAATTCACTCCCGGCATCAGTTTTCCCGTCATCCTATAACTTAGGATTGTTTAAGATAAGAGTAAATAGACATCTACCAGAGAGCGCAATCCACTGTCGGCGTTATGAACTGAAAACGCTATTGGCCTGGTGAGCCTCATAGTTTCACCGGACTACTAAAGCGATCATTTAAAGCACTTCGTCGCTTGGGAACAAGGTCAAGGGTAACAATGCGGCCGAACTTCGGCTTGAGCTGTTGCCTTGGATGAAACACCGCGAATCTGTCTAAGCTAAACTAAGCTAGCTATCCAAACATATAAGAATTATCGAGACACACATGTGTATAGGCATGTGTGCCTCACGAATTCAAACGTGTATATCGTATTTGACGATTAGGCCAATCTAAAGTAACCCAGTTCGAAAATAAGGGAAAAAATAAAACCCTCACATTATATGTGTATCTATTTGGGACCATTGTCGGTCTTATCTTCACTTACCATCACATGAGATCGAGGGCAAGTGCGTGCCTATAAAATAAAATCTATAAGAAAAATCAATAAAAATGAAATACTTGATACTTTGAATTCCTTTTATCTCTCTATTACTGCTTAAATGCACTAACAGCTGAGCAAAGATAGTTTTCAATATTCTAGGAAACTTAAAAGGCATGGCGCGCGTTGTGAGGGTGTTACCTTATTATGTTTCAATATTGGAACACTCATTGATAAAAAACATTTTATAAAATATATCGAACTAGCTATGCCTTTGGCTTCATTCGCATGAAGCGTAAAATTACCGTTAAGGGTTTTTAAATAAACGTTTTTAAGCATTGCATGGTTATATTTAACATGTTTACTATCTAAATATTGAAATCAAATTTTATGCCGTAAAGGACTATCACATTTTGTAAGGCCGCGGCTAAGTGGGCTGTACTTTTCAGGGTTACATGTTTTTCTTCATTGATGAGTAGTATGAGTAGTTGCTAGAACATAGGTATTTGTCACAGCATCTTGGCTGAATCCAGTTTGGGTGAAGCTATGATGGTGTATGACTGGGTGATGATACCTTATCAGCGACTCTCCTGATGGGACTAGATATATTGGGGAACAATGGATCTGATATGTTCGGTGGAATAAAAACCCCTAAAAAAACTGAGTGCGTGTAAGTAACTGTCACACGCGATTGAAGTAAAACTTTTTAAATATTTTTAATTTCGTTAATAAATAGTTTATAAACAAATCAAACAAAAATTCGTGAAAAAAAAATATTATTTTGAATAATAATAAAAATCATACAATAGAATTAATTATATTATGTATTATGGGCGTGCGACCGAGCTGCCATCTAGTTTCAATATAAGTAAGTAACAAATTAAATCAATGCTTCATTATCTGTAGTGTCATTATCAGCTAATTTGGAACTTAAATAGCACAGGAACTATTTTTAGCAACTCTTTGTTATAAAATTCAGAAAAGTATGAACAGATTACTATGATAAGTAACGAACTAAATTAATTTAATAGAAGTTTTGGTTATGTTTAATTATTATCTAAACTTGTGATGCCATATTGCCGTAACGGACTTCTGTTGCATAGTCGTCCAGTTACCTCCTAGTCGCGCCTAAAGAAGTATTACTACAAAAATAAAATAAAAAATGATTTTCTTATTGGTTTAATTATCAAATATGGCGGAGCGCGCTGCACCAAAAAGGTCCAGAGCTCTCGTAGTCAAATGAAAAAAACGCCACTCATCCGAATTTTGGCTCCTTCTGGTACATCCGCTACTACGCGGGGTTCGTCCACTGGTTACCACCACAAATGAACGTCGTTGGCATCTTTTTTAAATCTTAAACACAGTTTTTGTGAAGGGAGTAAGTTAATTAACGATTACGTTACGCGGACTGCACTTAACTACTGCGCGGCGGAAACCACCTGAAGCACTTTTTTATTTTATGTTCAAGGCTACTAACGCGTGTCTTGGCCCTAAACTAGGAAAGGTGTTTTCACAATGAAAATAATAGACTGGAATGCACTTTCCGGCGCAAAAACATTGTCTACTGCATTATATTGGTTAATATTTAATACTAGTTTTTATCCGCGGCTTCATTTACGTTAATGTCAATTTCAACTATCTTCGAAAACAGTAGTTTTTTACTATAATTTTCTGTAGCTCTGAAAACTTTTATGCAAAATTTCACGATGATCGGTTGAGTAATTAACACGTTAAAGCTTAATAAACATAGAAACATAGATTCGGAATTATAATATTAATTAGGACTTTAGGAATAATATTGCATAAACTAACGAAAGTCACTTGGAATTGACTCAACTTACCTTTGTCCTCGTAAGTTGTTCAATAATTATCTAAAGTCATTAAGTGTCTACTAAAACCTGGCCAAACATTACATCTATGATTTAGAAAATAATCACGTAAATTGGTTCATGGGTTTTGAATTATAAATGCTTATGGACAGAGGCAGAGAAATATTACCTTTTTTAATATGAAAGCATTATACTCTTTTGATTATCTTCCAATTTACGTGTTGAAATATAAGTATACAATTTTTGTTATTTGAAATCGGAAATCAAAGCTTACCACGAAATATTCAAAGACATTTACAAATATAGCAAAAGGGTAAATTTTACATTTTGCATGGTTTTAAATTTACTGTAATCCGGGGTTTTACAGTAACAAACATATGTATTGTAAACTAGCTGTTCTCACGAGTCCGTACCGTTTTTGATTTATATTTGGCTGATAAAGCTATTTATGGGGCATGAATGAAAACATTCTTTCAAATCAAATCAAAAATACTTTATTCAGATTAGGCCCTAATAAGGCAATTATAAACGTCAAAGACTTCCACCGGTTCGGAAAACAACCCAATCATAGAGAAGAACCGGCAAGAAACTCGATCGGATACATTTTTTTAACATATATTTCCAATACATCATACAATAGTTATTAGTGGATGTACAGAGAGGACTCAATTCCAGACTTCACTATCGTTCACATACTGATCCAGTCTATAATATCCTTTTGACACTAAAAGCCGTTTGACGTGGTGCTTAAATTTACAGTCCGGCAAATCCGTAACGTGCTTTGGGACTTTATTATAAAACCTAACAGTATTACCTAAAAAACTATTACTGGTTTTGCTAAGTCTGAAACAAGGGACGATCAGTTTATTACAGTTTGTAGTGTCTAGATTATGCCGGTCTTTTACTAAATTCTTTACTTTACTTCACTAACATGAAAGAGATCTACGATGCCCTGGGCGAAAACAAAGTACCAATTTGAAAATCAGTTATTGAAGTGTTTTTTTTTAATTTTCATCAAACTTTATTAAGTAGAGCAGATTCGTAAAACTTTAAATTAAGATGTATATTTTCAACCCGATTTTGAAGAAATAATACCCATTTATATGTTCATCCATGCTGCGCTAAATTCACCTAATAAAACATCTTGGAAATTGATGTAGTAAGTACTTCGAAGATTAACGTGTTCAAACAGACAGACGTAGAGAGACAAAGCCTTTAAATATAGACTTATTTTTTTGATACACTTTCTACATCAACCGCAATCACTTTTTCGTAAATATTAACAGTACAGACACCCGTGTCTGACCCGTGCCTGTCACATCAGATATCATATTTATATCCCAACAAAAACATAAATATGAAATGAGAGCCAAGTTCAATATTATGATATATGCGTCGGTTGCTGACTTCAACGACAAAATCAAATCAAATCAAAAATACTTTATTCAGTTTAGGCCCTAATAAAGCACTTATGACCGTCAAAGACTACCACCGGTTCGGAAAACAACCCAGTCATCGAGAAGAACCGGCAAGAAACCCGATCGGGTACATTTTTTTAACATATATTTCCAATACATCATACAATGCTTTTAGTGGATGCACAGAGAGGAGTCAATTCCAGACATCATTATCATTCACATACTGATCCACTCTATAATATCCTTTTGAAACTAAAACCCGTTTGACATGACGCTTAAATTTACAGTCCGGCAAATCGGTAACATGCTTTGGGACTTTATTGTAGAACCTAACACTATTACCTAAAAAACTATTACTGGTTTTGCTAAGTCTGAAACATGGGACCACCAGTTTATCACAGTTTCTAAAGAAGCGAGATCTAAATGGGTGCCAAGTTCAATGGTCAGTCTTGAAATTTATTTATAACAACATGAAATATATTTTAACAACTAAAAATATCATTTCTTCATATAATTTAGGATAATATATTGAAGTCCAAGGTATTAAAAGGTACATATTACACACGGTACCGCGCGCTCGCCATTCTGTTGTTAGCTTGAACTTGACTACCGCGTGTCTAGATACAAATAAGTATTATTATACAATAGTAAAAGCATTAAATGTCTATAAAACCTCAAATTACTTAGCATTATCTTTCTTTTTATCAAGAACTAGCGGGCCCGGCAGACGTTGTCCCGCCCTGATTATAAAAAAATCCTGGACAAATTATATACCAAAACGTTCCTCGTGAGTCACTTTATCGACTAGTGAAAACCGCATAAAGATCCGTTCAGTAGTTTTTGAGTTTATCGCGAACAGACAGACAGACAGACGCGGTAGGGGACTTTTTTTATACTATGTAATGATGATACTGTAGTGATAATTTTATAATAAATTTTGGTGAAAATGAGGATTAGAATATTATGTTTGGCAATAAAGCGCTAGTATTAAAAGTCTTTATATTAGAACATAATCATAATAACTATACTAAATATAAATCCGATACTATGTACTTTCTATTTTTTTTAAATTGTACTATTATATAAAAACCCTTACATACCTAAGCTATCGTGTTTTGGAACTTTTTCAGTTTGCCGTCTAACCCGATCAATTTGGTAGACTTTTCTAATACCACTTATCTATACAACAAGTAAAAGTACATAATCTTTACAAAATATAGGTTCTTATCCCTTACCCTATGAATTTCTTAGATGTACGTTCTTTTGAACTTCATGATAAGTTTTTTCACTCGCAAGTTCTTAAAACGAATTATGAAAAGACTGGTCTTGAAATGTGGAACGGATAAAACTTTTACAATTGGGTTTGTCCCTTTTTTCTGCGTAATGAGGATGAAAGTGGAGTCTCAAGTTTTATCACTTTATCGATAGATCGTATTTTCCGAACGAAAGAGTAATTTTCACAATAAATATGTTATATAATATATAGTTACATAGCGAGATATGATGATAAAAAAGGGCTGATGTGGGTTAAGTCTCCAAAGATTTGTTAGACTTGATATGAAGTGAATATAACATATTCCAACATTGTATTAGAACCATCCCATTTATACTGTATAGAACAATGTTCTGGCATTCGCTATATAGCTGGATTAATAAAAAAATCATTACAGTAATCTTATATATTAGGTTTTATATAACTTTTATGTTGTTTTTTATATTTTGTTTGTTGAATCTTAACATATAGAATTTATATATAGCGTAATCGCGAACATACGTACAATAGTAAACGCATTGAATCAAGGAGGGCTCAGTAATTATATACCAGGTCGAACGATGTATGTTCGAATCCTATAGTAAGCATGAGCTTTAAGTGAAAGAGAACATTGTAATTAAATCACAGCAAGATGATAGGGTTTTTCTTAATACCCGCCTGGATAGATACAACTATCAGCTAAATTTAAAAAAATCTATCACCAAGCACCTATTGGTGTGTTACTACACTTGAGAGACAGTTGTCTCTAGACTTTGGTGGTAGAGCCACGCTGAACTTATTATTGGTTTCAGCATGAATGGGTCGGCTCGCCCGGGGTAGTACCACCCTCACATAGAAAACCGACGTGAAGTAATAATGCATGCATTGTTGCGTTTCGTTAGGTCAGTGAGAGCGCCGGAGGCCCACCTCCCCTCTTCTCTCTCCCTTCCTCCTTTTCCCCCAAACACAAGTTGGCAACGCACTTTCGACTCCCCTGGTGTTGTTAGTGTCTATGGACGGTGGGGATCACTAAACATCAGGTGACCCACCTGTTCGTTTGCCTGCTATGACATAAAAAAAAAGATTATGGTTAAGCTCTAAAATCTTCAGAACAATAAAAAAAATTACTTACAATCAAAAGTTATCCACGGTACAAAATCCTACATGTAATGAACTAACACCAAAACAGTTTGCTTTATGATATAAAGATCTATACGAATAAAACTTTCAAAATTATTATTTTTTATATACTTTTAATTTGACAAACTAATCTAGATAAGTAAAAGGGTTTATATTTTAATTAAAGCATATCCTTCATTAATTCAGAATGCTTAAATAAGTCAATTGTCTCAACATTCAATAACATAATTCCTTATGAAAAAATAAATTTCATGCAGTAAAAGGTAAGGAAATTGAAAATTTTGCCGCGGAATATAAGGTCATTACTAAGGAAATGAGCTACGTGAGTATGTTTTAGAATTTGTTATTCAACTTGGAGGCGCGGGGTTCACCTGCCTGTAGTGGTTTATTATGCCTTGTGTAGTTTAGTTTCCCTCACTTTCAAATACCCACAGACTTGTATTACATATACTTGAACTATTAGTATATGCAACAGACTACCCGATGGCCTATCTCACATATGTATTACCGATGTAATTTCGATAAGGTATAATTACACATCGTAATCAAATCTATGTAGTATTGTATGTATATGTATTGAATATTAAAACATCGATCTTATAGTCAGTACCATTGATCGTCTAATGGTTACCAAGTTTCAATCTTAAGGACAAAAAACGAACTTTTTCTAAAATGTTTATTACAACAATAAATATTAAATATCTACTAAACACAAAGATAATCGGTTGAGAAACAAAGAAATACCATATACTTAAATGTTTCTTTCTTTATTTTAATTTTTGGCAGTCAATCTTTTAGTATATTATTTCTGCCATTCGAGCACGTAATGTTATTACGAGTTACTTGTAATCATTTCAATGAACTAACAAGGTGTTGGCCGTCTATATAGAACTTTTCAGGGAGTTTTTTTGGCAAGTCAGGATCCACGCTCCGTGGTATAATTTCCCATCTTGTGAATAATAACTAAACTGTATTAAGTAAAACACCAGCGAGATTACAACATATAGAACCAAATAACACGAGATTACCGATAGAATATAAAATGCGTTACATAACATTTTAAGATCCCAACAAAAACTTCTTAATTGCTTCGTTTGTGTCAATTTATATGTATATAGAGCAGTGGCGGTCCAGTGGTCGAAATTCGACGATAATAAAAGCTATAAACTTTAATACATAGATATTAATATCTATTTATAACCTGTCTTGTATAAATATTGTAGATAGTAAAGTTGAGGAATAAAGAAGTAAATAGAAAACAAACTATTTCCTTTTCTTCTTGGTAACACGAAAGGTTGTCAACATCTACTAAACAAAAAAAATAAAGACAATCAGTTGAAAAACATCGGAAGAAGATGTATTTGACTGTTTTGTCTCTGCCTATTTATATGTAATGAATAACATCGGATTTTAAAATTCGAATATAGAAGTTATACAAATTAAATATCATCGTTTAGTGTACCAATGGCCGTTTTCTTACAATCCTTTGTAATATTTAGGTATTCTATTCCAATAACTCCATTATGAGACTTTTTTGACGGGATTTTATACCGTCATGTTGCGACTTTCAGATTTTGTTCATAGAATTACGTCATTTCATTATATATTGTCTAATTTTGTTAGTTTAGTTTGTTGTTATATGTTTGTTAATTGGGCACAAGCGAGATGAATGAGCAATAATAATGAAATATGAATTCTGAGATGTCACAAAAACTCATTGGATAGTTTCTTTAACAAATGGAATAAAGGACCAAAGTACAATATAATCAATAAATTATATCCTGCTATGTGGTTACTAGAGATACACACAACATACGGATACAAACACCCGGAGGACATACAATACATGCGATGCGTCACTGTTAATATCAGCACCTCCAGATATTAGTATTTTTATAATTTTTTTTGTCACTTTTTACAAAAATATACATTTATTTCTAATTTACACTATTCTTAATCCAAATTTATTAAATTTTATTTTCGGTTTTTGTAGTTGGATATTTTATGAAATCGTGTTTTTTTAGTTTTTTAAAACTATTATTTATTTTTCATTTTTTGGTTCAAATTTTTTTAACTTTTTTTTCCGATTATTGCATTGTCTTCGACCTTTGACAGTTCTGCAAAGTTTGAATTAAATCTGATCGTTCAAAGTAGGACAAAATCGAACTCAAAGGGGTCGGTTAAAAACATACATACAGGTGAAGCTAATAAAAGCGTGATAAAAAAACAGTGTGTGTGTATCAGTGTGTACACGAAGAGAAACTGAAACTTCTTTGTCTTATATATATTAGGGTGGAGTGAAAAAAACAAATTTTTTTTTTTCTTAGCCTGGGGGTGAAATTTATAGCTTATAAAAACAAAAATTTTTTAAAAAAAAAAAAAATTTTTCTCAACATCTTGAGCCAGCCCACTCATTTTTAAAATTAATTACGAGTAAAAATATTTGATTGCAAAAAAAAAATTTTTTTTTGCCTTGATCCTTAAAACATCTAAGAACTGGCAATTATGATCATTTCCCACTCAAATTTTATTCGTTGGGCGCTAAAGAGGATGGGACCTTTTGGGGTTTTTTTTTAAAATTAAAACAATAATCCCAAAAATTTTTTTTTAACTTGTGATTTTTAATTGGCATTATCAAGGGATACTCTGAAGTTTCTAGAACGCCTTCAAAAATTTTTTTTTTCAACCAAATATTTTTACTCGTAATTAGTTTTAAAAATGAGTGGGCTCAATCATTTTTTTTTTTTTTTTAATTTTTTTTTTTTTTTAAAAAATTTCCCCCCAAAAAAAAAAAAATTTATTTATCTCACCCACCCTAATATATATATATTTACTAGCCAGACCCGTGTCCACTTCGTTGGGCGGTAATAGGCATTATCAAGCTACAACTTTTCTCTAGAACTCAATCATATTTATCTCATAATTAAGGCAGCGTTCGTAAGAAACGTTTTCATTCGACCATTTTTCTCCGACTCCCCAGATATTACCCCCTACAACCTCATAAACTTTACCTCTTTATAATATTAGTATAGATTATAGATAATATAATTAGTTAATAGCTTCTGCCCGCGACTTCGCACGCGTGGAATAGTTATTTTGGGCTAAGACGCAGCGGAAGCTCTCAAAAGGAAAAAATACCCCGATTTTAAAACATTTTTCATTGTTGCTCCGCTCCTAATGGTCTTAGCGTGATGATAGCCTATGACACTCATAAATAACGTGGCTTTATATTGGTAAAAAAATTTTCAAAATCGGTTTAGTAGTTCCTAAGATTACCCCCTACAACGTCACAAACTCACAAACTTTACTTCTTTATAACATTAGTATATAGATTATAGCCCCTGCCTGCGACTTCGTCCGCGTAGTAATAGTTACTACTCTGAGCTAACGCTGACACACAGCAGAAGCTCTCAAAAAGAAAAAAACACCTCGATTTTGAAACATTTTTCATCAGTGCTCCGCTCCTATTGGTCTTAGCGTGATGATATATAGCCTATAACCATTCTCGATGAATGAGCTATATAACACTGAAAGAATTATTCAAATCGGACCAGTAGTTCTTGAGATTACCCCTTACAACGCCACAACGTCACAAACTCACAAACCCACAAACTCACAAACTTTACCTCTTTATAATATTAGTATAGATATCATTACATAGTATAAAACAAAGTCCCCCACCGCGTCTGTCTGTCTGTCTGTTCGCGATAAACTCAAAAACTACTGAACCGATTTTCATGCGGTTTTCACCAGTGGATAAAGTGATTTATGAGGAACGTTTTGGTATTATTATTATAATATTATATATATTATAATATATTTGGTATATTATTTGGTATAATTTTTCCAGAATTTTTCTATAATCAAGGCGGTACAACGTCCGCCGGGGCCGCTAGTATATATATTATATATATATATATATACATACTGTATATACTGTAACTGTTTAAAGTTTAACCCCCTTCAATCCTTTGGTAGTTCATGGTCACATTTAACATATAATATAATAATGTCAAAACAAATACTAATAAACAACAAATGGAACCTTAGTTAAAGTTTGTTCTAACATTTTTAAAAGTATGAGAAGGATACTTTTGAACGTAAAAAAATCACATCTAGGTTCAATGAACAACATTAAAGAGGCGCTTTTCAAGGTTAATCATTACGTAACTGCTTATCGTGGGAATGCCGCACGGTCTAACAATGGGAAGCGGGGCGCGGGTCGAGGTGCGAAACAAGAGCGTGGCTGCGCGGCACAGTGTGATTCATTGCTTTCCTTATTATTACACCAGTTCGTTTTTGCGTAAATTACCTGATGTTTAGTGTATATCAGTTTTGTTTTTCTCTAGATAATTAGTTCAAATATTAAGCACCTATTTTTTTAATTTAGAACAAGAATCGACTAATAATTATCCTGTAAAAATATTGCTGGCGACTAACCAGTCGCGCTGTATATATGCTCATAAATTGTATACTATACGAAGTCTCGATACTACATACCCACACAGGCACTTATACATACACACCTACCTACTTTATGTTTTACACGTAACACGCAACGAAAATTTTTCCCAACCATGCCAGAAGAAGTTTCAATATTTAACAGAAAAAAAACAAATACAACTGTGTGTTAACAAGAATTATATAAACAAAGTACAAAACAACGTTTTATTCTATGGCATTTGGTGATAAAACGCAATTCTCACTTTTTAAATTAAGGAAAGTTTTTTTTTCGCAAGTAGGCAGATGGCGAGCGGTGAGCTTGTTATGAATAAATTTGCTTAATGGAATGAGATTCGATTAAGTAGGTATCTATTACCGGGCCCGCATTTCCAATTAGATACCTACAACATCACATCGAAATTTGCCGGAGGGATAGATTTCTATCTGAATATGAACATAATATCTATTTATGTATACCTAATTAAGGGATTTGTTTTGTATAACATATAGTTATTTACATTATATACGTTACTAGCTTTTGCCCGCGTCTTCTTCCGTGTACAATAGTTACTTTGGGCTAAGGCTAACACGCAGCGGAAGCTCTTAAAATGAAAAATACCGATTTTGAAAACTTCTTCATTGGTGCCCCGATCCTATTAGTCTTAGCGGGATGATATATAGCCTATAGCCTTCCTCGATAAATGAGCTAGCTAACACTGAAAGATCTTTCAAATCAGACCGTTCAACCAAACAAACAAACCCTCCAGCTTTATAATTTTAAATATATATAATAATAAATCCTTATCAACAACTATGCGGTAGTACAAGTCGCGACGCTCTTAATTGTGGTGTTTAATATCGAAACTCGTCTTTTCGTAAAATTACCTATTGTTCACGACACACCCGAGACCCTAATATCGTAACCATTTCGATGTACGCCGCAACAGATCGCCCTAATGAGAAAAGTTGGATAGCCTTCGTGAGCCCAGAAACAATGCCAACACCCAACAATTTCCTGACACTGGACAATCAATTCAAAAGCCTTTTAAGCTCCATCCGACTTCTGCCAACTTTCATGTTTGAAATATTAACGTTTCAAAAATGTATTATTCTCATTATTATATGCCAACGCCTAGTCATGTTATAGTCCGATGGTAAGTGACGATGTGTTTGAAAATGGTAACAAGCTGAATTAGGAAAGAATACACTGTTAACGTACCCATAGATCCTTCAAAATCAAAAATTAAAATATCCTATACTCAATTTAGGCCCTGAGAAGGCGCTTATGAAAGTCAAAGCTACCACCGGTTAGGAAAACAACCCAGTCATCGAAAAGAACCGGCAAGAAACTCGATCTGCTTTATCTTTTCATGTTATATATTTTTACAAAACATAAATAGTTACATTTGTTATTAGTGAATGCACGGAGAGAGGCGTCATTTTCAGACGTCACAATCGTTCACATATTGATCCACCCTATAATAGCCTTTAGATATTAAAACCCGCTTGACATGGTTCTTGAACTCACTATCCGGCAAATAGGTAATATGTTTTGGGACTTTGTTATAAAACCTAACACTATTACCTAAAAAACTGTTTTTGGACTTAGTGAGCCTAAAGCATGGAATGACCAATTTGTTGCTGTTTTTAGTATTTAAATTATGCTTGTCTTTTACTAGATCCAGCATATCTAAGTTTTTGCGGACATACATTAAACTATGAAGAATATATTGGGAGGGCAGAGTTAAGATACCGAATTCCTGAAACTTAGTCTTTAATGATTCGCGAGGCCTCATATTATAAATTGCTCGAACTGCTCGTTTTTGTAATAGAAATATGGTGTCCACCTCAGCTGCTGTCCCCCACAACAAAATACCATAAGACATTAAGCTGTGGAAGTAAGCGAAGTAGTCAACCCTAGCAGTGGCAATATCTGTTAACTGGCGAATCTTTCTAACTACGAATGCAGCAGAATTTAGTCTTCCCGTCAATTTTTTTACATTTTTCAGGCCTTGCCTATATATTTCCAGTATAGGGACACGTGCGTGGAACTTAAGTAAGGAACAAACTTTATATCTCCCTTACAAAGTCCTAAATAAAGAATATAAAATTTATTTGCTTCTTAGAAAGCTAAGTTATTCTATAACAGTGGCTGTATAATACAAATATTTTTATTTTCTAGAATCCTTTACATAATATTATAGCCTTAAATATGGCCCCAAAATAGGCAATGCCTGTCTCGTAGTAGCCTAATGCCTAATTACAAATTGCCTTAAACTGATGGTGGCGCATGTTGACTTGACAACATTTAGAGGAAATTACGTTTTAAGTGAATTAAAGTTAAGACAAAAAACGTTTAATAACTAAATAAATGTTAAATTGTGAGAGAGGGTGTGTGTAGCTATGATCAGTGTGTGTGTAAAAGTGAGTGAGTGTACGTGTATGTGCTAATATGACAGAAACCTTTAATTCTTGGGATGCAAATAGAGTATTTTAAGTAGATTTTCCGTCTGTTCACAGGAAATTCTATGAAGCCATCGTTTGGTGCCAGTTTTTTTATATTATATGAGTCAAACGAACAGGAGCGTCACCTGAAGTTAAGTGATCACCACCGTCCATAAACACTTGCAACACCAGGGGAGTTACAATTGCGTTGCCAGCCTGTGTTGCCAGCCTGTGTTGGGGGAGGAGAGAGTAGGAGGAGAGGAAAGGGAGGGGGAGCGGAGAGATGGGCGTCCGGTGCTCTCATTGACCGAACGAAACGCAACAATGCAAGCACTGTTATTTCACGTCGATGTTTCTGTGGGTCGGGTAGTAGTACCCCGAGCGAGCCGACCCATGCATGCTGAAACCAGTAATAACTTCAGCGTGGCCTTACCACCTACAAAGCAAACAAACCACCTACAGAGTTTTTACATGATACCATGAGCAACGTATAAAGTTGTAGTCGTCCACGATTTTAGTAACTTTATTGTACACGTGTAGACTTAGAAATCTAGGCATTGTTTGAGCAAAGGACAATTTAGCAGCTGGAATGGGCACGTTAAAGATACGTTTTTGTAGTAAAAAGTCGAGATCACCAATTTTAGTTAACCGTATATACATACGTATATACGACTATAATATATAGTCACTTGGTTCCGTTTCAACTCTACTAAACATTACTGCAATGTCAACACCTCTATACCAATAGCGCATATCTATACATATAATAAGAATATAAATCTAACATGTCTGTACTTTATCGATTTTCGTGAAAAAAATTGTTGCAGCTGTCTAAGAATAAGTAATAAAATACATTTAAATCATTTTTAGAAATGTCTGTTTGTCTGTCTGTTTGTATGAATACGCATCACTGCTAAAGTACTGAGTCTACAATAAAATCACACCAGGAGAATAATAAAGCATATCTTCGAGAATAACTTAGTTTTTGTTTCATTAAAATCGGTCGTTTCCATCAAAAGTTATTGTAATTTTAACAACCACGCGACGTAAGTACGAGAGAAAAGTAGATAAGTAACTGGACTTAATACATTCAGATGACTTTATTAATCACTGTTTTTTACATAAGGTTCCACGCGGATGAAGTCGCGGGCACAGCTAGTTTTAAATAAGCGTACAGGTAATAAGTCGGTACTGAATATTAAAATATCAATAGTATGTACATAATAACGCTGTGTATCTGTAAATATGGAACTATTTAATCAAGTTACTGATTTCAACATGTAAGAAATATTAATGTATTTTATATTTGTTTATGTGCACTTATTGTATGTATGTATATATATTTATTATGTATGTATATTTATTACGGTTCAACAAATTGAAACACTTTGTCGACTTCATTTAAATATTCACAGAAGAGGTTGCTTAGAGAAATCGTTCGAGAATAATAATTTAATTAGCCTATTATTAATGCAAGTATTATTTTTCCTCATTTCGTTCTGTATATTATGAAATTCGTACATCACAAAATGTAGATTGATTGTGTCTGAGAAAAAAAGGGATAAGATATGTTACCAGGGAATTCTTAAAATATATTAGATTGCATTTCACACTGCATAATACAATGAATATATTAAAAAACCTTCAGTACGTTTGAGGACAAAACAACGACTATGTGACTTAGAACTTAGCCTGACACGGTAAAATAGGAAGCTTGAGATCGCATGGGAACACGGGTTGCAATGGATCGATGAAATAACGTAGGCAGTGAATCACACTCAGGACCCATCTAGTTGTATATTACTCTAGCTTTTGCTCACGGTTTCGCTTGCGTCAAGGTAGATTTGATATATCCCTCGGGCACATTATATTTTTTCCAAATGAAATATGCTCTATGTATTTTTCTGTAAATCTGAGAACATGCGTTCAAAATTTAATAATGTTCGGTTGAGTAGTTAAGGTATGAAAACGTAACAAACAAACAAATTATTTCACATTCGCATTTTTTTACATTATAGCAGGTTTTCCATCTTCTTCCATATCTATACATACTAGTGGGCGCCCAGTGGTCGACATTCGACCATAGTTCATTGAATTTTTAATGTTTGAACTTTATTAGGGTTCTTTTATCAAAGGGTATTATATTCTATACATATAAGTAACTCTAACGTGTCTTAGTTTTCACTTTTTTTCGATTTTCATGAAAAAAAAAAATTGTTGATTTTTTAATGGGTTAAAAAAAATCCCCCCCCCCCTTTTTTTTTTTCCCCCGGGGGTTGGGGTTTTATTTATTCTTCTTTGGATGTGATATCCCTTCTCCTAAATTGGATACACATAGATCAGTTATAATCCAATACAAAGATGTTTATAATACTACCATTAACTTTTGAAAATGAATTCATTGTCTACGAATAAGTAATAGAATACATTTCAATCATTTTTAGAGATGTCTGTCTGACTGTCTGTTTCTATGAACACGCATCACTTCTAAAGTACTGGGTTCATAATAAATCCATAAAGCATATACTCGAGAGTAACTTAGTCTTTGTTTCATTAAAATCGATTAACTCACCTATTTGCGCCGCCGCGAGCCATCCCAGTAACTATTTCTATGAAAAATCTTTCAGTCTTAGTTACAATTTTTCAGAAATGCTATCATCACGATAAGACCAATAGGAGCGGAGCACCAATGAAGAATGTTTCAAAATCGGGTTTTTTTTTCCTTTTGAAAGCTTTCGCTGCGTGTTAGCGTTAGCCGAAAGTAACTATTCCACGCGGACGAAGTCGCGAGAACAGCTAGTTTATAATATGACGGCGTTTTTTTTTTTTTTCAAATTTCTATCCGAAAACTTCGATGACGATCTAAATATCTAAAATCTATTAGCAGTCATCACTGTCATGCTGATCTTCAAGTCTCTCCGATCAAACAAGATAAACTGATACCTAGCTTTACTTCATAAAAATTGAATTTATTAAAATTTTAAACGACCAATTTCTTTACGTTCGATAAAACCAATCTCTAAGTATTGGAAAGAGTTTTTAGCGGGATCTTGGTCTGTCATGTAGTGGATTTTATTTTTTATTCATAATCTTGTGTTACTTGACTCTATATTGTGTAAAATTGGTGGTGTTTTATGTGATATAGTTTGTTTATTGTGCATAAGTGAAGTGAATGGAAAATAATGCCACGGACCATGAATTCTGAGATGCCACAAAAATTCCATGGAGGGTTCTAACAAGATGGCCACCATCTTGTTAGTTCATTGAAATTATATCAAGAAACCTGTAATGTCGATACTCACTTGACAATGGCAGTAATAGTCTACTAGAAGAGTGGTTGCCGAAAATGGAATAGAAGAAGAACTTGAAATACTATTAACTACTCGACAATGGCATTCATTGAAATTATATCAAGAAACTTGTAATATCGATACTCACTTGACAATGGCGGCAATGGTCTACTAGAAGACTGGTTGCCGAAAATGGAATAGAAGAAGAACTTGCAATACTATTAACTACTCGACAATGGCAGTAATAACCTAAAAGATTGGTTGCCAAAAATAAAGTTAAAAAAAAAAAGTATTGGAAAATATACAAATCGCTACAACAATAAATGTATTTGGCAACATTAAAAAAGGTTTGAGGAAAAGATAACCAAAAGTATTAAAATATAAATTCGACTTGTCAGTTTTTGCCTCGCAGGCCGTCCCTTGTCAAAGCAATGCTTCCCTGTCGGCATCGTACACATTTTTTCTGGCTCACTGGATTACCTATACAAAAACATAAATATGTTTTCATTTTACACGTGTTTTATGGGTTTTAAGATTTATATTTTTCTTTCGTCGTAATGTAATGTAATGTCAACGAATATGCTACTTACTATCAGTTATAATTCTGGTAGTTTTTGGACTTATGCTCATCATTTGTAGTTATTTATTATTTTATAACTAGCGGGCCCGGCAGACGTTGTCCCGCCCTGATTATAAAAAAATCCTGGACAAATTATATACCAAAACGTTCCTCGTGAATCACTTTATCCACTGGTGAAAACCGCTTGAAAATCCGTTCAGTAGTTTTTGAGTTTATCGCGAACGGACAGACAGACAGACGCGGTAGGGGACTTTGTTTTATACTGTGTAATGTTTAGTAGTATTTTTAGACTTATCTGTTTGTAATATATTCATCTATTCCTGTATTGCAAATTGGGAAAAGTAAATATCTTCATTTCATTATAATTATTGATCATAATATCGTATTTCACGTTCATCAACATGGTAAAGTACTAATTATCATTAATCATAATTCAGAGGGACGGTCGTAGATGATAATTGTCTCAAATATTATCGCACCTGTACCCCACGTTTCACTTATCTCCGTTATATTGAGGTGGTTTAGTTCAGTAGTAGTAAGTTTTAATATTGGATGGAGAGGTGGCATATTCGATCCTCGTACGTGAGTGACTTTTATGTGATGAGTGATGAGTATTAGGCTGCTTTTTTTAAACAACAATCTTTTTTCGGTCCCGAAGCAAAGTTTTGTTGTAAGTATGTAAAAAATATACCTGGAAATTAAGAGACTGTAATATTAGCTCTAAGTACTCTCCCAAGCGTGAGAAGATTTCCCATGTAAAATACACGTAAACTTTGATTTTTTTTAATGCGATATTTAGTTTGAAATAAATCGTCTAATATGAAAGAAAAATTTCAGTTTAACTATTGTATTGTACAGATAGTATAAAAATTTATATGCAGATGAATGGTATATGAGTAGGTATGGTGATCGGAATATGTGAATTTTATGAATATTTAGATTTATTTAGCAGACGGTAGAGCCACGCTGAATCTATTACTGGTTTCAGCATGAATGGGTCGGCTCGCTCGGGGTAGTACCACCCTCTCACAAAAAACCGACGTGAAGCAACAGTGCTTGCATTGTTGCGTTTCGTTCGTTCAGTGAGAGCGCCGGAGGCCCAACTCCCTTTCCCTTCCTCCTCTCCTTTTCCCCTTCCCTTCTTCTCTTCCCCAACAAAGGCTGGTAACGCACTTGCGACTCCCTTTGTGTTGCAAGTGTCTATGGACGGTGATGATTACTTAACATCAGGTGACCCACCTGTCCGTTTGCCTCCTATGACACAAAAAAAAAATTAAAAATAAAAACAATATAAAGTCCTGTTTAATGGTATGAATATTTTGTGACACGGATAAGAGATCCGCAATGAACAAGACCCTGGAGGGGTTATAGCAATTTTACAAAACGCGGCCAAGGCAAAGATTGAATTAAAATGAAGCACATTCCACCGAATTCAAATTCGTCTGAATACAACCATGTAAAACACGCACCTTATAACCTTTTAGCGGCGGTTCTTTCTTTGACATCTAATTTTATGCGATTCGAACATGATTTACTGTTATTTAGAAGTATATTAGAAGTATAATGTACTATACTGTAAATTTTATATTAAAACTACGGATACATACTCCCTTATATTTACTATAACACAAAGACGATTAATAAAACCATATTTTTTATATACCAGCGTGCCCGGCGGACGTTGTCTCACCCTGATAATAAAATAAATCTAGAACGTTATATACCTAAACATTCCTCATGAATCACTTTATCTACTGGCGAAAACCGCATGAAAATCCGTTCAATAGTTTTTGAGTTTATCGCGAACAGACAGACAGAGGTATGGCAGAGGATTTTGCTTTATAATATGTAATGATTTTTACACGGTGGTAGTGCTATTCCTAAGCCCGCCTGGCTAGCTACCACCCTCAGGTTGAAAAGCTGCCACCTTTAGGTCTAGCATATTCACCATCTAAGACCACATCGTTATTTAATGTCAGGTGAAATTGTGGTCAAATACTAGAACCTATAAAGTTTAAAAAAGACATTTTCATATCCTCCTCGATCATCATAAGAATTTTTCATACAAATAAAATATACCCTGTATTATTTATACGTATAAATAAACATATTATCAACACAGTCCTTCTAAAAATAATACTAAGCTAACTTTCATTAACATAGATAGGAATTTTCAAGGTAATTAATAGTATTCGGTGCGTTGAGAAATGAGGGTTACATCTGACCGCTTCATTCTTGTTTGACAAGATTAATGGAATAATACCACGCAACCGAGAGTATATGGTGAATACTCAATATTTTTTTTAAATAATCCATTTTCTCGAGAATAACTATCATTGAATAATTTTAGATAATAAAATAATGTAAATTAGCGACGGCTAATGACTTCAAGCTTCTTAGAAGATAGTTGGGCATAGATTTAAAGTCTACGAAGTATTAAAATCTAGTCAAAGCAACGGGACAGCAGGTAAGATGCTTAAAAAAACTGGGGATTGTCTGCATTGTTCATCAGTATTCTATGTAATTGGAGGCACTTGATGCCAGAGTGTATCAGTTGTGTATCTGTATGTGGTAGAGCCACGCTGAAGCTATTACTGGTTTCAGCATGAATGGGTCGGTTCGCCCGGGGTAGTTCCGCCGTCTCACAGAAAAGCGACGTGACGTAACAGTGCTTGCATTGTTGCGTTTCGTTCGGTCAGTGAGAGCGCCGGAGGCCCTTCCCCCATTCCTATCCCTTCTCTCTCTCCACCCCAAACACAGTCTGGCAACGCACTTACGAATCTCCAGGTGTTGCTAGTGTCTATGGACGGTGATGATCACTTAACATCAGGTGACCCACATGTTCATTTATCTCGTATGATATATTTAAAAAAAAAGTTATGATTCTGTTGCAATCTCTGGACCGGCCCACTAGTCACCAATTTTATTTTGTTTTATCCAAATGTTGGCTTTGTATTCCTGCTGATATTAAAATAACGACATAACAAAAATGGCCCGATTAGAGCGTCGATTTTATCTTTTACTTTGAGTAGTGTGCGCCGTACTTTGTGAACTGACACCATACAATCTAGTTTTTAGCACTGAAACTTAGTGGATATCTGTTCGCATTTGTATACCTTCATGATTCATTATCCAAATCATTAAGGAGAGAAACTTGCTCCCAGTATGTTTTACTTTGATTACGTAATTCTTTAATTGAGATTTTCATCGCATTGTCCTACCATCGACCTCATTGTTCCTTCTTATTATTTAAATGTCGATGAGTGAAAATATATTCAAATAACAATAAGTACATAATTATTTTAATAGGGAAAATTGAATTTATAGATTTACTTTGAACGACGCTACTTATAAAAAAGATCTTTAGAAATTTTATCGGAAATGAATTCGTACAAAATTAAAGTTACACAGTTAATACATGACCTTTGACTACAACTGTAAAGTGGAAAATTTGTATTTATATGTTTTCGTTTCATTTCAAATTTTCTTCGACTTATATAAAAAAAATCACCGTATTGATTATATTTGTAGGTGAAGACTTAAAAAGTAGAAGAAACAAAAATATGAAAAAGTAATACTTATTATTATACGTCATCCTTATTCCCTTACTAATTGCATGAATGCGAATGTAAGTTTGTTTGTTATGCTTTGATCCCTTAACATTACTCAATCAATCATTATGACATTTTCCATAGACAATGTCAGGAGTACACAAAAGAATATAGGGTTATATCCAGGATTCTTTCCTATTTCTTTTATATTAGACGATTTAATTTCAAACTAAATATCTTATAAAAATAAAAAAAAATTACTCAAAGTTTACGTGTATTTTATTTACATATATACCCTAACTTAGAGTTAATATTACAGGCTCAAATTTCCAGGTAATATTTTTACATATTTGCAACAAAATTTTGCTTCGGCACCGAAAAAAAAATGTCGTTTAAAACAAGCACCCTAATACATATTTAACTTAATATTTTTATATTTCATCACAAAGCTGGTGATTATGCTCATCGTATAAAAGTGAGTCAATTACAAGGATCGGACACGCGACCTCTCCACTCGATATTAAAACTTACTACCACTGAACTAAAACATCTGAATAAGACAGATATAATTCAAGCGTGGGGTACAGATGCGGACATATTTGAGACAATTATCATTTACAGTCGTCGCCCTGAGTGATGATAAATGATAATGAATAGTGCATTACGTTGATGAACGTAAAATATGATATTATGACCAATACTTATATACAAAAATAGAAGAATAAACGAGTTTTTCAAATAGAGAATTCTTATAATACTACTAACTATTAATAATAAATAACCTTCCTTTGTCCCCATATCCAGGAAAAAAATACTATTCCCGAGGGATAAATCAAAGCTAGATTAATGCGAACGAAGCCTATAGCAAAAGCTAGTTGACTATACAAACTAAAAGTGTGGAATTGTTAATTCATATTTTTCACTTACATATTATGGGTGTAACTTTAATGATATCAAGGATGATGGACGATCTAGTCAGATGAAATAATGCAGTCCATAAATATAGCTAAACCTTTCATCTAACTGTATCATATTTCCACAATCGATCACGAAAAATCAATGTAAGAGGAACCTCAATAATCTCTTGATAGTTTTGAAATCCTTGGATTTAGTTGCCTCTTAGGAACTAACTATATGAATTTGATAACTGCTGATAAAAAAAATATTAACTTTCAATTAAAATAAAGCTGTGTATAAACCGCAATAATAAATAATTGGTAGCGTTCTGAAAAAATGTAGGCTGTAACATCAGGTACCATTAAGGTAGTGAAAAGCCTTTGTTTTGTTAATTACTGAACCCCGGGCTACACCGCACCTGCTTTCACCACACCAGAATAAACTGTGCGACTAAATTTCCTTACTTTAAATTAAAAGGTACAGCTGACCAATAGACACTTCCGCTACAGTAAATTGAATATCAAATTAACTTGAATTTTTAGCTCACCACCTAAGTTTATAAGCGTGGATCACATAGGATAATCTATTGACTTGAAACTATATAAAGTTACATAGACTTATATAAATTATTTATACTCGTTCTTGTTTTATAATATACACGTTAATTTTAAAATGAAAAAATAATAACAACTAACCATAACCAGACCTTACTATCAATCTTTACATACTTTTTTATTACTGAAAGAATATTTAGGATCAGTTAAGTAGTTCCAGATAATCCTACAAATGTATTTACGAACTTTAACTTTTCATAATAAACTAGCTTTTACAAGCGGTTTCGCTCGCTTTAATGTTGATTTGATCTATTTCTCGGGAACAGTACCTATTCTGGATGAAAAGGGTATCCTAAGTCCTTTTTTGGATATCTGTCAACGTGTATTCGAAATTTCATCATGATCGGTTGAGTAGTTAACGCGTAAAAGCTTATAAACATTCATACAAGTAACAAACACAATCACATTTATAATATTAGTTAGTATAATGCTTGTAAAAAAAACAATTTTTTTTAATAAGGAACCCCCTTTTCTCCCCCCTTTTTTTTTTTTTTTGTGGGGGGGGATCTCTTCCCTTCGGGTGCCCCGTCTTTCTTTTCCCTCCTATATATAAAAAAAAAGTCAAACAGTGGGCGAAATTAACTTGTGTTTAATGATTTCGTTTAATTACACTATTACTGAAGTTCTTCCATCAGTATACCTCTATAAGCATTACATTTTATATTTTTGATTTTGTTATATGTTATATTACGTCAGTTGCGAGCGTGTAAAAATACGTTATTATGCTTGTTGAGTTTGAGGAGTTATATAAACACTAACTTCTACCCGCGACTTCGTTCGCGTGGTATAGTTACTTTGAGCTAAACCTAACATACAGCGGAAGCTCTGAAAAGAAAAATTAAACCATTTTGAAACATTTTTCTTTTGTGCTCTGCTCTTATTGGTCTTAGCGTGATGATATTCAACCAAACAAACATTCCAGCTTTATATTATTAGTATAGATTAACAACATTTAAAAATAGAAATAAAATTATACAAAGCATCTTTAGAAATTACTTCTATTTAGGAAGACTGTCTCATCGCAGAATAGATGGGTTTGATACTAAGTAAAAACATAAATCATTAATTTTTTTTTCGAACTAACTACGCTATTGACTTAGCAAGGTATATTATTAACAGCTTTATCGGACTATGTAAATAATTAATATTTTATTTTATTCCATGTTTAATGTATTTATAGCATTCGTTCTACACTATACTATGTGAACTTTAACTATGCCAAGTTTAACACTGCTCTGTGCGTAATGTGCTAAAAAGAGGTACAAAGACTTTCTTCACGTATTAATATATAGATAATGATGTCGATAACACAGATTAAAATTGTATTATATATTCTGTGCATTTTATAGTTTTAAAATATACACAATAACTAGCGGACCGGGGGGGCCGCCAAAAAAAAACCAAGCAACCACCCACCACCGGGCCAAAACAAACCATTCCGCCCCCCCAAATCAAATCCAGTTAAAGTCAGTCCAACACACCACACAAGAAAAATATATGATATGAATAAATTAGACTTTATTATAGTCAGAGTATCCATAATTGTACGTACCCAAACGTAGTTAGTGTTTTGTCAAACCTACACATATATACTTAGTTATGAATAAAATTATCGAATCTGTTGTTTGTTCGAGCTAATCTCAGAAACGACTAAACCTATACCGATAAAACTCATAGTGACAGACAGAATAACTTTCTAACTGTTATCTAGGCTACATATCATTAAGTTTTTCAATAGGTGTCAAGCACTGATTATTAAATTTTATAAAAGTAACTTAAAATTTGTGATTTTTTTATACATTAGGTACTAATAAAAAAACAAAAGCCAGCCCAAAGTTATCTGTATTATAAAATAACAATTATAGTTATCATAAAACACAATAAAACAAAAACAAAGCAGTGAACACTAACAATAAAATTGAATTCTAATTACTCGATGTTATAGTGGATTATACTTGTTAGCTAAATTATTTAGTCCGGTACTCTTGCTACATTATTATATTTGGATATTTTTTTATAAAACCTACTCAACAACTTGTATGATGTTTTTGGTGAAATATTGTCACTTATCTATACTATTCCTATAACATCGTGTTTTTTTTTAATTGTAATCACCGTTAAAAACGTTATTTATATTCTATTATTAAGTCCGAGGGTAATTAAAATGCCGTTTGTAAATGCAAACGTTTTTATATTCACAAAAGATCAACGGAGCAAAAATATAAGATAGATGTCACTTACAAGCAAGTCCACGTTGATTGCAGTCTCAGTTCACAATCTTCCTTATTAGCAATAGTCCCCTCTATTTAAGTGTTTTATTTAATTGTAGTCGTTTGCCTTTATTACTTTGTATTCAATTTGGCGGAACTCTGAAAATTCTAAAGTTAGAGTTAAAACGATTTCGAACGGTTTTTGACATATCGCAAAGCGAGTCCCATCGCTATAGAAACGACCATGGTTCACAGGCTATTTCCAAAAAAAAAGGAACCTAGGCATTGTAGATATTTTCTAGCACATAGATCGTGATAGTCTATTTTCCTACTATTGTCATCCAAAAGTATCGTACGAAATACCAAAATACGTAATGTAATATAACTGTTTAAAAAAAATATTTATAATAAAAGTGGTAGCAGGTTGTTATACAGGTAAATGTTAAATTGTTGAAAACTAATAACATTAAACTATAATAAACAATACTATAAAGGAAATTTGATGGGCAATATATTTTGAAAGAGGGAAATATCTATTAATTGCCATGAACTTCAAATAGAAACATCATTCAGTTACAAATAGATTTAGGACAAGAATGAATAAAACATGATTTATTGTGAAAACACTTTTTAAAAGCAATTAATATTGGAACAGGATATATAGTGTTATTAATTTACATCGCATTACTATTAGTAAATAATATATTTAAATATATATTATATACGCAAATTTAAACTTAATCTTGAATTATCAGCTTACGTTTCAAGTTCGTGTTAAGAAAATGTATATAGTTATCTGTAGTATATTATTAGATATCATAAACAAAAAAGTATAAATAAAACAATAAATATTACAAGACCAAAATGTGTGGAAGAATAACCCTATTAACACAATACGGTATGCCCAAGAGCATGGCGCGTGTGCTATCAGGCCGTGGGGGCTCTACGGGCGGCCTGTTTCAAGTACCACGGCGCGTCTGAAGCATCATTCACCTCCTCCTGCTAACACGAATCACCTTAATCAAACTTTGCGATCATTACCATAATCAATAACTAGTATAAAACGAACTTGCCTGCCGTGTCAGTTTGTTTTTGCACTCAGTTCTTCTAAACTCCTCAAAGGATTTTGTTTCTCTATAATTTGGAGAACTTCTCTCGGAAAGTTTATATGTATTTATTATTTACATTTATAGAAAGTGAAGTTACAAAAAATAGTTTTCGTGCGTTTAAATTGCCAATGGTGCTTATAAAACTTTTGAGAGACATTGAAGTAATATGTACTAAGGAATTGTCTAACTTAAAAATGCCTGATACACCAATGATATGATAACTACAAAGCTGTAGATACGTTACCTACATGATATTTTGACAAAACAAATGGCAAGATAACGCCAACATACGTAAAGTAATATTATAACGCTACACTGTCTTAGATAAAATGTGGAAGTAAGATGACATATTCTCAATATCGGCGATGAAAAAGAAATAGTTATATGTTGCTTCGATACGGGCGGATTGACGGGGAAGCCGTCAAAAATAAGCTAGCTAGCCAAATTTTTACAAGGTGCTGTCGAAGAAGAGTAGTCCGGTGAAGCTCTTAAGACCTTGATAGGTCAATAGCGTAGTCAGTTCGAAAAAAAAGCGCTGTCGAAGCGCATATGTCGTATTTACAGCTTTTTAGTTATAATATCATTTTGATATACACCTAAGAATAACCCACATAATCATGTTTATCTTGTAGGTATTATTAAAAGTTCTATGGGTTATTTGCGCTATTTTGGCCAATATTTATTAAAGCTTACCTGATGAAATATTTTAGTTACGTTGAGCATTTAATGTCGAACAAAATTGTTTTTTACAACATGTAATTTCAAGGAACGTCTTAAATGATATTATTACATACTAGCCGACCGGTGCCCACTTCGTTGGGAGGTAATAGGCATTATCAAGCTACAACTTTTCTCTAGAACTCAATTATATATTAGGTTATTATTTACCTATGAAAATGCCGTTTTGTATGAAAAAATTTAAACGATTTTTTTTATGTATTTTTTATTTGTATTCATCGAAGTAATCACCCATGCAATCAATGCATCTTTGCCAACGCAGTGGCAGTTTATTGATGCCCTTCTTAAAGAAATCAGCTGGACGGGAGGCAACAAATTCTTTAAAGGCATTTTGTACTGCCTCTCGGGTATTGAATTTTTTTTCCGCCAAGGAGTTATCCAAATTCTGGAAAAAGTAGTAGTCTGTAGGCGTAAGGTCTGGTGAGTAGGGCGGATGACGGAGAACTTCCAACCCCAGTTTTTGCAACTTGGAGACCGTCTGCTGTGCAGTATGAGGTCGCACGTTGTCGTGTAGGAGCAGCGGAGACGAGCGATTGACCAATGCTGGTTGGAGATGTGCAAGCTTCTCCATCATTGTGTTCAGTTCTTCACAGTACACATCTGCAGTAATGCTCACCCCGTTTGGTAAGAGCTGTGATGAATCACACCGGCGCTAGACCACCAAACAGTGACCATCACTTTTCTAGGGGTAAGTTTTCGTTTAGGGCATTGTTTAGGCGCTGAACCAGGATCCAACCAACTTGCTGAGCGCTTGTGGTTATTAAACAGAATCCATTTTTCATCGCAGGTAACAATGCGGTTCAAAATTCCTTCATTTGTGTGTCTGTTGAGCAGTGCAAGGCACGTCTCGACGCATACTTGGCGCTGGCGATCATGAGTTCGTGGGGCACCCATTTGTCAAGCTTTTTTACCTTGCCAATTTGACGCAAATGGACCAATATTGTTTTGACGCTAACGTCGAAAGCTGCTGCTAAATCAGCCGTAGATTGTGTATCATCAGCTTCCACAATCGCCTTTACTTCGTCATTGTCGACCAAAGTCTTCGGACGACCGCGAGGTTCATTTTTCAGGTCGAAATTCTCAGAACGGAAGCGAACAAACCAATAACAGGTGGTGCGTTGGTTTGTAGTGTTAGCTCCGTAAACGTCGTTGATGTTGCGTGCCGCTTGTGCCGCGTTGCTGCCACAACGGTACTCATATTCCATAATTACTCGAATTTTTAACGTATATATGATGACAAAAAAGATTGAAATGCGATGAAAATGTAACACTAATCAATAAACAAATGACTACTTTTGGAAAAAGAATTCAATGTTTTTAAAATAAAATTAATTTGAAATTAGAATTCTTAGCCAAACAAAAATTATTTTGATTTGAAATGGCCAGTACTGCAGAACGGCAATTTCATAGGTAAGACCTATTATTATATATCTCATAATTAAGGCAGCGTTCATAAGAAACGTTTTCGTTCGACCATTTTTCTCCGACTCCCCAGATATTACCCCCTACAACCTCACAAACTTTACCTCTTTATAATATTAGTATAGATTATAGATAATATAATTAGTTAATAGCATCTACCCGCGACTTCGCACGCGTGTAATAGTTATTTTAGGCTAAGACGCAGCGGAAGCTCTCAAAAGGAAAAAATAACCCGATTTTAAAACATTTTCCATTGTTGCTCTGCTCCTATTGGTCTTAGCGTGATGTTATGTAGCTTATGACACTCATAAATAACGTGGCTCTATATTGGTAAAACAATTTTAAAAATCGGTTTATTAGTTCCTGAGATTACCCCCCACAACGTTACAAACCACAAACACCCAAAAAGAAAGAAAAAGCCCCCCCCCCCCCTAGAAAGTTACTTCTCTGCCCCCCCCCCCCCCCAAACCCCCCAAAAAAAAAAAAACATCCCCATTTTTAAACCTTTTCTCTTTTTTCTCTTCTCCTATTTTCTTTTCGTGATGATATTTATCTTATAATACTCATAAATAACGTGGCTTTATATTAGTAGAACAATTTTCAAAATCGGTTTAGTAGTTCCTGAGATTACCCCCCACAACGTTACAAACTCACAAACTTTACCTCTTAATATTAGTATAAGTATATAGATTATAGCCCCTGCCCACGACTTCGTCTGCGTAGTAATAGTTACTACTCTAGACTAACGCTGACACACAGCAGAAGCTCTCAAAAAGAAAAAAACATCTCGATTTTGAAACGTTTCTCATCTGTGCTCCGCTCAATAAAACATCCCTTATAAGTGTAATTAGTTTTCAAAAAACAACACAATCCTTTTAGATTAAAAAAAACTGTGTGTGTACTTGTGTACACGCGTTAGAAGTTATACTTCTTTGGCGTAACAAGATAAAAATCTTTTCAAAAATTTTATCTTTCGCCTTATTCTAAGTTTGTAGAAAAAACACTAACAAAAAAAGGTATTTAATACATCAAAGAAACAAAAAGTTGACTATAGATAACTTCAGGGTGTCGGTATTTCGTGACGGTGCGCGCGCGCATCGTAATAACTTCAGGGTGTCGGTTTTTCGTGACGGTGTACGCGCGCATCGTAATAACTTCAGGGTGTCGGTTTTTCGTGACGGTGTGCGCGCGCATAGTAATAACTTCAGGGTGTTGGTTTTTCGTGACGGAGCGCGCGCACATCGTAAAAATTTACTCTCATAATTTTTCCCTAACGCGCCTAAAGAAGTATAACTTCAAAAAAAAACATGTTGGTAAATAAATACTCACAAGATTACAAAATACCTACACAACTTCGCATACATTAAAAGTAAACATTTTACGTTACTTCCGAAGTAATCAGTAAATGCTTCGAATATATATAACCGTCAGTGGAGTCGTATGTAGTACTCGAAAGAAGTCGCGGAACCAACGCAGTTTCCCCCTACGCTACGGTGAGATCGACAACTCGACGCCGCGCCCGGCATGAGACGTCACCCCCCAGACATAATGGAGCATAGAGTGTATTGCTTAATTTAAATTTTAATTAAAATACAAGTATCCACTCCACTTGAAGGATATTAAACAACGTACTCTTTTCTAATTCCATCGTATTTGAATCATTACGTGTGCTTTTGTGTTGATAATTCTATTAGTACTAGTGGGCGCCCAGTGGTCGACATTCGACCATAGTTCATTGAATTTTTAAAGTTTGAACTTTATTAGGGTTCTTTTATCAATATTATTATTATTATAACCTCTATAATCAAAGGCTTTCATCATGCCTACTCAGTTATTTGCCACTTTTTTTTCAATTATATAAACATAAAAAAAATCGATGTCTAAATGAAAATTGAAATTAATTATAAATTTGAAACAAAAAACAGGCGGTTACATAAGGTGGTAAGGCTCTTAAATACTAAGTAAACATAACGTTACGAAAATAAAAAAAATATTATCGGGCCCCCTCATGACACAATTTTCAATTATTTTTACACGACATCATGGGCGCGTGGTATTTCTGGGTGATATTGAATTAAATATAGTCTATACATTATGAGGAATAGTGATATACCCAGTATCATCACTTGGAATAGTAGTGGATACACAATAGAATCAAATTATGAATCCAATACAATGATGTTTATAATACTACCATTAACTTTTGAAAATGAATTCATTTTTGTTCATAATTCATCATCAACTGTACTAAATATAATTGCTACATCAAGTTGAACTGCATCATTGTAACGTCAGTCATGTTAAAAATATTTAAATGGTAATTGGTACGTAAGAAGGTTGAAGGATGTTCGAAACGTCTTTTTCATTTACATTATAATATCATTGTTGAATGTAGAATAAAAAAGGGTAATTGGAACGTAAGAGTAAAAAAAAATACATATAGTCGAGCATAGCAACCTCCTTCGCAACCTTTTTTGAAGTTTGGCAGTATGGATTAATTCCTTCGCCTGTCCTATTGGACGAATATTATTACTACTTTTTTGTAGTTCAATGTCATTTTTGTTTACATGTGTGTATATGTTGTGTAAAATTGGAGCAGTAGTGTGAGTAATGCATATTTTAATTAATTTAATGTACTTATAATGCATTTTATATAAAATAAATAGCTTTCTGCACTTCTCCTCCATATAAACTTTAACTATGCCAAATTTCACGGTCATCCGTTCGCGCATTTCTTTCAAAAAGGGATACAAAGATTGGGCTTGGCGTATTAATATATAGATACTGATTAATTACTATAGCATTATTTGCCAATATTCTAATTAAATTACAAATACGAGTAATTCGTTTGTATAGACTAGTGTTATTAGTCTTATAATGAACGTTACCTTATTAAAGTGAAACTTTTATTACATCGTCTCAAACTTTTTCGTCTGTTGTTGCATGTCGCGTGATGGTCGGCCGCGGAGTAGGGATAAAGTGAAAGGTGCTCGTCAGAGCAGCCAGGGCCAATATGGCCACAGACTATTAGTCGTACAAGTAATATGGCGGCGCCTATAGTTCGCAGCAGCTGGCCGTGTAGAGTATACACTATTATTAGTTAAATGTCTATAGTGTGAAAAAAAGTGTCACTTTTACCGTGGTTTCATAAAACCACACAATCCTTTTTTTGTCACCATTAAAGTTGATATTAAATTTATCCGAAGAAAAAATCTCAATCTTATAAAAACAACAAATATGCATAAATATTATCACTAGCGAGTGTTTTGAAGTGGAAACTTCTTTAGCCGCATTGAGCGGTATTTTATGGCAGGAGATAAACTTATGGTTTTGCGTCATAACATGCGTGACGCATCTTATTGCGCTGGCTGGCTCATACTAGCGACGCGTAGTACAGCGGCCTGTGTACACCTAATATTGAGATTTACCTACCATGTTTGATTGATTAATGAACTTTATAAAAATGTATATAATTATTGCTCTGGCTGACAATAGATTTGAAAACCAGATTAATGTTAATAATTTCAATATAAAAATTATGAAATTTAAATATTGTAATTCACACTATACACTCAATTGAACAATTCAAAAGAGAACATTGTTATTTCATTGTTTTAAATGTTCACTTCTGACGGCAGTCCTTATGACGGCTTCGACTTTTTTATTAGAAAGATGAATAAAAACTAGCAATTATACGAGAAACAATTTATTTCGAAAAATATACTTTGTTTTTTTATTATAACAATGTGTGCTTCTTTCAATCGAATAAAACCGATTTCGGTGATATGGGACTTACGCAGTGGGCATTAACCACATTATCTCGGGCATCCACCACTACGACCTGTTTATCGAGCCTTAATCCACAGATTTACCAAGTTTTCGTACAGATTCCCTTCGTGACCGATCAGTTTTCCACGAAAACAATTCGGTCCGATTTTACCGTATTTATGTTTACTGTTTTCATTAATTGTTTGATTACTTTCGTTCGATTGGTAATTAAGATTCAAGACTATTTTTCTCCTTTAATCATAAGTATGGTAATATTAAATCACTCAATATTAAAAATGGTAACATTTAATTTCGGGCACGATATAAATTAACAAAAACATGTGTTAACTTTTCGCAAGGCAAAGATAGTAAAATATAATAAAAATGCTTTTAAAAAACAGTTATATATACTAGCGGGCCGGGCGGATGTTGATCTGCCTTTATAATAAAAAAAAATCTAAAATTAGCGGCGCCACCTACCGGGTCCAATTGTGAATCTAAACTATTCTCAGATCCACTGGAACACGCACACAAAATTTCATCAAAATCGGTCCAGCTGTTTACGAGGAGTTCAGTGACATACATACGTACAGAAGAAATTTATATATAAAGATTAAAATCTTCACAGTTTTCAACTTTGAATTCGTAATTGACACTAATAAATTCCTTTTTATTTAATACATCAACCGCCTATTTTTTCACTATCACCAATGAGGTCGATGCCTTGACACGAACTTCCTTTTCTATGTTTCAGATTTTTATCAACATCATTCATTAGAGTAATAAATGCTCTGAACAATACACATGTAGTGATTTCTTTTAAATGAGTGTCTGTACGAACATTCTAGTGCAAAATACTTCAGCGTCGATCATGTGATATCTGGCGATGATTCCCTTTCCCCTAATGGACACACACTCAATTAGGTTTTATTGCCGCCGCGCCGTTCAATTTAACGCCTAACAGCGGCCGCACTCCACCCAGGTACCTATTTGTTTTTATTGACCACAAAAATACAGTTTTTCATGCGTACGATCAGGTTTGTATTTATTTTATATTTCATTTTATAGATGATAAATTTTGTTATTATATGAACATCTTCTAAGAATATTGTGTGACGTTAAAATGTACTAATCTCAATATTTCTTCGTGGTATTGTTGTGGTTCAAATAAAAGGTACCTAGAAGAGTTTCCTCTTAACAATTAGATGGTCTAATCTTCTAGTATATCTGATAAAATAGTCCGAAAATATTATATAATTCTTTAATGGCATTGCAATTAACAGAGTTGGTACATCCTACAATTAATTTCCAATAACTAAGTACAACGGTGGAGCTAGAAAAGATGTACAAATTCAAGAATGAAATTGAATTCGTTCGCTTATTACCGATTCATTTTGGTAGTCATTGATCTCCATGAGTTTTAGATACATTTAAAAATAATTGTTTCTTGTTTAATCATGACCCTAATAAAATATTTGGATTTGTTATTTTTTATTTATTTAATCGTATTACTAAAATGGAGTAATCACTTGTATTGTACGTGTACATACAATATAAAGTGCGGATTTGGTGGATGGTAGGGCACGAGTGTTGTGTCCGGCTGAATCGTGGGCACCATATGTATATATAAAAACCGGGACAGCAGCGTGCTTAGGTTGTTCAGGTTTCGGTGGTGTTAAATTCGTCACAAGGACTCCTTTGATGTGAAACATCTAATGACGCGTCTTAGCAGTAAAATCGACCCGTGTGCCGTCACGGCAAACGGCATGACGCTGTCTTATGCGGTCATTTCCCCTCTACGTTACCGCTCTCAACTTCCTATTATATGTGTGCGTGTATACTTTAATACTTCGTTGCTTATCTGCATGAGCAGTACGCTACGCAAAGTAGTAACTTTCTATCTGATTATACTACATTTGACACGTTTTTGATCATAAATTGTGATATTAACTTTAATGTTTCACATCCACCGGGCGTTATGTGAATTCCATTTTTTGTAGTTTGCTGAGGTTTGGATCATCCAGTGCATATCCCGCAGTTGAGAATTTTTTAAGCCGGCGCGACATCGAAGACCGTTGATGAATTTCCTTTTTTTTCGAACTGACTACACTATTGACCTCGCAGGGTCTTAACAGCTTCACCGGACTAGACGAATTTTCGATTTGTTTTTTAAATTATACTGTTCTCATCACCAGGCACTATACTGACTACCCTAAATATACGTCTAAACAATAAACACAGCTATTATCGCTATAGTTCGCTATGTTAGAGATATTTAATTGCTTTAATTACAAATGAATCCGAATATACAGAAATGTGACCGTTATACATTGCTCAACTTTGTTAATATATGAGTTACACTTAGTTGCTAGTGCGAACGTTGCAGGAGTGAATAGTTTTGAGTGCCATTTCTGACGGTACGTTTTAATAGAATTTATGATTAGTATTTTACTTTGTTAATTATTAAGTTTATATTACGTGATCGAGTTTATTTTGTTGCGATAAAACGTTGTTTAACGAAGTAAGAAAGGCTAAAGAGTGCACACTATCGATATGCAAGGGTCAAAAGTCACTCATCCTTTTTTCCGTTCTACAATAATGTTCTACAGTAAGTCCGGTTGTAGACTTGTATCTAAGCGTACGTACATTATAAGTAAATCTGTGTCTACGACTAAATAGTTTAAATGATTAAGAGATCATTATAATGTGTAACGGGTTGAATAATACAGACACTAAATTCATATGAACTAATGACTTTTGTAGTGAAACTTCTAATGCGACTTCCAACAAGGTTGCGTTAAACGTTTAACGCTACCTTGGAGGGGGTATGAAAGCACTATTGTGTTAAACGTTATCGCTCCTGGGGAGTGGGAATAGAAAGAGGCAGAGCGAGATTATCATAATCCCATTGTAAATGTTATAGATTTGGATATTTCTCCACTCGAAAATGATAATTAAAAGATGCAATCAATTGCAAGCAATGTTAATAAAGTTTGTCGTAAAGAAACAATATGATTTCACTAAAAATCAATTTCTACCCCTTCCTATTTTCATTTCCACATTACGAAGTTTCAATTCTTCCGCGCGGAGGGACTCCACGCACTATTTTTTTTATTTACTCATTTAACCGGGCTCACGCGTAAACTGAACTACACCTAAAAACAACTTTATAAAATCATAGCATGGGTGGTAGGACTTTTTTAAACTCACCTGGCTACCAACTACGCTCTAGTTGAAAATGTTTAACCAAGCTTCTATAGGTGTGTTTCATCCTCTAAACTTGACAGCTAGTTACCCTTTAGCTATAACATCTTTTCATTTTTGTCTACATCGTCATTTAACACCAGGTGAAAAGAGCAAACGCTCAATCCTATAAACTATAAAAATAGAATAACATGAATGGTTTCTAATAGCCCGAAATAGTATTAGTTATATTACTAAAGAAAGATTCACGGTGAAGAGAACACGTAGGTTACATTTTTCTTATTAATTTGTTTGTTCTTTTGTCTTTAAGTGTTCAATATCTGTTATTTACTGCATATTCGCTCTTAATGTATCTTTCTACACGCTACAATGAATTTGCTACTCAATGATTATGTATGAAATTGGTCCTAAATGTTATCATTATTCTCAATTAGAAGTAGTAATAGCATTTCAAAAAAAATTGACACCAATGTCTCTGTCAATTTATCATTAAAATAAGCAATCTTAGTTAGATATAATACCCGAAAACTTATATAAAGCAAATAAAATATAAACCGTGACACTATAAGTTACCCCCTGTACAGTTCGGGCATCGTAACGGCACCGTAATTGAATTTAACAGCCCCAGTTGTAGAATATTGGTGTCGAATGTCTCTACCGGACTACTTATTGTTCATTTAATCTTCTGTGGCGTTACAAGATATATAAGGATAGTACTGAGATGCAGTTTAAAATAAAAAATGATAGATAAGCAAGGTGATATAATAGGTCTTTACCTATGAAATTGCCGTTCCGCAGTACTGGCCATTTCTAATCAAAATAATTTTTGTTTGGCTAAGAATTCTAATTTCAAATTAATTTTATTTTAAAAACATGGAATTCTTTTTCCACTAGTAGTCATTTGTTTATTGATTAGTGTTACATTTTCCTCGCATTTCAATCTTTTTTGTCATCATGGATACGTTAAAAATTCGAGTAATTATGGAATATGAGTACCGTCGTGAGAGCAACGCGGCACAAGCGGCACGCAACATCAACAACGTTTACGGAGCTAACACTACAAACCAACGCACCACCTGTTATTGGTTTGCTCGCTTCCGTTCTGGGAATTTCGACCTGAAAAATGAACCTCGCGGTCGTCCGAAGACTTTGGTCGACAATGACGAATTAAAGGCGATTGTGGAAGCTGATGATACACAATCTACGGCTGAATTAGCAGCAGCTTTCGACGTTAGCGTCAAAACAATATTGGTGCATTTGCGTCAAATTGGCAAGGTAAAAAAGCTTGACAAATGGGTGCCCCACGAACTCAATGATCGCCAGCGCGATGTACGCGTCGAGACGTGCCTTGCACTGATCAACAGACACACAAATGAAGGAATTTTGAACCGCATTGTTACCTGCGATGAAAAATGGATTCTGTTCGATAGCCGCAAGCGCTCAGCAAGTTGGTTGGATCCTGGTTCAGCACCTAAACAATGCCCTAAACGAAAACTTACCCCTAGAAAAGTGATGGTCACTGTTTGGTGGTCTAGCGCCGGTGTAATTCATTACAGCTTCTTATCAAACGGGGTGAGCATTACTGCAGATGTGTACTGTGAAGAACTGAACACAATGATGGAGAAGCTGGCACATCTCCAACCAGCATTGGTCAATCGCTCGTCCCGCTGCTCCTGCACGACAACGCGCGACCTCATGCTGCACAGTAGACGGTCTCCAAGTTGCAAGAACTAGGGTTGGAAGTTCTCCGTCATCCGTCCTACTCACCAGATCTTGCGCCTACAGACTACTACTTTTTCCAGAATTTGGATAACTCCTTGGCGGGAAAAAAATTCAAAACCCGAGAGGTAGTACAAAATGCCTTTGAAGAATTTGTTGCCTCCCGTCCAGCTGATTTCTTTAAGAAGGGCATCAGTAAACTGCCACTGCGTTGTCAAAGATGTGTTGATTGCATGGATGATTACTTCGATTAATACAAATAAAAAATACATGAAAAAAAATCGTTTAAATTTTTTCATACAAAACGGCAATTTCATAGGTAAAGACCTAGTATTATAGTCTTTGTGATATTTACCAAGAAAAAATGTGTAAATCTATACTATACGCCCCAACCCACCCCCCCCCCGCCGTCATCCACCCCCCAAAATTTCAATCCCTTGGCCCACCCCCATTTTTGCTGCCGGGTCCCCTAATCCACCCCCCCCCGCCATATCTCCTCCACCCCACTCCAAAAATTTCTCAAAATCCCATTTTGAGGAGTCAGCCATCCACCCCAAAAATATATTATTATTGCTAAAATATTATAAAGAGGTAAAGTCTGTGACGTTGTAGGGGGTAATCTCAGGAATTACGAGTCCGATTTGAAAAAATCTTTCAGTGTTATATAGCTCATTTATCGAGAAAGGCTATTATAGGCTATTTATCACCACGCTAAGGCCAATAGGAGCGGAGCACTGATGTAGAATCTTTCAAAATCGGGTATTTTTTCCCATTGAGAGCCTTAGTCCTTAATATTTTGCATTACAAAATATTATGAAATTTCTCGGAGACTTACAACGTACCTACTATATATTTAAATCTACATCTACAATGTACACCGCCCACTTATGCGATGTTTGTGGAAATTACAAATGTCCTATATCTCATTTATGGTGCATACAATTATGTACTTGAATTCAAATGCATTGCGTACAACATGAAACAAAATAAGTTTAATACGAAACAGATTAATTTTAAACTGTCGTGCACAATTTCCTTGGATATAAATGCATTTTGTTTTAGCGTTTACAGCGAGGTAGGAAGGTACTTTATGGAAGCCGGAGTTCGGTAAAAGCTCTTTAGCTTGGTACCGCAAACACTTCCGATTTCGTGCTTTACTAGTTTCCAGTATTCGCTCGTCTGCATTATTTATACTACAAACTGAATGTTATGCAAGATTATTGTGTAATGAGGTTTGTAATATCTATGTATATGAACAAATTACCTATAGCAAATATTACTGAGTAAAAACATTTTTAGAAAGAATCGGGTTACCTCCCATGCCAGGATGTGGCGTAGAGAGTAAATTTAAAATTAAATTTAGAATATTTTTTTTTTTCATTAAACGACAAAGTGACGCCATTTTATGTTAAGCTTAGTCTAATTCAAATCAACGGTGAGATACCTACAATCCGCAATTATTGTTACATGGCAGCCTGTACATTTATTTGCATAGACCCTTCATGATAGTTCTATCATCATGCCTGTTGTGATAAGATTCCAGTCGAATACATACATACAACCCTGCTTGATTCCTGGAAGAATAGTTGTAATAATTTACAATTAAAATAGTAAACACATAAATACCGATAAGGTAATTTGAATCATTCAAATGTACAGCAGTGTAATGCTTTCCTACTGATAGCAAAATCGTTATCATTTTACTACGGATAAAATAATATTTTTCCAAGTAAATACATAAAAAAGATACAGTACGAGTAATAAATTTTATCATAAAGTTCACACATATTTGCAATCATTAACCGTAGCTTTAAAGCCAGTGAACCGAATGTCACGCAGAGTATGATGGTTTCGAAATTATTATCGGTTATTCATATCGCTAGGTATCAGTATCGACTATATTTTTTTTTATACGATAGGTAAACTAAACATAAATAAAAATATTGTTTAAACGTTTTTTTTTATGTCAATAGGAAGCAAACGAACAGGTGGGTCACCTGATGTTAAGTGATCACCACCGTCCATAGACACTAGCAACACCAGGGGAGTCGCAAGGGAAAGGGGGAAAGGAGGTAGGCCTCCGGCGCTCTCACTGCCCCAAAGAAACGCAACAATGCAAGCATTGTTACTTCACGTCGGTGTTCTGTGAGAAGGTGGTACTACCCCGGGCGAGCTGAAACTAGTAATAGCTACAGCGTGGCTCTACCACCTTCCAATTTTACAGTATAAATGGAGAAGAAGAACGTAAAAAGATAATACCGACAAGTAATACATATATAAGTGTGAAATGCTTTTTGAATGACGAGTTACGGCGTATTGTGAAGTCAAGAAAATACGTACATTACCGACAATGGTATTGAACTTATTGTTTTAATTATTTACAAATTTAATGATTATCCTAATTTGGTGTGGTGATTCGTGCTTGGTTTTTTTTTAATCTGCCTGGCTAGGAACCACCCATAAGTTGAAATAACTGTCGCCTAGTACGTATGGTGATGTGTGTTCCGGCAGCTGCAGTTAAGAGTCAATCACGTCCCACTTTACGTTTAGCACATCTGCCATCTTTGTACATCGTCATTTAATATCGAACGAGGTTGTTGTCAAATGCTAAAACAAAATGCTTTGCTGTAATATTGACACAATCTAAATCACCGGTGTCGTTTGTAAACGGCTTTATATGGGAATTTATAATATAAAAAACCGAACTATACGCTAAAACAATAGAAACGATATTGATTAAACTTTCAATTCATAAAGGTTTTATAGCAGTGCGAATCGTCCACAATTTACGCGGATGCGAAGTCTATTGTGACAGTGCGCTGTACGTGCTTCCGTCTAGTGTGCGGGCACAATGAGAATTGATATTGTGTTCAACGAACATAACTGTTTACAGCAGGCTATAAACGTTGATTTCCACCATGCACGATGAAAATAACTGTTATTTATTAAATTTATGTGAGACTTAAATTAAAATTAATGTTATTTAAATGTATTGAAACATATAAATATATATAAAAGAAAAATAGTAATGTAATCAGTTGTTCTATATGTACTTTTTGTTATTGAAAAGAATATTTTTTGATTATAAATAAAATTTACCATAAATGTTATATATAGCATACATGTATATATTTAACCGTTTGCTTTTTTTAATGTTTTTAATTATAGTTTTTAAAATGCATCTTTGTTTAATATCAGATTATTTCAATAGAAAAACAAATATTTTTATCCTGTGAGGCTAGAAGATACTCGCACGATAATATTATTCAATTGTTGTAACAGGCCATATTATAACTGAAACAAATCTGCAGTGTAAACAGGAAAGTGTAAGTATCACATTATGCCTTGCTCGGCTTACTCATGAATCGTTCGAGTATCCTATCCAGGAATTCATACAGCTTACTACTCAATTTCCTTTGGCAAATCCTGGATCAAAGAGGATATATAGATACAGTTTCCATTTTATGAATAAATCAATGTACGAAGTTTACATGGTACGTAGTATCAGTATTTATTATTTACATTTAAAAAAGTATCAGTTGTCCGATATTAGTAAGAAAATACATAACTGAAAATACACACATATATATATATATATATATATAGACATTCATATCATGTCATAGCATCTCTCTTACTTTATCTTTTTTAATACATTCTCCGTTCAGTATTTGCTATATATATAACTAGCGGGCCCGGCAGACGTTGTCCCGCCCTGATTATGAAAAAATCCTTGACAAATTATATACTAAAACGTTCCTCATTAATCACTCTATCCACCGGTGAAAACAGCATGAAAATCCGTTCGGTAGTTTTTGAGTTTATCGCGAACAGACAGACAGACAGACGCGGTAGGGGACTTTGTTTTATACTATGTAATGATTTATATCTACACAACAGAGTCGCTTTTCGTGTCTGTGTGCATTTACCTTAGTAGTTCTTCTAAACTACATAACGGATTTGGATACGGCTTTCACTATTATGTAAATGATTTCTTCCAAAATTTAAATGTAAATTTATATCATCTTTGTATTAGGTAGAGAAAAGTCGACGTATTCTAAAGAAGTCGTAAGCAGAAGTTTTCGAGTAATTATATCGAAAAGGCTGTCTACGTCTTATAAGATACATAAAAATAATGTAAGGGAGAATTGAACACCTAAAAATGCCTACAGAAAAGTCCGCGATAGTATATATGTTTATCTTTAAAGGATAATCTTCAGCAATCATTTATATCTTAATTCTCTTTTTAAAGTAATTGGTTATTTTAAAGTAATTGGTTATTTTGTGTGTGTATTCGATTAAATACTTCAGTTACGTTGAGTATTTAATATAGATCAAAACTGCCCTTTCATTTCAATGTCTGTCCTTAAAGATAATACAAATTTAAAATTACAAGCAACAACGGTAAAGTTATTTGTGTGAAAATTCTTATGTAGCTTCTATGATTTTGTTGAACTGTAAATATCGAAACGGCAATGTATGGATCTAAATTGTATATAATTGTAAATATAGACACTTATAACCCCACATTAATACGAGTACACCCCCACCCATGTGATCCTGAGCGAGTCGCTAGTAATGTGAGTGAGTTTATGAGCTCATAACAATAGCAAATACTTTATGAAAGATAATAAGGAAATGTGTATTTATACAAACTTCAATTCATCTCTGTCAAAAGACGAGACGTTAGGATATACGCCAATTAAGTTATTAATTTGTGGTCCCTTTAATCAGCTCTACATACGGTGATGACAAATTACTTTGACGTCAGAATGATTATGTCACCCGTCGTTACTAAAATGGCGGTGGTCGTCATTAAGTCGGAGTGCCCTCGTTTAGGTCCGCGGCGCGTAAACACCAACGGAAGGAAGACGGGCTAAAAGCTTCGGGTACCGGTGCAGTTTGCAAATTAGCCACGCCCGCTGGATAAAACACATGAGGACGGAGTGGGTAAAAATTGTTTCTTACAAAACCGCACCGTGTTTCCATATAGTAACGTTGCTAATTATAAAAATTCAAGCACGGCGCATTCGACATTTCTATTACTGAAACGAACGGTGGTCCAGTTACGTTCAAATATGACGTTTTATTCAAATTATTCATACTGTTTTTTTTTTAGGTTTTTGTACGTAAAACATATTAAAATACCTAAACTTATAGGTATATAATAACTAGCTTCTGCCTGCGACTTCGTCCGCGTGGAATAGTTACTTTGCTCTAACGCTAACTTTAACTTCGTGACATCGTTTGCGGAAAATATTTTGAAAATAATACGGACGTTAACTCAGATTTTTAAACATTCTTCATTGGTGCTCCAATCCTATTGATCTTAGCATGATGTTATATATCCTATAGCCTTCCTCTATAAATGAGCTATCGAACATCGAAAGATTTTTTTTTCAAATTGGACCAGTAGGTTCTGAGATTAGCGCATTCAAGCAAACAAACTCTTCAGCTTTATAACATTAGTATAGATATCGAAATATAGCTAATAGGCATACATGAAGCTTAACGCATTATCTCTTATCTATATAGCGCATAAAGCTAAATGCAAATATTAAAATAGACATCACATAAAGGTAAGAAGTTTGTGAAAATTTAATGTTCATTCTAGTTTATTTGTGTTTCGTACAAGTTAATTGCGTTTTTGTAATATTTTTAACATTTCTACATAACCATGTGTAATGTACTATATGCAACGCACCTTTTTGCTTATAATATCATTCATTGCATATATGTAATGGCTGTATTGTATTACAACAACAGTAATGGTTGTATCAAAATTAATTTTTAATGTTCCTTTACAATCAAGGAAATATATTATTTCCTCCTTTTTTCATTATACTGTAGAGATAATGACACGATATTAAGGCACTACGTATAGAAACGTGTTCAAAGAAACTCGTTACGTAAGAAATTCCCTTCTTGTGTGGACATATTGGATCACTGGCCTAAATGCTAAAAAGAAAAGGTTTCTCAAAGGTCAACGGTACATATCTCCGGATGTATTTTTATAAAAGAATAGGCTTACGTTTGACTACATTTCGGCTGAAGGAAAACCCGATGCCTTTTATTGCGTGACAGCGGGGCTATTTGATTTAAGAAACCAAAATTAACTTCTGCCATATATTATTTGTCTTATATTGTGTAGTTAACTTTATTTCTATTTACGTGCCGATAGCCGTATACGTCAAAAAGTATTAAAACACAGTCAAATGAGAGAAAATTTTTTCCCGAATAATAAAAAACAATACTTTATTTTTTCTATTCACAATTAACATATACTGAATTATACAGTGTGAACAAACAGCATGACAGTGGTGTTTTTGGTGGGCACTATTGTCTTTGGTTTATACTGTACTTACGATCAGACATACTGCAGTCACTTTGCCGTGTTACATTAAAAAACAAACGTCAAGTAAAAGTATTTATTAAAATTAATTAATTACACAGAACATCAGCATCAATTAAACTGTGTAATAAAACTATTGTAAAAGTATGTTTGACCTTTAAATACAGTTGATCGGAATTTAAGGACACTTGACAAAGAATTCGATTATGTCGTATAGTAGAATATAGCATAGGGACGTTCACAACTCAATAAAAACAGTTATTACTAAAATTGAACTTACGCTTCATGCAACGACCAGTCAGTTAACTTTTAACGACGACTAATAACAGTAACTAGTAAATTAACAAGATATATAAAAAAAATGTAGATTCTATTGACAAAAAAAATAATTTAACAGTTCAGAAAACACTATAGATGTATACAAAAGTTTTATTCACTCCCTAACATACACTATGTATATTTAATAAAACTGAATGGATTTAGAAAAGATTTAATCAGATTTCAATAACTCGTATTATCATTGCCACTGTTGACATATAACTCGTAATTTGCTAATGGTATATAAACAGTGCTACTTACTATATACTAGCTCATGCTCGCGTCGATGTAGATTTGATCTATATCTCAAGTACAGTATATTTTTCTGTATGAAATGTACCCTATGTCCTTTTCTGTATCACTGAAAACGTGTATGCAAAATTTCATCACGATCGCTTGAGTAATTAAGGCGTGAAAGCATAACAAACAAACAAGCAAGTAAAAGTCATGGGAGTCATAAGGACTGCCGACAGAAGTAAAAAGTCAAAACAGTGGAATACCTGTGTTCTTTTTTGAATTTTTAAATCAATTATAGACTGATTTCTTTAAATTACGTAATTTGTAAATTAACATTATTAGCATTAGTCTCGTTTTCACATCTATAGGCACTCCGAACAATAATTTACATAAAGTATCAATATTACACGTCATATACACAGGCAGCTATACTACGCGTTGCTAGTCTGGCGCAAGCGCTATACGTCACTAGCATGTCGAGATCATCGGTGATGCGAACTCATAAGTTTCTCTCCTACCAAAATATCTGCTGCGGCCGCGTAAATAGTCAATTAGGAAAAATAGTGATTTGTTCGTCGATCCCCCCGGCGATTGTGACGCCGGACCAGTTCGCTCGTACACATCGTAAGCGAAACACGCACGCTCGATTCGCATCGCTCCTCGTTTCGCCATAACCTATTTGCACCATCGCAATTCGTCGGCGCCGACCACCGGCATCAAATCTCGAACGAGCCGGTGAGCGATCACAACATTCGCTACTTTCTCTCGCTGTTTCGCATCACAGGTGATCTCTGATCGAAGGAGGCACCACCATTTTTTGGTCCAATCGAGCCGGATCCTTATCATCACCAATATCACTCAACGCAGATAAAGACTTTGTTTTGGGAACATGTATAAATATATTTGAAATCTTTTATTTTAAAGAAATAATCAGGTACCTTTCAACTTTTAGTTTTATCAGCCTCTATAAATGTTTTGATATGCACATATTGTGTGTCATGTTTACATAGACAGGTTACACTTAGAGTGTTTTAAATGTGCGCACTAACTAACGTTTAATCAAAGCAGATTGTTGTAAATGAAAATTTGTCCTCGTTGTACAGCTGTCGCAATGTTAAACAAGACGTTAGGGTCCAATGTGGCGAAGATTTACCGCGGTCAAACTTAGACGTTCCTCCTTAGGGACGGCTGAAGTAACGTCATGCCGTACCGCCACGCTTAACTTTACACATAGACAATATAATGTAAGCTAAAACTGTAACATTTCTCGAAGTTATTGTCGCTTGAAGTGATAAAAAATTGATTTTATACATTAAAAAATGTATACTTGAGTATTATAAACGAAATTATTATGTCATATGCAAAAAATCAGATATTTAGTGAGTTAAATTGGCGGCTTGAGGGTTGCGTATTAGTATATGTACATAAATATTGTTCACCAGTTATCCTTACACTTTACAATGTAAACAACGCGTCGACACCGGTTTCTTCAGCGACTTTCTTCTGTAAACTCTTACTTAGCGGGTGTTTATTTAGTAAGTAGTTTAAATTGACAGCAAACCTATATATGTCCCGTATTAATTCCACGAGGAATATGAAATATTTTTTTAGGGTTTACTGTATAATTCAGCATGGAAAATATTAAGGCTATGTGTCCTCAAAAAGTACTCCTGTCTGATTTTGATAATCCGTCAATATATGGAACTTTTAGATTGAAGGGTCGCATCTCTTTATTAGGTTAACCTAGTATCTAGAGGCCGCGAATCTCAATATTTGACATTAATATCAATTTCACCGCAAATTGTTTACAAGAAACCCTTTCCTTTCGACAAAGGTCAAGGCTCTACCAGGCCAGATAGACAGACAGACAAGTAAGTGATAAGGGTTCCATTTTTCGTCATTTTGAGATACGAAACTCCAAAAGCTGCTAAGACAGAATACAAAAGTTAAACCTTTTAAATTATAAGCATAAGCTTTTGCTTGGTAAAGGGTTTTAAAGGAAATTAAACGGTCATACCCTATTAAACTGAGTGGCTCATAGCGGTCCGCGTGCAATTTTGTCGAATAAGGCGTAATGTACAAAATGCATTAAAATATGCAGTAGCACTTTATATAATATACTATATGAATAACATTTTCATTTTATTTTACTTTTAGTTTGTATTTTTGTTTTGTTTGTATATGTTAATATTTAATTATGAACCAAAATGTAAATGTGCTTTATAAAATTCATTGTAATATTATCGTGAAAATTCGTGCCTTTTTCAAATTAGCTTTAGTTGGAAATTCCGTTACATTATGTTTACAACTTATATATATATATCAATATACATTTCAAATTACTTAATTTATTATTTGTCGTGTAAATCAACGGTAATTAATAGATACTAACATTTCATGCATGCATTTCATAGTAAACTGATGCGAAAAAACGAATACTAGAACATTTTGCAAGGTAGTAGAACTATTCAATAATTTGCTATATACATTTTCGTAACATGCTATTTTTTTATCATATATGAAACTAACTGTGCCTGCGACTCCATCCGCCTGGAACCTAATGTAAAAAACAGTGACTACTAAAATAATCTGAATGTATTAAGCCCATTTACTTATCTAGTTGTATCTTGTAGTGAGGTCGCGTCGTCATTAAAATTACAATAACTTCAGATAGGGTGAACCAATAAAAAAAAAATTAAGAGCAAATGTTACTGAAGGATATTATTTATGATTGATTGTGAACACAGTACTTTAGCAGTGGTGCGTGTTCAAGCAAATAAACAGACAGACATTTCTAAAAAGGATTGAAATATATGTTATGCCTTATTCCAAGACACCGGCAACAATTTTTTTCACAAAGTCTAAAAAGTACAGACACGTTAGGTTTACATTCTTATTATATGTGTAGATATAAATTGTCGGTTATTATCATGCATATGTCGCTAAAAATAAATATGTGCCGAAAACTTAAACTTACAGTGATGAAAAAATCTTAAAATAGTTAAATGTAAGAGTTACTTATGTAAATCAAACAAAATAGTGAACATTTTTAACAAAGTCTGGAACCAGCCTTATAAGCTTCCTTGTTTTGGCTGTCATCCAAATGCTTGTTAAGGAAACTAGGGAATTTCGTGAAGCCACCATTGTTTCTTGTTTTGTATATAGGAACGACAGATATCTTGAACTCGATGTCTAAATGCAATTCAATAAATATGAATATTTACTCTCGAACAAAAGTGAAATAAAAAAAAAACTAAACCGTTGATATTTTCAGAATAAAGAAATATTTGTCACGATTTAAAATTTGTTTTATTTGAATATTAAACAATTGTTGTGTGATATTTACTAAAAATAATTGTAATATAATTTACCTACTCTTACAAACTTTCTCTGTTACTATCTTTTTATTCTTGCTGTGTCATTTCCATTTACTGAGAAACACAAAGGAGTTATTTGCAATGAAATATGGAATCTAAAAGGAATCATTTTAATATCTCTTGAATGAACAAAATAAGTGCAAGAGTATTTTGTTATATTTTTAAACCCATAACAAAATAGTATGTAATTTATAGGTGGTTAAGAATGTGAGTGTGATTCAAATTAATTTGTTTAAGCATTTTGTCTAAACAAACAACCTTTTTTTATATCATAGCAGGAAAACGAACAGGTGGGTCACCTGATGTTAAGTGATCACCATCGTCCATAGCCACTAACAACACCAGGGGAGTCGAAAGTGCGTTGCCAGCCTGTGTTTGGGGGAAAGGGAGGGAGGGGCGAGAGGAGAGGTGGGCCTCCGACGCTCTCACTGACCTAACGAAATGCAACAATGCAAGCACTGTTACTTCACGTCGGTCTATGAGAGGGTGGTCCAATCCCGGGCGAGCCACCCATTCGTTCTGAAACCAATAATAGCTTCAGGGTGGCTCTACCACCTACAAACAACTTATAAAGTGAGTATAATACCAGATCAAATAACTTTAAATCTATATGACAATAAGCTAACGAATTAGTGTTACTACGTTACTGTTATAATAATTTGCTTATACATACAATTATATATTATACATATTTATACTCGTGGAATACAAGCTCAGAGGTAATTCACAGACACTAAAATTATAATAAATAATTTCAAAACACTCCCTACTGAGAATTTATTCGACATTAATTCTACAAGAACATCTTAAGGATTTACGATCTTAAGTGTTTAAGGTCTCTTAAGCATTGTTAATCATAAAGCCGCATACCCTATTAATTCGTTTTCTTCAATTTCGTCTTCAGTTCATTACATTCCTATATGTATTTAATCTTTACAGCTTTTAGGAGCAACTTATACGTGTATAATTTTAGGGTTCGTTGAATAATATCTGTTGATCCTAACTTATGTAAATTTTTGTGACAAATACAATATTTTTATTATATTCTATGCGTATTATTATATAAAAGTTAAATACGTATTAAATACTTCCTGTAAAAAGGTTTCGTAATAAATGCACCGCGCTCGCCCGACAACTTCGCGTTATCCTTTTTCGCAAGTCTAACCTAACGTAACCAAAGCGAAACAAAAGAGCATGTTTGCGAACATTCAGCGACCGCGCGGTGCATTTAATACGAAACATTTTTAAAGCCAGGATTCAATACGTATTTAACTTTTTTGTAAAAACACAGTATGGGTTTTAGTGTTTGACCACAATCTTATGTGATGTTAAATTATAATATGGTCTAAGATAGTAAGTACGATCAACTTAGAAGATACAGATTCTGAAGTGCAGCTGCTAGAACACACCAACAGATGCTTGTAGAAAAACCTACCATACTATGGTTTCACCACGATAATTTCCTACACCGAAAGGTCCGACTCGGTTGCAAGGATTCGAACCTACATAGATCAACCCGGTGTACCTACTAAGCCATCGTCGCTCCATATTTCGCACCATAAAAATTGAAATAAAACTAATATTCGTTTAATAACATGAAATTCAGTTATCCTCAGTATTTGCGAAAAAAATTGTGCCCAACAAAAGAAATCGCCAAAGGTTGAAAAATATATAATAAAAAAAATGTGTAATACATACGCGATTGAAGTGAAACCTTCAAAAAGAAAGCCAGAAGAGTATATGTGTTACTGTTCTCCAATGTCCCGAAGGCAAGCGAGACACTGCTCCCACTCTACCCGACACGGTGTTTACCCTCATCACTTTTCGTCACACAAAAAAGTTTTTTTTTTATGTCATACAGGCAAACAAACAGGTGGGTCACCTGAAGTTAAGTGATCACCACCGGCCATAGACACTAAAAACACCGCGAGAGTCGAAAGTGCGTTGCCAGTCTGTGTTTCGGGGAAACGGAGGGATGGGCGAGAGGATAGGAGAGGTGGGCCTCCGGCGCTCTCACTGACCTAACGAAACGCAACAATGCAAGCACCGTTACTTCACGTCGGTTTTCTATGAGAGGGTGGTAGTACCCCAGGCGAGCCGACCCATTCGTGCTGAAACCAATAATAGCTTCAGCGTGACTCTACCACTTACAAAAAAGTTGCAGATCACAATTTCAAAGCCTTCCCATAAGAAGTTTTACTTCATAATGTGTCGCCGCCAATTAATAAACTTTATATAAATTAAAATAATGACCGTCTTTAATCTGTTCCCGCCTTTAAAATACCAATATACAAAGAAAGGAGGTAACAATCACAAATTATGTAGGTCAAATAAATAAAACAGACTTAAGCAACATCTATCTGTAACTTCTTCTAAATTGAAAGTATAAATAACAAAGACAAGAACAGCCGCATATAGCTTGACGTTTGCGTCCCGTCCCTAAGTGTTTGTGTTTTTATAGACAACTCATTCACTCGAAGGGAAATTCAAATAAGTAAGGATCCAGCTAGGTACGAATCCTTATTTGATTGAATCTCTTTTTACAAGCCAGGGACGAACATTTCACTTGACGAATTTGAATTTTATTCCAATCATGGAAATGTTACAGTCATTGTCAAAAGTTGAATGGTTTGAAATATAGGAAACAACAATTAATAAAAATTTTGCTTTTTAATTTAGTTATTGTATAAATATAATACAAAATATTTAACGTTAGTATATTTTTCGAATCATAATTTTAATGCCATTTGAATTTATATTATATGGTTTATTCTCTTTTTATGTAAAATGTTGCAATAACTTATGTTTAGAACTTGTTTAATACTATACACTAAACTGTATCTATAAAATATTAGGTAATTTGTAATAGTAAAATATGCATAAAGTTGACGGTGGAAATATCACCGTCACTTACACTTTGTGACATCTTAAACTAGCTTTTGCCCGCGTCACCGCTCGCTTTAGTGTAGATTTTCACTATGTGTCGGCAACAATTTTTTTTTTCGGAATAAAAGGTACTCTATATAATAACAATTAAGACGTGAAAGCGTAACAGACATAGAAACTCATGTTCGTATGTATAAATATTATTATTAGTTATTATTAGTTAGTAAGGACTACTATGTTCCGATTTAATTGCTGTGGTTGGTAACCCTAGACATTCAATGACATCAAACTAATTATTATTTCAAGATTGTGGGGTAAACCCAATGATATTTATAACTAAAATGCTGTAGATACATGACAAAACAAATGGCACAAAAACGCACACATACGTATACTGTCTTAGATAAAATGTGGCAGTAAGATGGCATATTCTGAATATCGGTGATAACTTATGTTTAGAACTTGTTTAATACTATACACTAAACTGTATCTATAAAATATTAGGTAATTTGTAATAGTAAAATCGGCATAAAGTTGACGGTGGAAATATCACCGTCACTTACACTTTGTGATATCTCTAACTAGCTTTTGCCCGCGCCTCCGCTCGCTTTAATGTAGATTTTCACTATGTGTCAGCAACAATTTTTTTTTCGGAATAAAAGGTACTCTATATAATAACAATTAAGACTTGAAAGCGTTACAGACGTAGAAACTCACGTTCGTATGTATAAATATTATTAGTTACGATTAGGACTACTATGTTCCGATTTAATTGCTGTGGTTGGTAACCCTAGACATTCAATGACATCAAACTAATTATTATTTCAACATTGTGGGGTAAACCCAATGATATTTATAACTAAAATGCTGTAGATACATGAGAAAACAAATGGCACGAACACGCACACATGCGTATACTGTCTTAGATAAAATGTGGAAGTAAGATGTCATATTCTGAATATCGATGGTGAAAAGAAATAGTTATATGTTGCTTAGATACGGGCGGATTAACTGGGCAGCGGTCAAAAATAAAAAAATAAACTAGCTAGTTAAGTTTTAACAAATCACTTATGAAGTATATATAGTTTAATATATTAGGTATATTCCTCCCTAGTTCCTCCAGACCTATATTCATTAAACAATTGTATTTAGTTATTTTACTAGATTAAAATCGTTTTATACATTCACTGTAACAAGTACAATCGCAATGAAATTGTTGCGGTTTAGGGATATACATACCTATGTGGGGAATGTAAGCAAACGCCAGTCAACAAAATCATGTATTCAATTTGTGTGGGGATTACTTCTACTTTGTTATCCCGTGTTTCGTTCAACCCACAAACGTAACATAATATATACATAATTCGATTTGTGATTTCAAATACCTAATGTGATTTACTTGTGTCATTTTTGCATTTGAATGATTCGGTCTAGAGCTTCCATAAGTGATATAATCTCAAATATATATATTTTTCACTATAAGAATCCTGAATTATCATTTTCCACAGTTAAAAATGTTATACAGTTTTATGATATTTTTAGAGAGGAAACCGATGCTATAAAAAGTAAATCAGAGCGAATTTTTATTTATTCTTTGTCAAATTATAAGCATGATCTATAATCACGTTAAATGTTAGACTCCTTATGACTTTCTTTATGCGTACATAAATTCAACGTTGATATTTGGGGTACATCTTTAATTAAATCTGTTTTGGGCTTAATACATCACATACATTTTTTAAATATTTTTCTAAAAACCAAATAATTATTAAAATCAACATTTGCTTAATAATGAAACAGTCTAAAGTTGTCTAGGAGAAATATGTATCTTTTAAAAATGTAATACGTTTTAGTTATGCGTTCCATAATTGTCTTCAGTATAAAAATAATTAGACCCAATAAATACCAACGCACCGCGTCGTGGTCTGACGTGGGTTAATTAGCTTTCATTGTTATAATTGTGTAATAATTGGCCGTAATACTGATATTATATTCTCACATTACACTTTATTTATTAACATTAACGTCAGAAAAGGGTATTTTCTTCCTCGAATAATATTTTTCGCTAATGCGTTGTGCAAGTTCGCGGGACGTCCTCGATTCTGTCGTAGCGAGGCCGAGTAGCGATAATTTTGCGAAAATGGGCGCCTTGTCGACAGCAGTGCCTCTGCTACGAGCTCGGGTAAAATAATAACCACATTATGATTTTAGACAGGCCACTGCTTAAAGTGGTTTAAGGTGACGCGAAGTGAGAGCGCAGCTTTGTGCTACTGTGAAAAATGAAATCAGGATGTCCTCTTTTTCTTGTTCTTCTAATTTATTCGGTTGCCATGATATGAAAGACGGGACTTTTCAAAGCTTTATTTAATACGATTTAGATACTTTTATATCGCGGTATTCTAAATAATGTCACCAACGCAATATTTCTTATCCGTACAGTAACAATTTAATGTTGATAATTAATCAAAAACAAAGCAAATTTGATTAAATAAACAGAAGCCGAGAGCTTTTACTTGTAATAAATTATAGAAATTATCTATAACATTTGGAGGGTGCCGAGCGCGAGTACAAAGATGCTACCACATCGATGTTGTTAAAGTAACAAAGAAAATAATTTCCTCCGTCTCGGCTTTCAGAAGTAATTATTTGAGAACAGATTGCGCCTGTCACTAGAAAAGGCGGCGTGTACAGATTTGTGACAGTTTAAAACGTATTATTTACACAAAATAGAAACCTTTTTCTACCTGAATTTTGTTTATTTAGTAAACCTATATATAATCTTAAAGGGCACTTAAACCTAAATAATAGATATTTCTCTCTTTCTTTGTTTAGTAATCTAGTAAAAACAAACTTTTTCGAGAGGAATTTATAATTAATTTCGTCCCATTCATGCAAGTACACTCAATATAATATTTAAATCTTTTTCATGTTGATGTATAGACATAATGCTATGAAGCCTTACCAATTTATGAACTGCCTCTAGTGAGCCAATGGCAGACGATATTGACCGATGTAGAACTGAAAGTAATTACTACGTTTTTAATCGATTTTATTCGAGTTTTCCAGTACGTTCATATCCTTTCAAATACAAGTGTCTATAAAAACAGGCTCAAAGAAAAATGTTATTAATAGTGTAAGAATTAACTATAATTATGAAAAGACGTACTAATAGTAAATATATGTATTTTGCTTTATTTTCGATATAAGTGTGAGGTATTTGTGTTATATATGTCATAAAAATTTACGAGTCTTAGTATATGATAAGACTTATATGTACGGAAATAGACCATAATTATATATTTCAACAATTTCTCTAACATTGTTGGCAAATAGTTATTTCATTTTATCAACAACCAGCTGATACATACCCGCTTCGCTGCGCTTATTAAAAATGGCAAATGGTCAATGAAATAGCCTAGAACCATCTGTGAAAGATTCCACATCGAATGGCCATAGTCCCATGCCGATACTTTCACTAGTTTTTATGTCATTGAGCCTCAAAGGATCTGTATTTTCATTATATACAGATTACTAATACAAATACAGTATATAACCAAAAACTAAATCCAAGGCAATTTTAAGCTAACTCAAATAAATTAGTAAAATTTCCTTAAATACCACTAAGATATATTTTAACAAACAGAAATATTTATTAAGTACAAACGTGACTGTAAAAATATATAATTTTTTTCAATTATGTTAATGAACGAGTTATTCATGTCAGTGTATGTAAGTCCAAAATATTTTTATCCAGCCTCTATTCATTATTTCACAGACGATATATTTAAATAATATATTATATACCTTATTTCGCTCCCAGAAAGACGACTCTACCGACGCGAAACCTCATATGCTAAAATTAAACCTTTAAGATATAGAAATAGACATGTTTACACTCAAAAGCCATCATTAGCCTCCTGCGTAGATAGATAAAAATATCACTAATGTGAATAATAGGTAGTATATTTATTCGTTTACGTGGGTAGGTATTATATAGATCCTACCGTCTGCTCGAGGCGTTAGTGGATTATAGTAAGTATCCTTAGACGATAACCATATATTATAAGTGACTAAGAAAACAGGTAATTATTTGCCTAAACTTTAAGTTATTTTTTTAAATATAATTATAGGTTTTTTTTTTTTTTATTGCAGCTCGGCAAAGTGACTGTACTGTGCCTGATGGTAAGCACAGTACAATCCAAAAACAATGGCGACCACCGAAAGACATACTATCTATCGCCGGTCGCCGCTGTCATGCCGGCCTGAAAGCGACCCAGTCAGGGACAGCCCCCCCCCGGTTGCTGGATATACACCGGCTGATCCCGGAACGCGACACGCCCAAACGTGTCACTATGGCGGGTGTTCCACCTGGTGTACGGTGGTCGCGATCCAGTCGGGTACAGACACCCTACCACCCCGCAAACGTACAGGCGGGTCACCTGATGGTAAGTAATCACCGCCGTCCATAGACACTAGCAACACCAGGGGAGTTGCAAGTGCGTTGCCGGACTGTGTTTGGAGGAGGGGAGAGTGGGGGAGGAGAGAGAGGCGGGGAGGTGGGCATCCGGCGTTCTCACTGACCGAACGAAAAGCAACAGTGCAAACACTGTTACTTCACGTCGGTGTTCTGTGGGTCGGGTGGTACTACCCCGGACGAGCCGACCCATTCATGCTAAAACTAATAATAGCTTCAGCGTGGCTCTACCTACACGTAAACGAGTAAATAAAGTTTAATTATTTTGAAACGGAGGCTGCCAAATGTACTACACCCCTCAATTCTTTACAGCGTCGCGGCGCGAACATGTTGAATGTTATTATTATTGAATAAACCGGATTCGTTATGAATTACATTAAAAGCCACTTTTTACAGTGTTCGTGCGGTCATAAAGTTTTTTAGAGCAGCATTCTACAATTCTCCTTTTTTTATGTCAGGACGTTAGTTATATATACAAGCATATATTTAAATAATTCTGACCTAAACATGGCTCGTTTTACAGTAACATATATACAGACAGATATTTAACACCCATACAAAGAGCTAACAATTATACACGCCAGGAATCGAACGCATGACCTATTGTCCCAATAGTTGTTCTTAATACCACTGTGTCACGACGCATTTTTCATTGCTTTATGTAGTGTAATTCTAAATCTAATATTTATTTATTTTGATATAACAAGAGATTAGACAATTCAAATATTGTCGAATCATGGTCACATTTCCAAACGGACATATTGCAAATTTCCTTGATTCCAGCGCGCCGCTTTCAATCTACGAGGCGCTTGTGAGATCACAAGGGAAGTAAGTGCCATTTGCCAAGGGAGGCGCCAAAACTTTTTAATAAAAAATATTGTTCATAGTAAAATATTTACAGATAAATAAAACTTCATATCGTAACATAATGGTACAGATTGAATGAAGTTATGTTTATTTTTATTATATTTTTAACTAAGTTCAAAAATGAGGTTGTCAACACGGTTGTATTCTTTTTAAAGTTTGTTACCTCAGAGCATTGTCATTTATGAATCGATTTGAAAAATCCTTTTATTATTAAAATGGGATGTCTTTAGCCCTATTTTAATTTCATTAGTATCTCTACACGATCGAATAGGAAATGTATGGGGAATGAGATATTGGTATGTCTATGACAATCCAAACCTTGTTACATGTCAGTATTTCGTTGTCATTTTTTACGTATATTTTGTTCATTTTTTTAATATATATAGTTTATTATAGAGAAATACTTTACTACTTTCACCTGAAACGAATATTTTTGTACCATAATTTTGGTCTTTTACTTTCCTCTTCTTTTGTCTACTATACACCGCTTATATTTTATATATGGCTTGTTTCGATTTCTGTTTCTGTGTACGATTGTTATGATTGTGATATTATATGTCTTTACAATACAAACATTTTAAACATACATCCCTATAACTATTTAGAGACTTAAAAATAAAAGATTTACATATACAGGTGTTAGCGTAATGGTCTAGCGATGTGATCTAAGACACGGTTAACCTAGAGGGGACTGACTTTGAGGTCGCCTACGTAGACGGCGACGGGCGTATGGTCCGGCGGGCCACAAGGAGGGGGGTTCCACAGGGGTCGGCCTTGGGGCCGCTCCTGTGGAACATGGGCTACGACTGGGTGCTCCGCGGCGTGCTCCCATATGGGGCACGCCTCATATGTTACGCGGATGACACCCTAGTCGTAGCCCGGGGGGGGGGGGAGTGGAGGGAGGTGGAGCGCCTGGCCACGATGGCCACAACCCTCGTGGTCAGGCGCATCAGGAGGTTGGGCCTCAGGGTGGCCCTCGAGAAGACCGAGGCCCTACTCTTCCATGGGCCTCGGCGGGGGCCACCACCTGGGGCCCACATTGTGGTGGAGGGCGCCCGGATCAGGGTGGGGACCCAGATGAGGTATCTGGGCCTCACCCTGGACGGGCGCTGGCGGTTCGAGCCCCACTTTGCGGGGCTCGGACCGCGAATTGCTGGGGCGGCGGCGGCACTCGGCCGGTTGCTCCCTAACATAGGGGGGCCTGGCGCCGGGTGCCGCCGACTCTACATGGGAGTCGTGCGGGCGATGGCCGCCTACGGGGCACCGGTCTGGGCCGACGCCCTCGGTGCCGCCAACGTGCGTGCGCTGCGTAATGCGCAGCGCACGGTGGCGCTGAGGGCGATCCGGGGGTACCGGACGGTGTCCTCTGCGGCGGCCTTTACGCTCGCCGGCTCCCTACCCTGGGAGCTGGAGGCAGGAGTTCTCGCCGCCGTGTACCAATTCACGGCGGCGAGAAAACGAAGGGGGGAGCCTCCGGCTCCCAGGGAAGTAGAGGCGGAGAGACGGCGTCTCAGAAGAGACGCCGTCGAAAGATGGCAGCAGGACCTGGCGGACGAGCGGTTCGGGCGGTTTACCGTAGACGCCGTCCGCCCGGTCCTGCGGGAGTGGATTGATAGGGAGTGGGGCTCCCTGACGTTCCGACTGGTGCAGGTACTCACCGGACACGGTTGTTTCGGGTGGTACCTGCACCGGATCGCGCGCAGGGAGCCAACCGCCGCCTGTCACGAGTGCGGCGCTGACGAAGATACCGCGCAGCACACTCTGTCTGAGTGTGCTGCGTGGGGGGAGCAGCGCCGCATTCTGGCGGCGGCGGTAGGACCTGACTTGTCGCTGCCGAGCGTGGTCTCGGCCATGCTCGGCAGCGAACAGGCGTGGCGAGCGATGTCCTCCTTCTGCGAGGACGTCATCTCGCAGAAGGAGGCGGCGGAGAGGGCCCGCGAGGCGGACCCACTGAGTGGCCGTCTCCGCCAACGGAGGATTGGCAGGAGGAGGCGGCGCTTTGCCCAACTCCTCCTGCCACCGTAGCCGGACCTGAGGGGATGGGCCGGGGGGCCCATCTCCTCATTGCACAGGTCCGGCGGACGAGGGGGGGCAGCCGGCGTGTACCCGGTCTGTCCCTCTATAGGTAGGAGCCCGGCGGTCACCTTCCGCCGGGCGGACCGTGGGGGCGGCTCTACAAGGTTGATTAGCTTGAACGATCCCTTGCCGCCCCCACACAACTGTCTGTCGGTACACCGTGGGGTTTTAGTCCGTGCGAGTCGGACATAACCCACTCTCTCCCTCGGGAGGGTGGGTATCCATAAGGGATTTCCCCACGTTAAAAAAAAAAAAAAAAAAAAAAAAAAGAGGGGACTGACTTTCAAGTACAGCTGTGAGAGAACACATCAACAGGTGCTTGAGGACAGATTTTTTTAGCTTTAGCGTGGTAGCTAATCGGACAGACTTAAAAAAGCCTTACCCACTACCATAGCACGGTTTCATCGAGGTATTTTTCTTCGCCGAATAGTCGCAATGGTTCAAATCTACGTCTATATACGCGGTGTCCGAACACGCTGTCAACTGAAGCCTCACCGCTTCGGTTCGCTTCTGATAACAATAATGTTTTTTACGACTGAATAAAAACTTTTAACATTGCTAATATAAGGTATTTGAAAATATTTAAATTAAAATTTACAATGTAAAGTAAACTTCAATATTTTATAAAAGCAACAAAGTCCACCAGCATATAAAAGGTAAAGTTACTTTCTTAACTTTTCACTTCAAACGCCGTTATTCTCTACTACGTTTAATGAGTAAGACAGTTTATTAAATATTATATATGTTGTCTCGTGCACTAGAAGCACCAGTTTATACAGCATAGCATAGCTTGTTATTATCTATATCTAAATATGCGAAAACAGAACAGTTAATTACCATTTTCTCATCTGTTTGTCAATTTAGTTTCTTTTCTTTTTAGTGGCTATTAGCTGCCTTTATAATTGCCTGTCTAATAATTATCAGGACAACGTGTGTATGAAGGAGAATGTTTGAAATATTGTATAGAATAGTGAAAAATTTGGGTTACCTTCTTGTTTGGGAATTCTCGATATACAAAGGTAAGTAGGACAGAATATAGTAGGTAAATTAAAAAAAGAAGACGGATTGACGTCCAGTTGTTCAGTTGCTATTATTTCAGTATATGGTAGTACTATAAAAAGAAAATTTGGATTAATTTTCCTCCTCAGTATACCCTCACAAAGCCCGTTTTAAATATAATTTTACACCTGTCATTTATAAACTTATTAATTCATATTTATAGTCACTCCCTTTATTTATTCATATATTCATTAATAATATTTAATAATGATTAATTTATTAAATGTATTAATTAAATATTTAATTTTGAACTTATAACTCGTTCGAAATGGTTAAAATATTTAAAATGATTCTTTTATATATTCACGCCAAAGAAGCATAACTTTACACCTGCGTATATAAGTACATGTACCTACTCCTTTCTTATTATTTTTATATCTAGCTATAAATTTAAACATTTTAATATATCAAAGGCTTCGCATAATAGCTTATTAAGCCTTATGAAATGTTTGAATAGTTTTAACGTTTGGAACTTTGCCAATTTTCTGAGAATTTAATAAGTAAATCAAGAGCTACGTAAGTAGAACAGCTTCAAGGCGCGTATAATATTGTTTCGTTAAATAAAGTTTTTATAAAAAAAATGATCTTTATACCTAAAACACTTTGTCACGTCAACAAACTTAAATGATTGAATTTAATAACAAGTATTCTAACGTACAAATTTTCAACTATGTAGAATAAATTATACAATAATAGCTTCTGCTCTTGGCTTTGCTCCCGTTGTTATAGATTTGTCCGAAAGCTATGTCTAAGTCTATCTGTATACCATTTTTTTTATTTGGTACACAAACAATTATTTCCCTTACATTAGCGAACATAAATTAAATATAAATTTGGGTGTGAGTCGCAAAACAGTGAACAATGAATGCTTAAAAATTAGCATGTTTAGAAATAAGTTTTTAGTTTTAATTGACATACACGCAAGGAACAGCTAAATATGTCAACAAATTGGTGTATGCCGTTGTATGTATGTATAATGCGTATCTATGGCCTTTTCTTTACCCCTAACAAAGTATATGCAAGATTTTATGACAAACAAACTCATATTCGCATTTATAATATTAGTAACCGATAGTAAGGATTTGATTCCCTAGGCTATTAACTTTTAATTACCTAACTTCGACGTCCCAATTCACATAAGATGTCGAGTTTTAAAATTCGTGTACTATTTTGAATCTATTCAATTTCGCCGTCGGATAAAGAAATAGAGATGAAATTAAAATGATTCAATAATTCTCGCTCACACATATACTGAGAAAGTACCTACTTATCGACTACAATGCGTTTGAAATTGTCAACAAGTCTTGGACTTCCGTAAGCCTTTGCTCATGTCTCGTGTCTTAGTACTGATACTAAGAAATGAAGTACACTGGTGTTTTATAAGCCCTTACTGATATTACAAATTCGAAAGTAACTTTGTTTGTTTTTTACGCTTCCGTGCCTTAACTACTCAACACATTCTCAAGGATACAGAAAAGGACTTATAGTTTTTTTCATGGTTCCATTTATCCAGAACAAATATATTGTTCACGAGGGATAGATCAGATCTACATTAAGCAAGCAAAGCTGCGGGCAAAAGTTAGGTATTTTCATAATTACAAGAAAGATTGTAGAGTGATACAAGCTTAACCTCATTTCAATTACCGATTTTAACAATATGGACAATGGAAAGCCGAATGAACGTTCCTTTACTCCAATGATTATCATTTATGTATTCTTTACCAGTAACGAAAAACTCCGGTCTACAAATCAATTAAACCCTTTGCTTCTGTTAAATAAATTCTAAAATATAAAAGTATTGTGATTCATGTTCTGTTGAATATGCAAGGAATCAGGAATATTCATGGCCGGCTCGTTAGCAAGCGGGTCGGGTGTATTTATGGAAAGTATTATTAAATAGCATAGCTTCACTTTTGTATTCAATTAAATTTTGTTTTTAAAAATATTACTCGGGCAGAAAGTTATATTTGCTTCAAAACTCGAGCATTGGTAAGTGTTCTCCTAAACACTTAAGGCTTATAAATAAAAGATTATAATAACTACTTATAATTTTAACATGTTTATAATTTCAATTGATATAGAATTAATAATTATAATAAAATATAAACAATATTGACAGTCGTAAGAGATATCTATTTAAAATTATAGCGGGACATAGCGAAATAGTGTAACAACAGCTGCCATATTGTCTGCCGTTTATATTGACTGACGTTGTAAAAATGTATAAAACTACGTACATTACAATAATTACAAAACGACACGAACGTAATAACGCTTGCACTTCATTGAATTCATGTTATTTTCATTGTTCTAAATGACAACCAATGATGATGAGATTGGATGAATATCTCACCCAAAATCGCGTTTAGTATAAAAAATATTACAGTAGCGAAATAGGTCAAAGAAATTTATTACGACTAAATGTCTTTACTTCATTTATCATACAATCACCTACATTACATGTATTTCAATTTTAAATGTAGTCTCGATAAATTGAAAATTAAAAAACAGATGTGTCCTGAAGTCGTTCACGATAGAAGTGAAATTTTTGTAACACAGGGAAACATTTCAATATAAAAAAATACAACAAAAAGCCAACGGAACACGGTGGTCTCAGACGGTCATCCATTCAAGTACTGACCGCGCCCAACATAATACTACGAAAATCGGACGAGAACCGCTGTTCTCGACACTCTACCCGACACACTGTTCATCCCCACCAGTTTTCGTCACACAACAATGTTGACGATTAGAATTTCAAAATTTACCCATAAGAAGTTTCATTTCAGAAATAATAATGTATTTGTACACGGTGCAACTAATGTCAAAGAACGAAAATATACATGCGCAATAATTATAGTGGTGCATCCTTTGGTAAAACCCACGATAATGTTGAAATAAAATAAAAATGAATTAGCATCGAATTTTGACCAATGGATTACCACTGCTAATCGTATTACTACTCGATACTCACCTCAGTTGGAAGGCAACGTTATAAGGAGAAAATCACTTTTTATTCAAACTGAAATCATACAGTTTACTCTGATTTATCACGCGCGCAAAGATGATAATAAAAGCTAATTACGTATTACGTATTTATTAGGTATCCAATAATTAAATTATGCCGCAGGGAAACAACCGCAGTAGATAAACATGAAAAACAATTATCCGGCATCATAACATATTCCCATGAAATATTATTGAATGGTTAATTGTTAGTTATTCACCGCAATCAGATATTTCAATGTAATGTACATATGCAATACGCAGATTCAACAATATTCATTATATGTATTTAATTACTTTGTAAGTTTATTATATAGAGGAAGATCATAATGATGTTGTGATTATCTCTACACATAAATAAAATTGAAGTGTCCGTTACTAATGTCAAAATAACAACTTTTAACTAAGTTAATTTAAAAGATAGATATAACAAAACATCTTTTTTTTATTGTTGTCTGTTTTTTTATATTATAGGGGGAAAAGCAAACAGGCGGGTCACCTGATGGTAAGTGATCGCCTCCGATAATAGACAATACCAACACCGGGGGAGTCGCTAATGCGTGACCAGCCTGTGTTTGGGAGGGGGAAGTGGAGGCGGGGGTCCTCCGACGCTCTCACTGACCGAACGAAACGCAAGAATGCAAGCAATGTTACTTCACGTCGGATTTCGACAGAACTTTCACTAGCTGATATCTGATGTTATAAGAAGTAATTTAAGCTACTTTTATTTTAGTAAAAATAGGACTCCACGCAAATATAATAAACTAATGAAGCAGCTTCCAGAACTGCGCAACTCACACTGAACAAAAATGTTTTTCCTAAATTCCAGGCGGCCGAAAATCCGGGTAACAGCTACTAGTTAATAATGATGTATTATTAAACATTAGCTATCTGTGATTTCGTTGTTGGGAAAACGATTTCCTGTTTTATGGAAAATACGCTTTTTGTCTACATTAATTGTTATTGTTTTTGTCATTACTTCTCAAGTTCTTTTATCGATTTTAAATTATCTCTATTGATTTAGGAAATACTGTGTAACTCCTCTGGAAAAGCGTATATGTAACTTAAATGGTTCAAAGATCCTTCTATCTCCCAGTTAAAATGTCGCCAAAATCTGTTATTTACTTTAATTTTAATTTTATGTTCGTAGCAACCACATAAACGATATGGCATTCGATAGCAGCCGTCGTGGCGTAATATTGTTCAGCTAACTACATAAGTAAAATAAAAAACAATTATATAAAACCAAGTAAAGTCTGTATTACAATAATGGCAAAAAATGTACATATTCAGTATTTCACTTCACGTTTCTCCGAGATTGAAGCAAATAGAGCTGGATTTTACCTGGTAAATTCTCGTGGTGGAAGAGCAAAAACGGAAAAAGAAATACAAAAGGCACAAGCCTGCAATCATACTCGTATCTAAAATTCAACAAATTCTGAACTCTATTTCGCTGTTATTAAGAATGAATTGTACTAGAATATTATGTTTGCAGAAACGTTCGTGAGCTTCATTTGGGCAAAGAGAGGTCAAACACTTAAACTCCAGAGATACAAGATTGCAGACGAGTTGAGGGAAACGAAGCAAGGCTTATGAATCGCTTTCGTGCATTCGAAAAGGAATTTCGAGAGTTGCTATGTGATAAAACTACTTTTTACTGATACTTTGATTCGAAATCTTGGAAGTTGAAATAACCGATTATAAAACAAATATAAAATATAGTGATTTAAGATATGACATGATTTGAGATATGATAGTATTTAGAATATATTTAGTCTATAATTAAACATATGACCTAACTTTTGATGGCAGTTTCACTCGCAATAATATACTTAAAGATGTTTTCCTATCTCTCAGGAACATTACTTTTTTCTGGGTGAACTTTAAACTATGTCCATTCCTGTTCCTCTGAAAACATGTATTGGATATTTTACGATAATTGATTAAGTAGTTAACATTTTCAAATACTTAGTATATGAAATTTATTAAATGCTGAAATAGTTGTTTACTTATTTTCATTGGGAAGTTATTGTTCTTAATAATAGAAGATAAGTGAAGTAAATAATAAATAAATAACATTTTATGATATAATAAAACAAACTATTTTTAAGTTCCTTCCTAAAAACCTTCGCCATTTTGTTACTTTAGTGAATGACTTTTGAACGCTTTGAATTTTGACATAAGCCAGCTTATATCATAAACTGGTGGATTCCGGCATGGCATATACGGACTTGTTTATCGACAGCAGTGTTGATAAAAAAAATCTTTTTTGCGCTTACAGTTTGTTGAATCTCTGCATGTCAATGCAATGGTAATTAAGAAAGTTTCCCACATACTCTTCCATAACTATCACAACTGTAGTCTTTTGAATAAATCAACAATAAACTATTAGTACTTACTTAGATTAGAAAATATGTAAGATATAAGTCAATAAATTGTAAATAAATATAAAATAAAAATCGTAAAGTACATCACATAAAGTTATTTGTATATTACATAATTGCGAAACTTCTTTGGTTTTTATGAACAGAAAACGTAAAAGCGCCACAAATTTTATTTAAATCAAAGATGTTTTAGTAGGAAGCCAAGACGGGTTATTAGAAGAAAATAAAATTGATATCGCTTTCTCAGAGATTAAATTAAAACATGGAATCACATTGTATCATATCAAGACTCGCTATTTTGAGTGAAACTAATCTCTATGTGATACGCGATCTTCAGTTAATCATAAGCAATAACTTGTGTAGTTTCTCAAAGAACTTTCCGAAGACAGTTAAAATATATACTTAATGGAACTCAATGATATTTAAAGCCTTCAAAAATCGAATACTGTTGGATAAACAATATTAAATTTTCGCTCATTCGCTACTAAATTGCTGTTTCATAGGAATTAACTTTGCCTTATTTGTATGCAGCAAAACTTGCATACATTTAACTAACATAACAGTAGCGTTTTACTGGAAACAACAATACTTTCATATAAACTCTCTAGTCTGTGTGAAAAACAATTAGCAAGCAGAAAATGAATTCCAATGAAAACAACAACAAAAACAACTTCACTTTTGCATTTTTCTGTATCTATGTACAAATAAAATCAGTTGCCGAATATATGTAAGCGTATCTCTTCAAAACCTATTTGGCTAATTATTTTTTCGTAGTTTTACATGGTTTGTACGGAAGAAGAACTACGGTGGGTGGGTGGTAGGGTGTCTGTACCCGACTGGATCGCGACCACCGTACACCAGGTGGAACACCCGCCATAGTGGCACGTTTGGGCGTGTCGCGTTCCGGGATCAGCCGGTGTATATCCAGCAACCAGGGGGGGGGGGGCTGTCCCTAACTGGGACGCTTTCAGGCCGGCATGACAGCGGCGACCGGCGATGGATAGTATGTCTTTCGGCGGTCGCCATTGTTTTTGGATTGTACTGTGCTTACCATCAGGCACAGTACAGTCACTTTGCCGAGCTACAATAAAAAAAAAAAAAAAAAAAAAAAGAAGACTTTTGAAAAGTTGTACGGAAAAGTGAAAAATATGGATTAAATAATCACCATATAAAAAAGTTAGTGAGCGGGGCAGAAGACAGTAAAAAGATTTTCAAATCTATTTGCAGAATTAATAAGACTGAGTTCCTATTATATTTTATTATATGGATTAAATAAAAGGAAGAATTGGTCTCATTTTCTTTGTAAGTACATGAACAAAGTGATATTTAAATGGTAAATGTTTCCTTTATTTGAAAAAATGGCTATTAATGGTTTATATTAATCAGCCGCTAATGGTAAATAGCGAACAGTGGTGGTGATTGAGTGGTCAGTGATCGCTCGTGGTTGATTGCGAACAGACCTAAAAAAAATACAATACAAAATAATATAAATAAATTGTCTTAATAATAAAATGTTAAAGTGCACGCAGTGCATACATCATATATAAATACCTAAAGAGCAGTTCGGTTGTGTAACTTCCAACAGTACACCCGTGCAAAACCGCAACTGGCAGAGAAATATAAATATCTGGTGTTTGCATTGAATTCACAGTGATACAACTGTATTCGTTGGAGTAGAAAATAGGCAAACGAAAAGTGTAAAAAATACGGTATTTTCCAGTCGAAAGGGCGTGAACGAGACGCATCACCTGTTTCTAAAGAAGTGCAAATAAACGCACCTTGAAGAGTGCGTCTGAATCGACACATACGTTCGTCCCCCCAAGCCGTGTGTCAACAGGGAACGAACCGGTACGAGCAATGACACTATTCTGAACAGATAATGGCAATTACCTATGGAAAAAAAGAAAAGAATTACTTTAAAAATTGTAATGAGATGAATCATTGTACTAAATAAATTTACTAAGATAACAGGGGTTGGGTAGGAACATGTTATGATCCTCCCGGGTCGTCTGGCATCTTGAGGAAGTTGGGCCGAACGTGTCGGACGCGCAGTTCGGCTTCCGGTCAGGGCGTTCCATGTTGGACGCCCTGATCCTCCTAAAACAGGTCTCCACGGAGGCGACCTCTCAGGGCGAAAGAGTATTGGCGGTGTCCTTGGACATTGCCAACGCCTTCAACAGTCTGCCGCATGGTGTCATACGGGAGGCGCTCCGCTTCTTCGGAGTGCCCCCGTACCTGCGGCGGCTGTTGAAGGCGTACCTGGACGGGAGAGAGGTCGCCTTCGTGGACGCCAGAGGGCAGATGATCCGGCGCCATACGGCTTGCGGGGTTCCACAGGGGTCGGTCTTGGGCCCACTCTTGTGGAACATGGGCTACGAATGTGTGCTCCGCGGCGCGCTCCCTTCTGGAGCGCGACTCATTTGCTATGCAGACGACACCCTAGTCGTAGCCCGGGGGGGGGGGGGGGGGGAATTAAGTGGATTGATGCGACTGACCACGTTTTCACGCACAAGTAGCACGTCGAATTCTGGCTGCAGCGGTAGGACAAGAGCTCTCGCTGCCGAGCGTGGTTATGGCCATGCTCGGTAGCGAGGATTCGTGGAACGCAATGGCCTCCTTCTGCAAGGAAGTCGTCTCGCAGAAGGAAGCGGCGGAGAGGGTCCGGGAGGAGGACCCTCAAACTGACCCTCTCCGCCAATGGAAGACAGGCAGGAGGAGGCGGCAGTTTAACCGCCACCTCCTCCCACCGTAACCGGACCTAGGGAGGATAGAATAGTTTACTTTTTTTTCTGTCCATCAACCGACTTTGGGTTTTTTGATTAGTAGGTGGCTATTGTCGAGTTTTATTGATATAAATATCATTGAAGAATCGAAGTATTAATAAATAAGTCTCTATCCGTCATACTTCACGCTCTTTACATCTACTAATTTGCAAAATTCTTCTCGCTGACTGAGTTGTTTTCCAAACCGGTGGAAGTTTTGACGTTCATAAGTGCCTTTTCAGGCCCGAAATTGAATGTCATTTTTGGTTTGATAAAAATTTGATAGTTATACTTGAGTGTCTGTCCCTTTCTTTGTTATTATCACAACATATGACCATTTTACCAGCCAATGAATATCAGGTGTGTTTGTGATCAAACGCCAGCGTATAGCACAAACATTAGGTATTCAACGGAGAGTAAAGTAAATATTTTCATGAACTGTATATAATTTATTTCTTCTAACATATTATTTATATTTGTTAACGGTTGGAAGATATTTGTTCTTGGTATCGTTAAGTTAGCAGGACTATTATGAAAATAAAAATCAGGCTTGTAATCAATTATGAATTCAAAGAAAGCTTTCGGTATATATTTATTCAAAAAGCGAGCACTTGCGCTTCATACACTTCAAACAACTCAAATATGTATAAAAATTAACAAATACAATTTGCAATATAAAACCGCCAGATGGATAAACAATACAGAATAACCCTGTCTATCAGAAACCACATTGAGATGTATCCATGGGAACGTTTCTAATTACCACAACTCAGCGGCGGCAGTTGCCTTTGCTACGTCATCAAAGGGACACTGCACATCCTGCAAATAAAACTCTTTTTATTTCTAGCGACCATTCACAGAGTATGCCGTATTACTGTGTCATGCATACACGTTTTATTTGCTGATCGCCACGCGAGATTGTAGAAAAAATGTATTCTTTTTACACAATGACAAATTTATTCATAAAGCAAATATATATTATTATGTTTTCAATAATTTTTATTATGATGTTTGCTGGTGTATGTGACTTTGTGTAAAATGGTTTCGTCGTTTCATAGAAACTATGGATTTTATTTGAGTTAATCGCGACTGTCTTTTATTTATTTTTAATTGTAACATTAATTATTACAATACTAAGAACTAAGTATGCAGGAATATATTCAATCCTATATTATATGGAGTCCTTCAAGCGCAACGTGAAGAGACATTTACGCAGGCCAGCATGACAGCGGCGAGTGGCGATGGATAGTATGTCTCTCGGCGGTCGCTATTGTTTTTGGATTGTACTGTGCTTACCATCAGGCACGGTGCAGTCATATTGCCGAGCTACAATAAAAAAAAATCTCTCCATTTTCCCGTGTTTACCGTACTTAAGTTACATCTTTTAAATTTTATTACTACACCTTAACTCCTACGGACAAGCGTAATGAAATATAGCCTAAGTAATACCGTGAAAAATTCTCTATCTGCCAGTAATAATTTCGTTAAAATCGGTCCAGCCATTTTAGAAGTTCAATTTTATTAATACATATAGATGCATTGGATAACTTTTTTATTAACAACTATGTATCATGTATATGTCCGCATAAAATGTTATGTATAAAAATAGTGACTTTAAAATATCACAGGTTTATTGAAATTAATTATGTATTAGCAATTTAACCTCACGCTTTGTGAACCGATTATGTTCTCTAAATCGCAGTGTCGTACTACGATTGGCATCTAATCGTGCCTTGATTTATCTTAGTCGTAATTAATGTAGTTGGCCCAATGTATGAATTTAATCTAACAAACAAGTCGGTTATAAGAACATGTAAACTTTTCTGACGCCCACATTCGACAGTTAATATACGATCTTTCACAGTTTTCCAAAAATATACTTACTCATATCTCAGAAATATTCGTTCATTTACTACTAAAATCGAATCACAATGGAATACAATCCATGAGTTAAAAATCAATAGCAAAATTTAAGAAAAGTCCATTCGTACCACAAACAATCGAAAGCATAATTATTTAAAATATTAACCGATACTTGCCGGCAAACTTAAGAATACGAGTCTGATAGGTCTATAGCGAATCTCAAGTTTATTCCAATTTCAAATCTAATATATTCATTTAATATTAAATAATAGATAAGTCCTTTGTAATTTAACAATTATATAAATTTAATAGAAACGCGTATAATGAATAAACTTAATTCTAAAAACCACCGAAAAATGTTCTGCCATCCATTTTAAAATCCCTAGAGTAATTTTTCCCAAATATGTTTAATACATTTTGTCTCTTTACTCTTTTATTATAAGTACTGTCAGCAATTTCAACAATAATCGATTATTAAAAACAGAACTGGCCAATTTAGATATAAACTGTTAAGAATAAATTCTAAGAATTAATCACTCTGAAGGGGTAGACCCACCAAAACTATTACCGGTTCACCATAAAAGGGTCGGCCCCCCCCGGGTAGTACCACCCTCTCACAGAAAACAGAGCTATTGTAACGTTTGCATTGTGACGTTCGTTCGGTAGTGAGAGCGCCGGAGACCAACCTGCCCTCCCCTTAGACTTTCCTCTTCCCTTCCTCCACCCCTCCCTACACAGGCTAGCAACGCACTTGCGACTCCCCTGGTGTTGCAAGTGTCTATGGACGGTGGTGATCACTTACATCAGGTGACCCACCTGTTCGTTTGCCTCCTATGATATAAAAAAAAAAAAAAAAAAACAATTAATCACTCGAATAACCCAAATAACATCAAGCAAAATAATATAAAAAAATAGCCGCAGAGCAGATGTCTATGCTAATTTTTTCTGTTTAGAGTGGTGCTAATATTTTCTGTTTACAGTGATGCTAATGTTCTCTGATTACAGTGATGCTAATGTGCTCTGTTTACAGTGATGCTAATGGTCTCTGATTACAGTGATGCTAATGTGCTCTGTTTACAGTGATGCTAATGTTCTCTGTTTACAGTGACGCTAATGTTCTCTGCTTACAGTGATCCTAATGTAAGGGTCATTTACCAGTCTGATATTGAAGTTGATAATAATGATAAACAGCGATAGAAAATCGAGTAGAGTACTCTATCGGCCGTATTGTGTTCGACCGTACCAGTTGTTAGTTCGTAGTTGTGCGTTTAACACTGGTGGATGTCAGGGTCCAGTGATACGTAGTGATTTTTGACCCTAAAAAGGCGCTTATTAAAGTCAAAACTACCACCAGTTCGTAAAACAACCAAGTCATCGAGAAGAACCGAGAAACCCGATCGGGTTTATCTTTTTAAACTACATATTTTTGTTGTTCATTAAAGTTACAATCGTTTTTTACCGGATGCACAAAGAAAGGTGTTAATTCCAGACTTCGCCATTGTTCACATATTGATCCACACTATAATAGCCTTTTGACACGAAAAGCCGTTTGTCATGGTGCTTGAACTTACAGTCTGGCAAATTGGTAATGGACTTTGGGACTTTGTTGTAAAACCTAACACTTTTACCTAAAAACTTTTTTTATACTAATTGTGTCAAACGAACATTCAGTTTACCTGATGGTAAGTGATCACCGTCGCCAATGTACACCTGCGACACGAGGAGAATCACAGATGCGTTGCCGGCTCTTGAGAAAGGAGTAGGCTCGTTTTTTGAATGATGGTAAATTGTAATGGTCCGGAAACGGTGCAGTTGGGAGTTCATTGCAGAGAACTGAAACGCGGGAAAAACGAACGTGAGAAACGCACAGTCCACTTCTAACCATCGAGATGACACTGATGGAGTTTCAGTCCATGACGAGTCGTTCTGTAATGGAACTCAGTAGCGGGTTTCGGTCCGAACAGCTCTTCAGAACACTCTCCGTGGTAGATCTTGTAGAGGAAGCAAAGCGACGCAACGTCCCTACGAAGCGCCAAAGTGTCGAGCCTTAAGGAGAGCACCTAGATGCCGATGATTCGAGCCGCTCGACGTTGGATATGGCCAAGAGGAAATAGGTGACATTGAGGTGCTCCGGCCCAGAAGTGAGAACAATATTCCATGTGTGCTTGCGCCTTATATGCTATTTATTATGCTTATATATTATTTTAAGGTATTTTAAATAATTCACGGGACTCTACTTTACCTATCCACCTACATAAAGCAATACATAGTTATTCATGTTTACATAAGTTATAACCAACAGGCGCCCGCCTGCAAGTAGCGTTCTTTATATCGTTATAAAAAATATTCTATGTCCTATTCCATGACGTAATCGACTTTTATACCTGCTGTTTAAGCATGATTTATGGGCAAACATTCCAACAATTCTTTTATTAGAAAATGTTATAATATATATTTATTTTATCTTTCATCGTATGATTACAATTTTTTTTACCTGCAAGAAATTATTAAGGGATTACAAAAATTAAGAGAAACAAATTAGATTTTTCCTTTTTTTTATATCATAGATGACAAACGAACTGGTGGGTCACCTGATGTGAAGTGATCACCGCCGGTCATAGACATTAGCAACACCAGGGTAGTCGCAACTGCGTTGCCAGTATGTGGATGGGAGAAGAGAGGCGTTGGACTTCGGCTCTCTCACTGGCCGAATAGCGTCAGCATGGCTCTACCACCTACTATGTAATCTTCCAAATATCAGTAATATAATATAATTATATATAATATATCATGTGAGCCATAAAAAATCAAAATGCAACCGCTATAAAGACAATGATCTCATTAAAAAATCCGTCCTAAAGTAGCTTAAATAGTAAAGTAAAATAATAATAAATAATCACAATAGTTGCTCTAAGATACAACATTTTTTGACATATATAATTAATTAAACGACAGCAAATAAAAGGTGCGGTCTGCAGAATAAAAAAAATACCAGTAGAAGAACATGATATATAATATTATATTAAGTCATGACTTTAAAAAATCAAGATTTTTTCTCGTTCTACTCCAATTTCTTAAATCTACTTCTCGTAAACACAAATAAAGGAGGTTTTTATGAGAATCTGCACTTGTTACAAAGTATAATTAGCATTATTAAGGTTATTGTTATTACTACATAATTAAATCTATGGCTACTGAGACCGCAAGACTTATAAAATATCCACCTACAATTAGGTCTCTTGAGATTTCTTTAAGCCCTTTTTACGGCTGGGCAAAGGTTCACTCAATATATTTAGGCCGCGTTTCTGCCGCAGCAATTTGTGAAATTCGAGCTAAGGGACTGTTTGTTTAGTCGCACCGACAGAAAGTGCCGGTAGAATTCTATGTTATTAACTTTGTAAGTGACCAGAGAATGTTCTTATTAGTGAGAATAAATTTTCTAAATTTATTCACTCACCAAAGGAAAATAATTTTTAATAATTTTATATGTAATATGACCAAGGAACTTTATATTTAAACTATTTTATATATTTTTTAAGTTTATTCATTACAATCATTAAAATCACGACCTTTCTCTTTATAATAAGCTGTATAGACTTGCAATTGCCCTTGGCTTTCAAGCATTTTTTATATAGTAATGATTATCGACTCCTTATTTTGTTTTGTTCTGCTTGACTCTACTTTTTTCTGCTTTGCTCTGCCTTACTTTGTCTTGCAGTGTATTGCTCTGCTTTCTTTGCCCTTCTTTGCTTTGCTGTGTTTTATTAAAATATGAGTTTATGATTAATAGAAGAAAGTATTACTAATACTGTTAATGCATTATACTTTTTTGGAACTGCATAAAATCAAGATGTAAATGGGATAATTTTCTAAATCAATATATTAGTGTCACTAATTTCATAGAAATAATTACTACATGCCAGCAATCCAGCAAACACAGTTGTCATATTAACTTTTTTTTCTGAATGATTGTTTAAAAATCTATCAATGCTGAATGATATTGTATATTATTTACAATTAAAATTTGAATACCATCTACAATTTGGTTAAACTATTAACTATTTAAAAGGGTACTGAAAATATTCTTGGAAATGGTCCTTATTAAAAGGTAGAACAATTACGAAACACGGCACTAAACCGCTGCAAGCGACAAAAATCAAAGTCAAACGCTTCAAATGTTTGCGATCGATAGAAAAACAAGCTTAAAAATCCACATCGAAAAGTTTTCAGAGCGTGACTAATAGGTGCACGTCATGGAACAGACGACTTGAAAGTAGGAAAAAATACGCGGCAGCTGTTTCAATGAAAAATAATGTGTCATTAATCATAACGATGAAAGGAAAGAGCGACACGGCTGCGCGACAAATATCTTCCTGTAGGAATGGGTCCGCGTGTTTACACTTACGCGATTCGCTGGATACGACCGCGCCGCACCGCACCGCACCGACTGGGATGATAATATCTCACTGGGATGGAAACACCGTTTACTACTATTGTCTACGTGAACAATACGTGAGGAAAAACAATACGATCGGTTCGGTGTTGTTGACAATTGATGTGATACCTTAACCGTTGTTAAAATGTTTTGCACAATGTTGGGTCGAGAAATATGATACACGCTCCCAACTATTTATATATTTAACTCCATAGAAATAAGAGAAATATATTTGGCACCTTTCAGGCGAAATTTGAGAAACCGTAGACAATAATAGGTTGGCGAATAGTAAAGTTTATAGACTGGCAAATTAATATAAATAATTTAACTAAATTTAAATCATTTAGTTTAACTTATAATGACCGAATAAATAGCGATAACTTATTAATGAACTGAGCATTTTTGCTCAGCTTTCTATAGTCAATTTTAATAGAATTTTGTTTCAAATGTTCATTTTACAATCAGTCCTATCATTATGAATGTAAGAGAGTTAAAAGCACCGAGTTTTTGCAATTAAAACTATATATTATACTAATTTTAAAGAATGTTATGAAAAGCATAATGCACTATAATGACAGAACCAGAAACAAATGAAAAAGAAACACATTCACTTTTACTCAAAACGTTCTATATATCTTCATTTATTATTGATTATTATTCATCTCGCAAGCAAGAGCGATAGTCGCAGGCTCATCGATTCCTAAATACAATTTTGATATATTCTCAGCTGCGGGAATTTCAATAATTAATTACACACCGGTGCCTCTATAAGATACATATAGAACAATTGGTATAAAGGGCGACGCAATCTACAACAAGATACTTGCTATATCCATTTTATAACACAAACAAGATGTGGAACTATTATCTGTATATCTGAACATATTTTTCAAGAAACCTCTTGTTAATTCATATTTTAGATGTAAAATGTTCATAAAACACAATGAAAATATTTCTAGATAAACATAATGCAAATAGTTTTCAATGATTTGTTTGAATTTCTATAGACGTTGGATTTGAAGTAAAATTAAAAATTTAAGTAGCTCGTAGTGATAGCTTCGACATGGAAAAAATTTGATTACAAAGTCTTTTGTTGCCGAGGTACTAACTCTATCCTGTTGCGCCATTAAGCAATCGAACATTCCTTCATTCGGTTTTCCATTTTAATTAAAAACTCTTTTCCGTTTGTAAAGCAAACATTTATCAATATTAAATTTTTTTCGATACTCGAGTCATGCCGAGTTAGCATTTCATCATAAAAATATTGGTTCATTTGAATCCCAAAAACGTGTAGTATTATATAATTATGAGATATGTGTATTTAATACATTTATATTACATTACTAGCTGTGCTCGCGACTTCGTCCACGTGGAAACTGATGTACAAAATAATGACTAATAAAGTCATCTGAACGTATTTTGTCCATTTGCTTATCTACTTTTCTCTCATACTTAGTCGCGCCGCCATTAAAATTACAATAACTTTTGATAGAGTGGACCGATTTTAATGAAACAAAGACTAAGCTACTTCTGAGGATATGCTTTATGATTTCTTATATGAGGTTTTATTGGGAATCTCGTATTTTAGCAGTGATGCGTGTTCATACAAACAGACAGACGCCTGTCTTTATTTCTAAAAATGAATGAAATGTATTCTATTACTTATTCCTAGACACTTGCAACATTTTTTTCATGACAATCGAAAAAGTACATTCACGTTAGATTTACATTCTTATTATATGTATAGATACATTAGTATAGCTGCAACACCTTTACTTTTTCTACCACTTTTCACCGCTTTTATCGCTTTTAATTTATCAGCGTATGTTAGTGTTGTTAATTTTTGTATTAACAATTTAACTTGTAAACACATGTAACCAATAAATTTTGACAAACTTTCTGTTTTATACATTCACTTGAAATGAGTCACTGGCAGACAGTTTATGTTACAGAGTTCATCGAAACATTTCTTTAAGTAACTAAGGAGTAATACTGGAATTATTAGTTTAAGTTATCGATGGTGCGTATTTTAAGTAATAGAGGTTTTAGGCTGTAAGTGGAAGGGAACAGATAATTTTTTGAAATTATAGAGGTTTTTACCTTAACGAGGTTAGTCTTATCGAGATTCTACTGTGTTAGTTAGTAGACCATGAAAAATAAAACATTACTTTTTTATATCATAGGAGGCAAACGAAGAGGTGTGTCACCTGATGTTAAGTGATCACCACCGTCCATAGACACTTACTCGCAAGTGTCGGAAGTGCGTTGCCAGCCTGTTTTGAGGGGGGGAAGGGGAGGGGAAGTGGGCCTCCAGCGCTCTCAGTGACCTAACGAAAAGCAAGAATGCAAGCACTGTTACTTCACAACAGTTTTCTATGAGAGTGTGGTACTACTCCGGGCGAGCCGGCCCATACATGCTGAAACCAGTAATAGCGTCAGCGTGGCTTTACCGCCTACAAAGTTACTTAATTAGTTATAAGAACATAAACTTTATAGCACTTAAAGCTACACTGAACTTTGAGACAAAAGAGGATAAAGTTAAAGGTCAATGGTAAATATAATAGAGTCTACAACTCCATATTTTGAATTAATATATTTTTAAACGATCTGATGAGTAAAAACATTCTGTTAGGATTGTACATGAATATACATTTATTAAAATTTATTCGACTAAACTTATTGGGTACCACTTAATACAATCAAAAGATTATTTGAACTATTTACATGGTATCAACCTCAACTATACTTCCAAGTGAGTGTTAATAACAGAATATCTTTAAGTAATAACGGGATACTATCCATATCGTGCAATTCTTTATAACACTAAAATATATCGCGTTCCAAATCTAAGACGTATATGAATTTTGTTCGATTGGTTTTACAAAGTCAAAAGGGCTCATATTTTTTATGGTCAATTGCGTTGTAGACATTTTCTAAGCTATAAATAAAAAAATATGTCCAAAGCCAAAAATGAAATATTAACACTAAACGCTGTGATACGCCATTTTTTACATCATTACATAGTATAAAACAAAGTCCCCTACCGCGTCTGTCTGTCTGTCTGTTCGCGATAAGCTCAAAAACTACTGAACGGATTTTCATGCGGTTTTCGCCAGGGGATAGAGTGATCCACGAAGAACGTTTTGGTAATAATTTGACAAGGGTTTTTTTTATAATCAGGGCGGGACAACGTCTGCCGGGCCCGCTAGTTTGACAATATATATGTATTCAGTAATTATCTACCAACGTCCATAACTTAAAATATTCTTTCGTTACAATTAAAATTACATAAGGCAGACGATGTCATTTATTGTTAAGAACGTATGCAATAACTTTTTTATGAATTCACAGTATGTCGGAAAGTACAATCATCGCATTTTTTTTAAAGAATGAAATTAGTACAAGATAATGCCATGTTGGACAGTAGTCCGATTAACTTTCATTGGACAAAGGATTACACTGTAGATAGGTTGTAATTAATATTACACGTTTATTAAATTAACGGTCTATACTATTTTTATAAAAAAAATCTTTGTATGATATAATATCCGATACTAAACCTATTATAGATAATCTTTAATTGATAGGGTACTACATAATCCCGAAGTCACAGAGGCTCTGTGCCATCGTTAATAATTTTTACATTGATATTAAAGCTGGCAAATTCAGTGGCGGTTGTTAATCACTACATATTACAAAACAAAGTCCTCTGCCACGTCTGTCTGTTCGGGATAAGCTCAAAAACTATTGAACGGATTTTCATGCGGTTTTCACCAGTAGATAAAGTAATTCATGAGGAATGTTTAGATATACAATTTGCAAGATTTTTTTTTCTGGTCGAAATAACGTCCGCTGAGCCCGCTGGTATATTATAAATGACAAGAAATATACGACTTACGCTTAACGCTGAAAGTGTCATTCAACGACTAAAAGATTCGTAGAAAGTCAAACTAACTTTTCAAACTTGAGAAAGGGTTGAGAATGTCACAGACCACCGTATTATTCGAGGGCCGTGTAAATTCAACAAACTTGTGATTCTGTGAATATAAATTTATAAAGTTGGAATTTTATTTCTTATCAATCAGTTAACTTATGTTAAACTATCTGGCACCCGTGACTTTGTTCACATTAACACACCTTTACACCTATGTATCTTATCGAGAGATAGAGGCAGTATTTTGGTTTTCATTTCAATTTTATAATTACTATTTAACCCTTAAAGGAAGATCGTAACGATAAGTGATTTAGCTCTACCCTCGGGTTCAGTCCTATGTTAATTATTAAATTACATTTAAGTTACTTTCAGTAGTTTTAATATAGTATGCGTTTACATCTTTACCTGCAACCTGCCGCGACTTGATATACGTTAAATACTATAAAATGAATAACAATAAAATATTTTTTTTTTTTTTTTTATATCATAGGAGGCAAACGAACAGGTGGGTCACCTGATGTAAGTGATCACCACCGTCCATAGACACTTGCAACACCAGGGGAGTCGCAAGTGCGTTGCCAGCCTGTGTAGGGGGGGGGGGGGGAAGGAAGGGAAGAGGAAAGTGGAAGGGGAGGGGAGGTGGGTCTCCGGCGCTCTCACTGACCGAACGAAACGCAACAATGCAAGCACTGTTACTTCACGTCGGTTTTCTGTGAGAGCCCCGGCGGCGTGGTATACACTATGCTAATCCAGTAATAGTTTCAGCGTGGCTCTACCACCTAAATATATAATATACCCTAAACAGAACCTATAACTTAACTGTACCTATAGATATTGTAGGTGGAAGAGCCACGCTGAAGCTATTACTGGTTTCAGCATGAATGGGTCGGCTCGCACGGGGTAGTACCAACCTCTCACAGAAAACCGACGTGAAGTAACAGTGCTTGCAATGTTGCGTTTCCTTCGGTCAGTGAGAACGCCGGATACCTCTCCCCTCCCCTACTCCCTCGCCCCCACTTCATTCTCGCCCAAACACAGGTCGGCAACGCACTTGCGACTCTCCTGGTGTTGCTAGTGTCTATGGACGGTGGTAATCACTTACCACCAGGTGACCCGCCTGTTCGTTTGCCTCCTATAATAAAAAAAAAAATATCAGTGAGAGACATTATAAGATCGTATCAGTAGTCCGAGAAATTACCTCGTGATGAAGACGCCTATTAAAATTTAACATCTGTCTGATTTTCATTGCCTATTCCATGTGATTAAATCCTAGTTACTTTATAGTCAATATTACTGAAAACTTATAATATTAAATATATAACATTTCATTTTTTTTTATAATACAAAGTTGTATCGTATTCAGTATTCCTAGTACTTAAATTATAATATGATAGGATTATATTACTTCTAGATTCAAATGAATTCTTAATCATTGTGCTATTAAGTGATGTGAAAGTATTTAAGAATGAACATAAAAAAATCTCTACACAGGTTTTATTGACTACGTAATTATTAGAAACATAAATATTCATTTTTTTAAACAAAATTCAATAAATATACAGTAAACATATATAATAATTGATACTAAGCAAAATAACAAATACTTTCACTATTTTTGTGTTAAAGAATTACAGAAATAATTTTCGAAGGTCATTTCGTATAGATTTTATAACACTGTTAACAGAATTAACTTCTAGCAGGCATCTTTTTGAGAAAATTTCTGAATACTTTACTTTAAGCGAGGCGAATTTTCTAGTTGAGTGAAGAAACTGAGATACTTACATCTCAAACATGTACACGGTCAATCGACCGCCCGGATGGGTAGTTAGCGATTGTTCCGATAAACCCTTCCGTCCCCAAAACTTTTTGCTTGTAATGTTCAGAAGAGGGGATCGCATTTTTCTCGTAAAGTAGCATTAATCATACGATCCTGTCAAATATTGTAGATAGGCACCACTTAATAATAAAGCACAATATACAGCGTAGATTTTAACTAAGTTTGTCAAGAATGTAAAACTTGTAAATTCGCCTAAAATAATAAATCTGCATTCTCTCAAAACACAATACATGTTGTCAACTTCTTGCCTTAACGAGCAAGTTTACAAGTTATACATAATAATAATTACCATTCAAACTATTCTACGCCTAAAATTTTTATTTTTTTTACTTTATAGCTAACGAGTTTCATGACCCTATCTCTCAACATTATGTAAGCGACGAGGTTTACCATGATTTTGACACGTTAAAATGCCGGAATAAATACCAGTGTTTATCGACAAATATTAGGCATGATATTAATTGGCAAGGTCCTTGCTTTCGTTACGATTTTTCTCTTTTCCGAAAGCTTAGTCTAAAAGGATGTCCATATCGGTTGACGCAGTATCCAAACACCCTATCAATGAGCTATTATGACCAAACTTATGCCATCATTAAAACACAGCATTAGACAAGGAATAGTTGAATCTGAAAATATTGTTAGCAACAGAGTACAAAATTAATTAAACACTGAAATACACAACATAATTTTACATTAAACTGAAATGCAGTGAAAATTATAAAATATGATAATTCTAGACAAGCTTTGTATACATGTCTGCATACATAAAAAAGTTCACTTGGCATTATCCGAATTTGCCGCAGGGCCCACCTCTTTATTTAATGTTCTTTGTCCGGCCTAGGTTTAAAGTGGTTTTGTTATAAAATTTAAATTTTGTTTATATTTAATTCTAATCTAATTCAAACAAAATATTTACACAAGTTTATCAAATTTGCAATGAAATGCTTATTCAGCTTTCATTTGGAAAATTAGGCCGATATGGTTGGGACTACGTTACCTTCAAGAGCTTTGCAAATAAACACACCGGACGTTAAAACAAACAAGACCCGTGATTGCACGAATACATTTATTTACAAGCACTTTCAAACCGAATTGTCACATTGACACTTCAGGTAAACGGATTACAATATTGTGAACTGAAGTGCGAACAAATTCTTAAAATCAATGTATTTATGTGTAATAGTGGTCGTCTAGTGGTCGCGATTCGACCATAATTCATTTTGACATTAATAAGACCAAAGAGAATAATAATTAGAAATAAATTATTTATCAATTAAACATTAATCTATATTATGAATTTGCATATTATATTATACTAGCGGGCACGGCGGACGTTGTTCTGCCTTGATAATAAAAAAAATGCTAAAAGTCAACCCGCAGCGCCACCTACCGGGTCCAATTTGGAATCTAAACTATTATCGGATCCACTGGAACGCGCACACAAAATTTCATCAAAACCGGTCCAGCCGTTTAGGAGGAGTTCAGTGTCATACACACGTACAGAAGAAATGTATATATATATTATTATAAAATTAACCTACAATTTGACCAGTCAATTTCAAAGCGCACGTAAGGTATGGAACGTAAGTCATGTTAAAAATATTGAATGTAGGATGAAAAACGGTAATTGGGAAGTAAGAATAAAATGACGGATGGCGAAACGTCATTTTCATTTACATGTGTGTATATGTTGTGTGTCATTCAAGCAGTAGTGTGAGTAATGTATACTCTAATTAGTTTAATATGTTTTTAATGCATTTTATATAAAAAATAGCTTTGTGCACTTCTCCTCCATATAAACTTTAACTACGCCGAATTTCACTTTCGTCCCTTCTTTCAATTCGCTTAAAAAGGGGTACAAAAGGGCCTTCAAGTATTAATTTATGTGTTATATTTTCGAAGTATATGGAATTATAAAATATAGTTAGGTATGATATTATCGCAAACACTCTTATTTGGTATAAATTGAGATGTTATGAATGTAGATGAATACATTCCGATGATTGACATTGCTGTAAATGGTAATATCATATTCAATAAATAAGTTAAGCTCGAATAATAAACCTACCAGACTGTAACAAGTACTCAGAATTTCAATAAACGTTTTTGGCATAATTAGATGTTACACATTGAATACATTGATTAATTTCGCTACATTTATATCTCTTAAAGTAATTATAATACGATATATATTTTACAGATTATTGTAATACTAGCGGGGCTGGCAGACGTTGTCCCGCCCTAATTATAAAAAATCCTTGACAAATTAAATACCAAAACGTACCCCATGAACCACTTTATCTACTGGTGAAAACCGCGTGAAAATCCGTTCAGTAGTTTTTGAGTTTATCGCGAACAAACAGACAGACGCGGTAGGGGACTTTGTTTTATACTATGTAATGATAACAACAAAAAAGTTTTACATGAAATTGATGACTGAGGTAATTTAGTCAATTGTAATAATTGTTACTTGGAATTATCTCGTTCAATCTTTTAATACCCGGCAGAGGTTTGTTTAATAAATGAAAAAATACATTTTTAATTAAAACAGAAAACCGAATAATAGACTGCGGCTGGCTGACAGCTTAGTGGAGTAACACCGACACAAAGTACTGCTACGACAAAAGATCTCGCAATTATTTTTTTAGGATGTCAAAGCCATGCAGCGTTGACAGAAAATTAAATTGCATCTGATTCACCTGGAACCATACAATGAGTCATAATTTATTGGTAATGTAAATAAATAACATAATAATATTTATCTTTCATCGTTATAACAACTCGAAAATCGTGAAGTTTGAAAGAATTTTAAAAATAAAAATTGTATCAGAATAAAAATAACAACAAATTGGAACGGATGAGAATTGAACGATTGAATGACAATATAACCATGGTAAGCAAGGCGACAATATAAATTGGTTGCTTTTAGGGTTGCCACCTCTGCATGTGTAATATAACGGAAAAGTATAAAATCGAATCCGATAAACAACTATATTAAAACATATCTGCAAGATAACCGGTGCACGTTCCAGAGTTGTATTGCGAAGTAGATAGCCCAAGGCGATGCTACTAGGTGTACTGTTACCGGTAGTGACGTTCATCAAATTTTTACCGGTCGTATGGTTACTCTATTTCTCTAGTTCAAATAGTGGATCACTTATGGTTATTTTGTCTGAATTTAGGCCTAAAATACTGGTTTAATTTCGTATGCCTTTTACTATTCGAGTGAATTACTATAGATGAAAAAAAAAATTGAACCTAAAATGAACAAAGAAATTGTTTTCGAAAGAAAATAAAGACCTACATAACAACGGTTACAATATATAACGTAATAATTAATTGATTCGAAGAGCATTCAATTAACTCAATGCTATTAATCCCCCACAGCTCATTATAAAATTTTGCATACACGTTGTTAGGAGTAAAGAGTGTTTTTACCTAATATATAATACTATATATTTTTATCTGTAAAAATCTCCTCTGAATAGTCTTGTAATGCATTAAAACGTAGTAAGAAATGACGACGTACGAGTTAGCGTTCAGAATACGTTAAATATTCCCGAACATTTATACATAAGTAATATTATCTCTGTGGGTTGTATTTTGCTATCAAGACGACTTGGGAGCCGTATATCCTAAACTTTACCCAAAACCGTTTTGCAATATTAATGTATCGTACGTGGCAACATTACTGATGTCGATGGAGTACTTAACAAATGTAATTATCAGACAGTCCGTAGTATTCGGTTTCTGTTTCTAACCCTTTAGTTGCAAAGGACAGATATTTTAATACTTCAATTCTGTTTGATATCAGATACTATTATGTATTAAGAATTTTCTTCATTTATTGCCTTAATGGTGAAGGATTTGGAAATGAAAACTTCATTAGCCACGTTGAGCGATTTTTGATAGGGGTAATACTTATGGGTTCGCGTCACCGATAACCGCGACATGCTTGTGACTAGAGACGCGTAGTGTACACGTAATATTGATATTTTGTAATGAGCGTGTGCAGCCCATTATACGTTTGATTCAAACTATATAAAAATGTATATAATTATGGCTCGGAGTGCGAATAGATCTGAAAACTTGAGTAATGTCAATAATTTCAATTTACAATTTATAAAATGCAAATGATTCAGACAAATTTCGAAATTAAAATTTCAAAAAAGAAAATAGGTATTCCAATGCTTTGAGTTTTTACTACCGTCGGCAGTCCTTGTGACTACCTTGAATTTTTTTATTTGAGCTCGACAAAGTGACTGTATTGTGCATGACGGTAAGCAGTAATCACCAAGAGGTACAAGTACTCGCCACCCCGCTATACTTATTACCGTGTTTTTTCATTAGACCATGATTATAAAAAGATGATTTTGTATAAAATAAAATGTTTAATCTTATTTTATCAATTAGGTTTCATCATATAAATGTCAATAGCTATATCCATTGATAAGCTCAGGTTAGAAAACCGCTCTAAATAATCGCTTTTTATCATTTCGTTGAATATCAGTCGGCATTTAAGCAATAAAGGCACGGTGGAGCGCTTTGGCGGGACTCGGCGTCTTATCTGCGGCGAGCAGCCCCGCAAATATAAATCTCGAAAAATTGATAGCAATTTATATGTTAAACATTACAATGAGATATTTCGTTTCGTTATATATTCCTCCGAAATATGAGGTTAACTTAGAAGGCAGCTTCAATATCTCATAGCTTAAAAATGAATAGGTATTTGAAAAAACTAATTTTCATTTTCTTATTTGATCTACCAATATCTACGAAGTTTTTGTTTTTAATTAGAGATCTAACTGCACAGAACAGGAAGTGCCATCTGAGAGTATCTAAGCTTATCTGAGAATTATGGCTAAAGTTCAGACTTACCGGTGCCTTAGTGTGCAACACCAATTAGCTAACTTTGCACTCAGTGCGGTTCTTCACTCACTATAAGTCAATCTAGATGACATTGTAGCGGTGTGTGGTTTTCTCAAAATGACCTTCGAGGGGCATGTCAGTTGCACGTATATGTATAGACATTTATTATATCCATTTTAACTAAACTTTGATTAGTATTTAGTAATTGTTCCTTTTTTACAAGTATCGATTTGCTTTAATATCATTAATTCCTTTCACTAATTTTTAATCTCTTTATATCGTTAATTTTTTATTGTACAATTTTAATTAACTGTTTTTTTTTCATAAGCAACTTTGTAGAAATATGCTATTGGGCACCATCATTGTATATTTAGATACGGAAAATATTGTTAATTACATAAAGGTATTTTATTTTTAATAGTTTCTTATTTATACGATATCTATAATTTGTATGATTTAAAATTCATTAAATAAACTCCGTTACTGTATAATGAATGTGCAGTAAATGTATGAGCAGTGATCGGTTGACGAGACCGGGCACGTGACAACCGGCGGCGACAGTTTCTTTCATTTCCGCTTTTCGAGAAGATTTCGGCTCTTCCTGCCTGTAATGGAAGCGACTGAAATCCACTTTATAAAAAAATAAACAAAACGTTTTTACTGTTTACACATTTTTAGATACAATACTTATAAATTAATATTTATGAATAATTGCCGCATTTATTAATAAAGTAAACTGATACAACTTCATTAATGCTATTTTATACGTTATAGCATTTGAGCACAGCCTCATTTGATGTTATATGACGACATGGTCTAACATGGTAAGTACGCCAAACCTATAGGGGACTGGTTCTCAAGTACAACTGCTGGAACACACCAACAGGTGCTTGGCGACAGATTTTTCAACTAGAGGGTTATAGTTAGCCAGACGGACTTAGAAAAAACCCTACTACCATGTGAATGTGAATATATTAATCGAGATCTACGTTTTTTTGAATACGTGCTTATGTTATAAATACAAAAATAAGTTTGTTTGTTACACTTTCATGCCTTAAATACTCACCGACCATCGTGAAATTTTACATACGAGTTTCAGGGGTATAGAAAAAAACATTTTCCTTTCATCTCGAAAAAGTGTACTGTTACCGAGGTAGATCAAATCTACATTAACGCATAATCGTTTAAAAAATGGATGTAAAATAATATAAACAATGTCAAATTAATATAAAAAATAATAAGGTGTGTCATAAACTCACATGATATAAGTGAAAATTTTGTGTTACAGAGAAACATTTTTTATTCATTATATTTTATTACGCTGAGATTGTTTGTGCTTCCTGGTGACTTCTTTTACTCGAGATATTTTCAATTCCAGAATTTAAAATGAACTATGAATATGGTAACATAAATACAACCTGTAATAATAAGGCAATATTAATGGAGTACAGTAATTAAATACGCGTTAGGCAATTACCACAAACAAATGAATAAAAGAAACGCATTGGGCGTTTCATATATTCAGGACTTTATGTTTATTATATTTGGTATTTGGAAGCCATTAAAATCAAGCTTTACGGAGGTCCGAATATTTGCTACTGAGCGTGGATTTTACTCTATATTGATTACTTGGACTTATAGAGTGTATGGGTAACAATATCAACCAAAGAATCAATAGTAATTTTCACGTTTTAATGTTTTTTTTTTGTTAATTAAACGTTTCTTCATATAATATATGTTATATCTATACTAATATTATAAAGCTGAAGAGTTTGTTTGCTTGAACGCGCTAATCTCAGGAACTACTGGTCCGATTTGAAAAATTCTTACAGTGTTAGATAGCTCATTTATCAAGCAAGACTATAGTAGTATACAGTTATAGTAGTATAGTAGTATATATCACGTTAAAACCAATAGAAGCGGAGCACTAATGAATGAACTAGTGAAAAGAATGTTTCATAACTGAATTATTAAATTAATCAAATTAAATAAAAAATATTGATATTCGCGCTACCTAATAATATATTTGAAGTTAATGCCAACCTAAATTCATATCATCTATATACAAAGTTCTGGTCCACTCTCGTGTCCCATCTCGTACATATTTTATTACCTGCAACAAATTTGAAATATAGGTTGGCATCGACTTCAAATATATTATTAGGTAGCGCAAATATCAATATTTTTTATTTAATTTGGTTAATTTAATAATTCAGTTATTTTTCGCTTTTTAGTGCCTTATTAGTTTTTCACATCGAAGGCGGTTTATTTTTTTTGTAATTTTTTTTTATTTTTCCATTTTTAGTGTGCATAAATATATCTGGTTTCTAATGGGCATAATAAATCGGATCCAATTTTACGAAAATACGTATATAGAGACGAAGTGGGTGAAAATCAAATAAACGATTTTTCACCCCTTTAGGGGTTGAATATTTTCTTCAAATTTATGTGGGACCACCTCTGAATATAACCAATTCAAATAAAAAAAGAATCATTAAAATCGGTTCATAATTGACGGAGATATCGATTAACATACATTAAAAAAAATACATACAACCGAACGTAGTAACCTCCTCCTTTTTCGAAGTCGGTTAAAAAATCGGGGTTAACGTACGTATTTCAAAATATTTTCACCTTCTACGTATACGAAATCGCGTTAGCCCAAAGTAACTATTCCACATGGGTGAAGTCGTTTGATGTAGTCCGGTGAAGCTGTTAAGACCTTGCTAGGTCAGTAGTGTAGTCAGTTCGAGAAAAAAAATATATATATATAACTCATTTTAAATCAGCTGAGTGCCTTAAGCGCTCGCCTTAGTTCTGGGGGTAAATTTCGCTCCGCACACCAGATTAGGCCCCCCTCGGCAGCGGCTCAAGCCTAGGTCCGTTCCCTCGGCGTGGAGCCCTTAAGTACGCTGCTCGCGTGATACAGTGACACAAAATCTTACATAACTGCGACAACATTACACATATCATCTCCACACACGTGCACGCATACACGCTTACACATGCAAGTGGAAGGGTTTTATTTTTTTCCCTTATCAAACTAAAATAGTTTAGAATATTATCCGATACGAAATATATATAAGAGTTGTTGAGGTATGTATGCTTGGTACACATATATATTTCAACAACTCATATATGTATGAATAGTTAGCTTAGCTTAGGTTAGCTCAGATAGGTCGCGAATTGCATGTATCAGGCAACAGCCAAAGCCGAGGTGTGCCGCGCACCCTTGAGCTAGTTGTCAAAATAAAATCGGCTGAGTGCCTTAAGCGCTCGCCTTAGTAGTCCGGTGAAGCTGTTAAGACCTTGCTTGGTCAATAGCGTAGTCAGTACGAAAAAAAAATGGGTGAAGTCGCGTGCAGAAGGTAGTATTATATAAAGGGATTGCACAATTAATATCATTAGATAGATGCATACAATGAAAAACAGGACAACTAATGAAAGAAAATATTCTTGTATTATAATGATTAAACTATATATTCGAAGATCGCATTTCATTAAGCTGAAGCAAAGTAAACGTATTGAGTTAGTAAGCGAAGTGTTTGTTTTGTTATAGGAAGGCTTAATTCAATCTCTGAAGACCTTGTGCTTTAATGAAAGTTATCTACAAATCTTGTTGTTTGTATTATGAATTATATAATGTAAAGTCTTAACATCCTGATAAAAAAATGTGTATTTAAATAAGATTAGTAACAGTATCAATGTGATCATTGAAATATAAAATTAACAAATTTGGTAGATACAGACATTAAACATTTTAGTAAATGGAATTCAATATTTTACATTTCATTTAAAATTTTATACACGTGTTAAATTATTTTATTTAGTTTGTTCTTTTTAATATATATAAAAACATCATCATGATAATTTAGTGAAACAAATTAAAAAAAGCATAAAACATAATTAATCAAAATCAAAAATTAAATAAAAATCAAATCCAAATATACTTTATTTTATTTTGGCCCTGAGAAGGGGCGTCTGAACGTAAAAGCTACCACCGGTTCGGAAACAACCTAGTTCATCGAGAAGAACCGGCAAGAAACTCGATCTGGTTTATCTTCTATCTCTATCTTCTTTTCGTGACAGATATTTGCACGCGACATACATAAAATAATAAATACCACAAGTGATCAAATTCATGGAAAATAAATATTAACTACGACAAACAAATTAAATTATAATATTTAACTTGGCTTTGTTATTTCCCCTTTACACCAGAACTCCGCTCGGACCGACAATTGAATACAAAATGAACCCACTTTACACTACAGCTCCGCTCGGACCGATAGTTGAAACGAACAGAACCACGGTACTTTTTTTTTTCTCGGACTGACTACGCTATTGGCCTTTTTAGAGGCCTCTACAGCTTCACCGGACTACTAAGGCGAGCGCTTAAGGCACTCAGCCGAGAACCACGGTACCCGAGCGGCGGCGCTTTTATGGCGAGTAACTATCGTCACTCACTACCATTTTTTTTGTAAAATAAAAACTAATGCTCATCAAATAGCGTCGTTGTTAATATATTCGTTGAAAGCCTTACTGATCATTTCTACATAACAATTTATACATATTATTAGTTATTTATCAAGTTATTTACCACATTAAAGACGGTGTAATGATTTGATTAAAATGCTAGTACATTTTAACAGATTTTTTTCCATCTTAACCAAAACATACCTCATTTAATCTTATACACATATTTATTTAGTAATTATTATTGTTTTATTACTTCTTTTTTTTAATAATCTATCACACGTATTAAGAATACGCGATAACTTAATTTTATAATCATATTACGTCACTCTCACAGATATGAGTCTGCTCGTGATAAAAAATTACCTAATTTTAAGTTAGAAACGTATTTTCCACAGTTATAACAAAAAAGTGAACTTAACATGTTTTACCCGTATAAAACTTTAATGAGGCTCTTAATTACATACGTTTCTTTTATTCTTCATATTACCTCTTACCTCGATAAAGTGACGTCACTGTACCTGATGCATAGTGCAGTACAAAAACAATGGATACCTACTATTCAAGAGATCTGCTATCCATCACTAGAGGCCGCTGTCACGCCGCCGACCTACTTAGAAATCTCTTCAGATAATATTTAAAGGACTCCACATTGTAAAAAGAAAGGTATAATGTTAGCCGGGAGACGGATCTACAACTTTATAGTATAGGAGATAATTTTTTATTTGTGCCAAGATGGGTATAATCGACATCGCACGGGGATGAATAGAAAATTACCTAATTATACGAATATGCCAAACACTAAATTCTCCTATCTAGCAAGAGGCGAATGACTGAAATTATTTCCTTACAAAAAATAATTCATTTTATTATGGATAGCCATAATTATTGAGTAGGAAAAATTTTAACATTAAAATTCGGACTAATATTACTCGTTCATAGAAAAATACCAAACATAATGGTTGCAATGCTTCTAACGTTAGATCAATCGCTTTTTGTTGCACTGAGGCGTAGTAGCGATCAATCAATTTCAGTCGGAAGTACAAAGCAACGTCTACTCTAATGTGTAAGGCAAAAGTAACCGCAAAGTAAATAAAGCCTTTATCAATAAAAAAATGAATAATATTTTTGTAGTTCACGTTAATGAGACCCCAGTCATAGCTAATCTGTTTTATTTATTTTAGCACAACAAGTGGACGACACGTGGCACAAGACAGTCCAAAAATTACGAAGACCACAATATAACGGCTTTCGTTGCTGTCATGCTAATCTGCAGGGCTCTTGCAGCTGGATATATACCGGTTATTCCCGGAATGTGGCATGAGTAAGCGTGTCACTATTTTGTTTTTTTTTTCGAACTGACTACACTATTGACCTAGCAAGGTCTTAACAGCTTCACCGGACTACTAAGGTGAGCTCTTAAGGCACTCAGCCGATTTTATTTGACACGGCACACCTCGGCTAGGGCTGTTGCCTGATACATGTAATTCACGACCTATCTGAACTTTTTTTTTAAGTGGGGAAATCCCTTATGGATACACCACCCTCTCGGGGGAGAGAGTGGGTTATGTCCGAATCGCACGGACTAAAACCCCACGGTGTACGTCTGCTGCTGCTATAGTTGGGACGGCACGAGATCTCTATAGACTTAATCACGCCGCTCCAGCCGTTGGCCCAGCAGGTGTACACACCGGCCGTCTCCGTTCGCCGGACCTGTGCAATGGGAAGATGGGTCCCCCGACTGCAGCCAGAGTGCGACGTTGCTCCTCCCATGCAGCACACTCAGACAGAGCTCCTCTAGCTCCCAGGGAAGGGAGCCGGCCAGCACCATGGCCGCCGCTGAAGACACCGTTCGGTATCCTCGTGTCACCCTCAACGCCACGGTACATTGCGCAGCTCGTAGCGCACGGATATTGGTGGCGTTGAGTGCGTCAAACCACAACGGTGCCCCGTAGGCAGCCATGAACCGAACGACACCCGAACGTGGGGAAATCCCTTATGGATACGCCACCCTCCCGAGGGAGAGGGTGAGTTATGTCCGACTCGCGCGGACTAAAACCCCACGGTATACCGACCGACCGTAATTGTTGGGGCGGCAAAGGATCGAACTCGCTAGTCTACCTTGTAAAGCAGCCCCAGCGGTCCGCCAGGCAGAAAGTGACCGCCAACAATCCTTATATATATTTCGTATCGGATAATTTTCTAAACTATTTCAGTTTCATAAGGGGGAAAAAATAAAACTCTTCCACTTGTATGTGTAAGCGTGCACGTGTGTCGAGGTAACATGTGTAATGTTGTCGCAGTGATGTAAGATTTTGTGTCACTGTATCGCGCGAGCAGTGCACTCAAGGGCTCCACGCCGAGGGAACGGACCTAGGCTTAAGCCGCTGCCGAGGGGAACTTAATCTAGTAAGCGTGTCACTATTGCGAGTGTTACTGCTAGTGTATGGCGGTCGCTATACAGTCAGACACAATTAAAACAAACACATCTCTTTCTATCTATCATTCATCGTACTATTTTGACGATATTCAAACAAATTATAAAAGAAGACAATATTCAAGTGACATTTCTCTATACAAACAAAGTAACTGTCTACTTACCTTTGGATAAGCACACTATTTTTGCCAATATCAATGGCATAAGTAATAACTAATAAAACATCTCTACTTTTTCTTAGTATTTCGTTGTCAAACACTATTGTTATTGTCAGCGTAATTCAAAAAAATAATATATAGTGAGTTTTAAGACACTTATTATTGTCTTGAAATAAAATCTTTGATTTAAAAGACTCATTTTTTTGTGTTTAGTAATAATGACTTTTATAGCATATAAAGCGTGTTTTTTATTGTAGTTATTTTTTGTAATTCCTTTTATACTCTACGGAAGTACATAGCTGTATTCTATAACTATTATTATAACTTATTATCTATACTAATATATAAAGCTGAAGAGTTTGTTTGTTTGTTTGGTTGAACGCTAGGATTTCAGGAACTACCAGTCCGATTTGAGAAAACCCTTCGGTTTTAGATAGCTTATTTATCGAGGAAGGCTTTAAGATATATATCATCATGCAAAGATGAATAGGAGCGGAGCACCAATGAAGAATGTTTCAAAATCGGGCACTTTTTTCCCTTTGAGAGATATCGTTAGCGTTAATATTATATACGTTGCCATGGTAACGTGGTAAGTTTCTATCGCAAACATTTTCAAAGTTTATTTTGTTTTCCTATTCAAAATTTGTTATCTATTACGTATTATAAAAACAAAGTTTGTGTATGTACAATTAAAATAACAACTTTTTGATGAATGTATATTTGAATGTATATTACAAATGACCAAAAAATTTGAATGTTTATTTATATATACACTCATCAAAAAAGTCTAAGCAACATGTACTAATTTAAATTTTAGGATGGATCTTCACATTATAACGTTGTATTTTATTTTTAAAATAATATCTTTAGGGTTCTATGATGTAAAAATAACAGCTGTTGTCTTTATAAGTTCTTTTAATAACAGAAATGAACAATATTAGAATATACTGTAGAAAGTAAGATACATAAGAAACTAAACTTTTTTCTTACAAAATGAAATTTCTAAAGAAAATGTATTTATTGTGAAAGAATAGAACAATTTAATACAAAGTATGGTCTCCTCTGCTATTCAGAACTTGTCGGCAACGATTATTCATTGAATTAATGAGACTGTTTATGTCATCTTGCGGTAATTCGCTCCCAATGGAATTGTAGCAAATCCTTCAGCTGTGGGGTTGTTGTCGCTCCGTCCAAGTCCTTCAAAACACGTCTCTGGAGCATGTCCCATGCGTGCTCGATGAGGTTGAGATCTGGCGATTGTGCAGGCCAGGGCAATACCCGGATGTTCTCCGTTGCAAAGTATTCACTGGTTCGCCGAGCTGTATGTGAACGCGCATTGTCATGCATTAACCTAAAATCGGAGCCAAAGGTTTGTGCAAATGGGTAGACATAAGGTCTGAGAATATCCTCAATGTAATTTTCAGCATTCATGTTTCCATTTACAAAAACGAGCTCAGTTCGCCTGTTCTTCATAATACCCGCCCATAACATAACTGTTGAGCCGCTGTATGGATGAACTTCCTGAACGCACCTGAGCCTTTCAGTATTTCCGGGCCGACGATACACTCGCACCCTTCTTGTATCAGGCTTAAACCCGAATCGCGACTCATCGGAAAACATAATTTTATCCCATTGTTCGTGGGTCCATGTTATGCGTTCTCTACACCATTGATATCGACGAGCGCGATTCCCGTGACGTATCGGTGGGCACCTGATTGGGCGTCGAGCTCGTAGGCCGTACTCATGTAGTCGATTTCGCACAGTTTGAAGATTTACATCAACACCACTTGAAATTTGTAGCCTCAAACTTATCTCTCGAGCGGTTAACATCGGCTGGCGTCTTGCAGTCAGTTGTATGTACCGGTCTTGCCGAGTGGTTGTACTCCTTTTACGGCCTGGATGCTGTTCAGCGGGTTCTCCTGTATTATTGTAGCGCTGCCAAAGACGACAAATAACACTTCTATGAATGCCAAAATGTCGAGATACCTGAGAGTGATTACTTCCCGCTTGCAACATCCCTACAGCTCTTTGCATTTCATCTGCCATCAAATGACGTTGCTTCATGACGTAAAGAATATCTAACAATTCAATTTTGTCGCTAACTTTATTTAAATGGTTGGTAAAATTATAAAATCAAGACTAAACGTAGCAATTAAAACGCACTTAAATTCAAACAAATTCGCAAGTCATTTGAATTTTATGAAAAAACAAAACATAATCAAATTTTTTTTTTACAACCAGCCAGTATGTCATCAATAACAAAAAAGTTTACTTACCTACGCACTTTGTTTGAGTAAATACTTAGAAATTAATTAATATAAATGGTAAAATTTGTAATACCACGCATGTTGCTTAGACTTTTTTGATGTGTGTATATAATACATATAATATTTGAATGTATATTACAAATGACCAAAAAATATTTTTTTTATATTTTGTCTATATTTTTATATTATTATATTTTGTCTGTTTGTTTGTTTGTTTCGGGGTAATCTCCAAAACGGCTGGACCTCTTTTAACGGGAATTTTACTGGCAGATAGCTGAAATTATAGCGGTTGACATATTGTACTTTATTTGTCCGCGGCTTCGTCCGCATTGCTATTTCCAAAATGGTTGGACCGATTTTCACGGGGTGTTCACTGGTAGATAGCAGACCTCATAAAAAGTAATTTAGGTTTTTTTTATTCGCCTTCGGCCGCAGTGCAATATCCGTAATGCTTGAACTGATTTTCACGGGGCTTACACTGGCAGATAACTCACCTTATAAGAAGTAACTTAGACTATTTTATTTTGTTACTCAAGACTTCGTCTGCAATATTCTACTATCTCCTAATCGGTTGGACCGACTTTCACGGAACTTTTACGGGCAGATAACTAGCGAGCTCGGAAGACGTTGTCCCGCCCCGATAATAAAAAGGAAACCTTGAAAAATTATACTTAAACCTTCCCCATGAATCATTCTATCTACTGGTGAAAACGGCATGAAAATCCGATCTGTAGTTTTTGACTTTATCGCGAACAGACAAACGAACAGACCAGAGGACTTTGTTTTACACTATGAAGTGATGAACTGTGTATTCGTTCATGTGAATTTAATAAAAATATTTACTGTAAACAAGCGCGTGAGACGTGCACTGTACTGGACTCCAAGAATAAATGTATGTAATTTGAATTATATTATCATTTTGGTCAATTTGGCGGCTATTTTGTTTTATTTACCGCGTTTGCATCTACATAACTCAGTGATTATAGCAACGTATAAGAATAATACAATTATATCGACAATATGGGCATGTTTTGTCTATATAATAAACAATTTAACACATATTGTTCGATAATGTATAGTTTAAAATTTTCATTACTTTCTTATATAGTGTTAATGAGCACTGAGGGTGGTACATAGTAGGTTAAAGTTCCAGGTATGTTGCTGATGATAAATCCAATCCCATTCGATATACTATTCGTATTCACAAATCTAATGTACACGTTACATGTTACAGTAGATGGCGTAATGTAAGATTGTAAGTAGGTGTGTACATTACAGAAATGCTTTTTCTAAAACATTTGTAACTATGACACCATAGTTATTTAATACATTTAAAAAAACGCGTGCCGAGCCGCGGGGGACAGCTAGTTTTATTATAACTTTATTAGAAAGGAACTACTAAAACTTTACTAGTGATTAACTGACGCTGTTTTAAGCATTTTCTTTATAATTCCTCACTAAGCCTTTTATTAAAGTTTATATTTAAGCCTTTCATTAAAGTTTGTATATTACTATACGTAAGAGTAACTACTTCATTTCACTTTTAATTAATCTTGTTGCGTTATCTATGTATTCTTATTTCATGTGTAATAAAAATATTCTCTCATGCTCTACCGAACAGAAAAAAATAACGCGTTATTTTACTATTAGTAACAAGCGTTCACGAAGCAATAAAATCGATATCAATTTTCTCCTGAACCTGGAAATTTAGGAGTTCTTTTTAATAGTTACTAGTAGTATAGTAGTCGTATGCTTGATTTAGGTATATGCATATCAGATGCCTCGGCTTTAATTGTATATAGTGTAACGATGTACAAGCACATACACACACTGCTATATAGGCAAGTATCAGAGGGATGCCCGCACTAATTGCTTAAAAGGGTATCCTTTCCTAATTGATGTCGTAAGGCCGACATGAAAGCCAGAACATGGCAATGATTGGACCAATATAAAAATCCAAAGATTTTTATACTGTATATACGAATGTTGAAGCAATAGATTTTATTTTATGGTCTGCATTGGATGGTTTAATTTTGATTTAATGCAACATTAAAGTCATATGAGGAAATCTATACACTTGTGTCATGTATACATATATTCGGATCAAGCAAAAATCGAAATAGATTGAGTAATGTATTATAAAATAATATTCTAATGAAACACGTTAATCATCTTAAGTAGTATGTATTTAGTTAATTTTATGATAATACAAAATCTTCAAACGAATTTTCATTTGGTCGTACCATAAACTTTGTCCAATGCAGTTACTATATTATACGTAGCAGATGACGATCTATCTATTCAAGGTTTGTCATACTTGTTCGTATACTAAAATAAATAAATTCACTATTTAGCGATATGTTCCCGTGACTGTAGGTTTTTGCAAACACAAATACAAAGTAAGCATAACAACATCAAGCTTACTGAGAACATTACCACCTGTGAGTGGTATAACTATGTGTGTGAATTTATTTCTAAATAAAATTAGTATTAAACCCACTCTATCCGATCACGGATAAATACTTGTTTTATTAAAAACGCTCCTCGATGTCGCTCACAGTTTAACTTTACAATTTTATTAAATTTCACAATCTGAAAATTTATATATGATCAAAGAAAAACTCCAAACGTAGTTACGTGGATTATTCTACTATACACATATAAACATTATAAACAGACAGATTGCTGAATGTTTAAATGCAAATGACGTAGGTTTATAACATTTTTTTATACTAATGATAAAATCTCCTCAAATAAAATCGTTCTTATTTTACCAATACAAGTGTTATGAGTGTATTGATCGTCAATGTCTCCTTTTGCTATTATATTCTTACTCTTCTACTTCTTTACAAATGGTATTCGATTACCATTTGATATATATTTTTATTTATCTTTCCCCTTTTGTTATCTTATTGGTATTTTGTTTGTATCATTATCATTTGTAACAAAGACACTACATCTTTCGTTCAACCTATTTACCCACATCATACATATTGTATTATACTTACTTACAAGTAATTCCTTATGTGCTTCTAAATAAATCATGTAATTACTATAAATTTATATTGAAACAATTTTAGATATTATATTTATTAATATTTTATTATCACTATTATTAACGTTACCACTTACTATTGTGATGACAATAATATTATGTTTTATTAGTCAGTTTACCGCCTTTAATTGGCCTACTACTAAATAAATTAATGTAGTTTTTTATATATGGATTAAATGTAAAGAAGGATTTCAAATCAATTTTAATAAAAATATTCAGTAATTTACCATCTACAATACTGTTTGTGGTTGTATTTATACGTATATATGCAGGTAATCTCCTGTAGCACCGGTTTAAATTCATAGCGTTTCAGATAACACATGGAACATGTTCAGGGACTAACATAAATCTTGTATCATCATCCACAATATGCTAATTCAATGTTATATTTTTATTAGTTACACTAATTACAATGTTTGAGAAAATAAGAAAGTACTAAACCTATTTTATTTATTATTTAAAAGCAAATGACGCAGGAATATAACAAAATAATTTTTATACCAATGATAAAATCTCCTAAAATAAAACAGTTATTATTTTATGTCGAATATAAAGACAATTTTATATATTATTTTTGTTAAGCCCTTTAGTATCCTATTATAGTTATCTTACAAAACCAGTCAAGCTAAAATCCTTCATAAGTTGGAAGCCCTGTCTATAAATCTAATTTTATTTTAATTAATTTTACTAATTTCGACTTACAAACATTCTACTGTAATACTATTTTATTTGATTTAATCCTTGTGGCAATTATTATAAAAACATGTTCAATTTATTCTGCTGAAAGTTATTACTACTATATTTTTTGATTCCAAAAAGCTGACGAAATCAGATTAGTAGTCAGTTCCGGTGATAATATTAGATCTTTACCTATGAAATTGCCGTTTTGTATGAAAAAAATTAAACGAATTTTTTTCATGTATTTTTTATTTGTATTAATCGAAGTAATCACCCATGCAATCAATGCATCTTTGCCAACGCAGTGGTAGTTTATTGATGCCCTTCTTAAAGATATCAGCTGGACGGGAGGCAACAAATTCTTCAAAGGCATTTTGTAATGCCTCTCGGGTATTGAATTTTTTTCCCGCCAAGGAGTTATCCATATTCTGGAAATTGTAATAGTCTGTAGGCGCAAGGTCTGGTGAGTAGGGCGGATGACGGAGAACTTCCAACCCCAGTTCTTACAACTTGGAGACCGTCTGCTGTGCAGTATGAGGTCGCGCGTTGTCGTGCAGGAGCAGCGAAGACGAGCGATTGACCAATGCTGGTTGGAGATGTGCCAGCTTCTCCATCATTGTGTTCAGTTCTTCACAGTACACATCTGCAGTAATGCTCACCCCGTTTGGTAAGAAGCTATGATGAATCACACCGGTGCTAGACCACCAAACAGTGACCATCACTTTTCTAGGGGTAAGTTTTCGTTTAGGGCATTGTTTAGGTGCTGAACCAGGATCCAACCAACTTGCTGAGCGCTTGCGGTTATCAAACAGAATCCATTTTTCATCGCAGGTAACAATGCGGTTCAAAATTCCTTCATTTGTGTGTCTGTTGAGCAGTGCAAGGCACGTCTCGACGCGTACTTCGCGCTGGCGATCATTGAGTTCGTGGGGCACCCATTTGTCAAGCTTTTTTACCTTGCCGATTTGACGCAAATGGACCAATATTGTTTTGATGCTAGCGTCGAAAGCTGCTGCTAATTCAGCCGTAGATTGTGTATCATGAGCTTGCACAATCGCCTTTAATTCGTCATTGTCGACCAAAGTCTTCGGACGACCGCGAGGTTCATTTTTCAGGTCGAAATTCCCAGAACGGAAGCGAACAAGCCAATAACAGGTGGTGCGTTGGTTTGTAGTGTTAGCTCCGTAAACGTCGTTGATGTTGCGTGCCGCTTATGCCGCGTTGCTGTCACGACGGTACTCATATTCCATAATTACTCGAATTTTTAACGTATCCATGATGACAAAAAAGATTGAAATGCGATGAAAATGTAACACTAATCAATAAACAAATGTCGAATTTTGAAAAAAGAATTCCATGTTTTTAAAATAAAATTAATTTGAAATTAGAATTCTTAGCCAAACAAAAATTATTTTGATTTGAAATGGCCAGTACTGCAGAACGGCAATTTCATAGGTAAAGACCTATTATTGATCAGGATGTTACTTTGGTCAACAGTATTTCTGCTGAGTCATACTGCCCAAATTTGTAAATCCCATCCTAAGTTACTATTTTCCGAATTGACAGCATTAATTTATTTTATAAGCCACATTTCTCAGTGATCCTAAGCGAGCTGATATTAACAGCTACCACGAATGGTAATCATCGTTGACTAGAAATATAAAATTAACTAGCTTCTGCCCGCTTGGAATAGTTACTTTGGGCTAACGCTAACACGCAATAGAAGCTCTCAAAGGGAAAAAATACCCCAATATTGATACATTCTTCATTGTTGCTCTGCTCCTCTCTGCTGCTCCTATTGAGCGTAATGATAGCCTTATAGTCTTTCTTGATAAATGAGCTATCTAACACAGAAATAATTTTTCAAATCAGGCCAGTAGTTCCTGAGATTAGCGCGTTCAACCAAACAAACAAACCTGCCAGTTTTATAATATTCGTGTAGATTACATAAGATGAAAAGTTAGAACTTTAGAAAGAAGTAATACAGCGCAAAGGGGTGTTTTTGTTTAAAAGAAAACTTACCACAAATGATAATAAGATTATTTGTGTACTCAAGATTGTACCGAGAATCGAGAGCAACGAATAATCATGCCTTTTTAATTCGTAAACAATGTGAAATAATGAAGGAACGCTCTAATTACCTGTCTAAAGCGTACTTTTATCTTTGTTTTAGAATACGGAAAAGTTACAAAGGTTGATATCAGAGTTTTGTTTTTGTTAGATGTTTTTAGAAGAGCTCTTACTACGTACTTCACGATACCTACTGGCAAATAGCTTGAGGTTACTTAATTCTTAATTATAAATCTATCTACATATAAATAAGCAGTGAAAGGACAGCTCAGTACATTTTCTTCTGTTTTACAAGCGATTTTCTTTGTTCTGTTTTAAGTGAAACTTCTTATGATACGGTAGGAAAAATTTTATGTTACGCATGCGTTAAACGTAAGTTATGTATTTGTGTGTATGTGTAAGTATATATAGGTGGCTGTGTGGGTATAGTAGTATTATGCAAAAAGGAGTAAATGTATAGTTGAGTCTTTATATTACTGAACTTCGTATAGTATATAGTTTATGAGCATTCTCATATAAATAGGTATGATTTAACACATATAAGTCAAGGGAGTTTCATTTTTTAACCGACTTCGAAAAAGGAGGAGGTTACTACGTTCGGTTGTATGTATTTTTTTTTTATGTATGTTAATCGATATTTCCGTCAATTATGAACCGATTTTAATGATTGTTTTTTTATTTGAATTGGTTATATTCAGAGGTGGTCCCACATAAATTTGAAGAAAATATTCAACCCCTAAGGGGGTGAAAAATCGTTTATTTGATTTTCACCCACTTCGTCTCTACGTATTTTCGTGAAATTGGAACCGATTTATTATACCCATTAGAAACCAAATATATTTATGCACACTAAAAATGGAAAAATAAAAAAATACAAAAAAAAATAAACCGCCTTCGATGTGAAAAACTAATAAGGCACTAAAAAGCGAAAAATAACTGAATTATTAAATTAACCAAATTAAATAAAAAATATTGATATTTGCGCTACCTAATAATATATTTGAAGTCGATGCCAACCTATATTTCAAATTTGTTGCAGGTAATAAAATATGTACGACATAGGACACGAGAGTAGACCAAAACTTTGTATATAGATGATATGAATATGAATTTAGGTTGGCATCTACTTCAAATATATTATTAGGTAGCGCAAATATCAATATTTTTTATTTAATTTGGTTAATTTAATAATTCAGTTATTTTTCGCTTTTTAGTGTCTTATTAGTTTTTCACATCGAAGGCGGTTTATTTTTTTTTTGTAAAATTTTTTTATTCCACGTGTACTCACTGATACACGCATTGTTTTTTTTGTTTAATAGCTGTTGATAACTTTTAGTGTTAATAATAAAAACATTGTATGTAGTTATTCCTTATTTCCTTACAATCGACGAGTTAAATTCTTCATTTGCAAATCTCTAATCGTCATATTTCACGGTCCTTAGGTACGCACTAGTTTACAAAATTTGTACAATTGTTTGGCAAAAAAACCTCAGTAATATTAAAACATAAAAAATAATTAATTATGGTGAAATTTCGACCACTGTAGGGCCACTAGGATGTTATAGAAAATCAATATCAAATAAAGGACATATAAATAACGTAGCTTTAATACGAAGTAACTTGTATAATTATTACTCCTAACTTTATGTTCCGATCGTAATAGGATTTGGTATAGAGAAAGTCTAAAACCTAGAAAAGAATATAGAATACTTTTCATAATGATACTAAAAAAATACACCGAGCAAACCCGCAAACACTAGCTAGTTTTTAAATAAATTAATATTTGTCTTCAATGAAATATAATTATTTGCATAAAGTTTTGCTTGAGACAAAACCGAACTAACGGTTATTATAAAATCAATCAAAAATATTATAAAATCAAAAACTATTTGATAGTTTTCATATAATAACATAGTCATAATAATAATGTACACGCGTTAGAAGTTATACTACTTTGGCGTAACAAGATAAAAATTTTGTAAAAAAAACGACACTAACAATAGAAAAAAGGTATTTAATACATTGAAAGTTTTAATACAAAGAAATACAAAGAAACAAAATGTTGACTATAGCTAACTCCAGGGTATCGGTTTTTCGTGACGGTGTACGCGCGCATCGTAAATATTTACTCTCATCATTTTTCCCTAACGCGCCAAAAGACGTATAACTTCAAAAATATTTCATTGGTTTTATTGATCTGAAACAAATTATAAATCGCATAAAGCAACACATGTGGATTACATTGTAATTGCTACTGTTATTTTGCAGTATTGCGTTAAATTAGGTTTGAATTATTGTCCAAGCGATTATTAATTTAGACCAGAGACGATATTTATGGTAATTGGTTGCACAGTCGTCCATTTGGTCGATATATTCGTTTTAATCTGATATGGCTAGATAGCTATAATTCAATTCAGATGAATGAAATAGAAACCGATGAATAACGTATACCCTGATCTTGAATAAAGAGTATTAGGTCTCGTGTATGGTTTGTTTGCGATAGAAACAACACTATGCCTATTTGTGGCGCGAGGCGACAGTGTTTGTGTTTCATTATTCTTATTTGAAGGGTCTGCTTGATATATAAGATGTTCTAAATCCTCTGGAACAAGAACGTACTTCGCATTGACTTTAGTCAAGATTTGTCTTGTAATTTACAAGTAAACTAAAGTGATCGCTTAATACCTCCTACATGTATACAACTTTTATTTATTTATTTTGGTAACATAAGAGCTATAGATAAACATGTTTTTCTTATAATAATACTCATTATGTAAAAGCATAGCATTTAAAAGCTATTTAAAAAAATATTAAAACATGTGAAATATAATTATTAGTCTATATACAGCATATGACCCGCTTTCTTTTTATAAGATAATAAATTATTAGAAAATATGTCAACATTGTTAACAAATTTATTATAGTGATTATAAGAACGCCGGAAAAAGTGAGATAATTGCTGTGACAAAAAGTGTACTTAGGTTGAGGTATAGGATTCAGATTATAGGTCGTGGTACTTTTAAAAGATTTTTCCAAAGAAACATTTCTTTATTTTTTAAAAGAAATAAAACTGCATTCAAAGGTTTTTGAAAATTCTCTTGCTCCACCCGGGAATCTAACCAACTAAAATCTGTATAAATTACTTTCCCTCCATGTGGCATAAAAAAATTCCACCCTGTAAATATATATATATATATATATACTAGCAGGCCCGGCAGACGTTGTCCCGCTGTGATTATAACAAAATCATTAACAAATTATATACTAAAACCTTCCTCATGAATCACTCTATCCACTGGTGAAAACCGCATGAAAATCCGTTCAGTCGTTTTTGAGTTTATCGCGAACAGACAGACAGACAGACGCGGTAGAGGACTTTGTTTTATACTATGTAATGGTATATATGTATTATGTATGTGTTATCGCGTATTTCCAAAGAGAAACGGGATTACCTAGTTCAACCCTCAATCCGGTATTTCCATATACCTACCCATACAAGGCAATCCACCAATCTGGCTGCTGTAGCTCGTTCTTATGATGTACCATCACACACATGTACATACAATTATTACAGGAATGTTGGTTGTTCAGTTGGAAGGGCCAAAAATCATCAAAAATAAAAAATATTCTGTCAGCGTTCAGTCCGTTGTGCGTGAAGACGAAAACTGACAGTTAGTTTTTTTTCCTTCTCGAACTGACTACGCTATTGACCTAGCAAGGTCTTAACAGCTTCACCGGACTACAAAAACTGACAGTTGTAAAAAGATAAGAGTCCTGCATCGCGATTTACCCACATATGAGTATATGAAAATGCTTTGACAGTATGAATGAATCAATATAGTTGATTTTAAACAAGGAAATTACGTCTAGACAAATTATCGTATCTTTTAAACATTGCATATTATATATCTAGAAGCACTTGTTTTGTAATCAACTGATTTTATTACCATTTCCTGTTAAGTAAGTAGCCAAAACATGATGAAAGATATTTTTAATCACATTCTTTTTCTATTGTTTGTGTTAACAACGTCTTCGTATCTGAAAATGTTATTATTGTCGAACAATTTTGATGGCAGCTATTCAAATAATTCAAAGTCGTAAACCGACAAAAGTGAAGAGTCTCAAAGCGAGTACTATCGCAACTTAACGTTCTTACGGCAAGCTGTATAAATCAATGTTATCGTTGCCTAATATAACAAGAGTTCCATACGTTATGTGAAGGTTGATGGCCGCTCATGTCTCTTTCTGCTGTTTAGTAAATCATATCACGCCATTTAAATTGCAATTGCGGTGATATCACCAAACTTGGTAGCCACGTCATAGTATAACGAACACGTAAGTACAAAGAGCAAGTGCCATATTATATTGATTAATTGTCGTATATTCCTTTATGTAGGTGCATTAAATAGATTCAAATTTTCATTAAATCAAAATTTTATCAAAGTCAAGTACAACGAGTCAGTATACAGCTAGAATGTTAACGACCGATTAGAGTGAAATTAGCAGACCAATAAGCCAAAGTCGCACTTGTTAATATTAACAATATATCTATGTTCTTTTATATCTATCTTCTATACATATAATAAGAATGTAAATCTAACGTGTCTGTATTTTTTACTTTCTTGTGGAAATGTCTTGGAGTAAGTAACAGTAACATTTCAATTATTTTTAGAAATGTCTGTCTGTTTGTTTGAACACGCATCACTGCTAAAGTACTGCGAAAATCATAAGGCATATCCTCGAGTAACATTTAATCTTGGTTTCATTAAAATCGATGTACTCTATCAAAAGTTATTGTAGTTTAATGACGACGTGACTTAGGTACGAGAGAAACTTTTTTTTTTATATATCTTAAGAGGCAAACGAACAGGCGGGTCACCTGATGTTAAGTGATCACCGCCGTCCATAGACACTAGCAACACCACGGGAGTCGCAAGTGCGTTGCCAGCCTTTGTTGGAGGAGTGGAGAGGGATGGGAGGGGAGAGGGATGGGAGGGGAGAGGGATGGGAGGGGAGAGGGGAAGTGGGCCTCCGGCGCTCTCACTGACCGAACTTAACGCAACAATGCAAGCACTATTACTTCACGTCGGTGTTTCTGTGGGTCGAGTGGTAGTACCCCGGGCGAGCCGACCCATTCATGCTGAAACCAGTAGCAACTTCAGCGTGGCTCTACCACCTACATGGTACAAATAAGTAAATGCGACTTAATACATTCAGATGATTTTATAAGTCACTGTTTTTTACATTATGTTCCATGCGGACGTAGTCGCGGGTACAGCTAGCCTATAATAATAAAGGTATAATTTCAAAGTTTGTGACATTTTTCGATTATATAAACAATTAATCTCGAATTTGTTTTTACAATATCATTCCACAATTGAAATGGCTTTTAAATATGTAATTTTAAATCTCATAAAGATATAACTTCATAATAATATATTTTTAACTATTCTCAACCGATGTTAATGAAATTTTATATGCAGGAGCATGAGCGATTACAAAAATTATCTCTAAGACCCCTGAAATCATAAGAATGTAAATAAAATTAAATCTAGCGATTTTTATGATAGAGAAATAGTCTACAGTTGTATATTTTCCTATTACGTAATGCGACATGAACAATTCTCTACATTCCGGCTTCTTAAGTCATTAGTAAGTATAATTACTTACTATTATTAAACTTAGTACGTTTTAAGTAAATTGATCTGCACCTTTGCAAATAATGACTATGTTATAAGGATGTGTGAAACTACGAGCATAGTTAGTTAATAATTGAATTACCAAAAACAATATAATATGTAAACTGAAACAGATGTAAATTCATAGAAGAGTAACAGACTTTTTGTAGTATAGATACTGTAGTATTTTAATTATTTTGGCCACTATGACGACGACACTATGGCCTAGTGGGGTAGGCAGCAAACTGTTTGTGACGTAAAACACTAATCCTTTTTTTCTCCCGAACTGACTACGGTAATGGCCTAGCAAGGCCTTGACAACTTCACCGGGCTACAAACACTAATTAGTCGCAGCGCCATCCATACGACATATATAAACTTACCAGCCATTTTTTTATTATTGTTCAACGCGTCACTATACACGTGATATGTAGTACATACACTATCGTGAAAACACACAAGCTGCAGTAGTCCGGTGAAGCTATTAGAACCTTGCTAGGTCAATAGCGTAGTCAGTTCGAAAAAAAAATGTTGTAAAAAGCAAGCAGTCTTCAAACACAGGGACGAGCAAACTTGTCATTGTATGTGTAATGCAAACATAATGTAAAGGGTAACGTTGTAATGCGATTTGTTGAAGTATAGTTTCTTATGTTTGATACAGCGCAATGCATAAAATTTACAAGCACCGATTGATGCCGAGACCATTCATACTCGTGATTGGTGATCAAAGATTCATTTGCGAATCGGCCCAAACATATACTATATTGTATTAGTGTGGTATAGTATAATAATATACTAGTAGTCATATACTACGAATATTTCATATTAAATGTATTAATTAATTTTTCGGTACTTATATCTCTTAATAAAATTTTAACACGCCGTATTATATAACTCAATGTAAATATAACAAGGAACAAGCTGTTACCAAAAGTTGATGACTGAAGTAATAGTATTTAATCAATCATAATAATTTTTATTTGGAATTAATTAATTCAATATATATATATAGCGGGTAAAGGTTTGTTTCATAAATAAATAAAAATGTTTTTTAATTAAAACAGTAAACCGAATAAAAGGCTGCGGCCGGATGACAGCTTAGTGGAGTAAAACCAACACAAAGTACCTTTACGACAAAAGACCTCGCAATTACTTTTTTAGAACGTCAAAGCCATATAGCGTTGTTACTGAAATGTAAATTGCATCTGATCAACCTGCATTCACACAATGAGTCATTGTGTATTGATAATATGAATAAATTACATAACAATAATTCTTGTTCATCATTATTACTAATTTAAGGAGTTATAATATTAATTCTGGAACATATAGCGAATCCTAAACTTTAATGCTACGAAACACTAGATAGATCTCTTATACATATATCTTTGATGAGGCTATGATAATTTAAAGACATTAAAAATTGAAGTAGTAAAAAAAATATCTAGAAACTTCGTAATCTACAATTTATATCAATCTTTCGTTATATCTACAATGTTTATCACAAGAAAAAAATTCGAGCTGTTTTATGACATCAAGCCGACATTTTTAAAACCACGAACTAATTATGCAGCACCCGTTTTGTTTTCATATATAATCAAATTATTAGTTATAGTTAACAAAAAATGGAAATGAATTAGAGATTACTTTTAGAACCACCGAAAATAACAAAAACTTACGATAATAATATTAAAAACAATTAATAAGATAGTAAAAACAATGAATTATTAAAATTCTATATTGACATCAATTCATAAATCTTATGACATATATCATAAATCTACAACTCCTGTTTAGACGTTTTCGTCTAAATTCTAAGTTAAAAAAAACTATCGCAAAATCTAAAAGAGTCAAGTTAATCAAAGCATAAATAGTCTAATAAATTCAAAGTGTTAAAAATATTTTCGTAAGTAAAATATGTGATAATTTTTCGTAAAAGCATACAGAAAATTTCCGCGAGCCCATATAAATCAAAATACTAATCGAATGTGTCTCGTCCTAGTCCATTTTAATCCGGTCGAGTGACGAACGAGAAGCTTCTATACACATGTTATATTTCATTCCGACAAAACGAAATTGGCAATAGAGCCGTGACAGCAAAATTAATACGACCCTTTTTGTTTAGATAGCGCAGTTTTTTAAATCTCGCCAAACATTATTATGATATCTCTATATACATAAAGGTACCTTAGTATATATATCTGAGATCAATAAACTCCAATACCGATTTAAGAAGGACTTAATGCTAACCATATTGCTAAAATACGTTACCAGATAGTGTTATAGCATATTAACTTCTGTCCCTAACCGATCTTCATTACTATTGGTATGCGTATATATCTGAACCAAGACAATATATTTACATACACAATACTCTAACTATAACTACACTATTTATTATTACCTCTATAAGCACCTCTTTAAAGACAAATCGTAGTTTAATTGATAACTTTTTTTAGAGCCACGCTATAGCTACTACTGGTTTCAGTATGAATGGGTCGGCTCGCTCGGGGTAGTACCACCCTCTCACAGAAAACCGACGTGAAGTAACAGTGCTTCCATTATTGTGTTTCGTTCGGTCGGTGAGAGCACCGGAGGCTCAACTCTCCTCGCCCCTCCCAACTCCACCTTCCCCAACTCCCCGTCCCCCGTCCCCAAACACAAGCTGACAACGCATTTGCGAGTCCCCTGGTTTTGCTAGTGTCTATGACGGTGGTGATCACTTAACATCAGGTTACCCACTTGTTCGTTTGCCTCCTATGACAAAAAAAACTTCCCAATGAAAATAGCATAATATTTTTTTAAACAACTTTTTTAGATCGACTAAATATAGTACAAATGATTTCATTTATCTTCATCATGTTTTTCCTTGAAAATTTATTCCTATTAAATGAAAAGGTATTATTGTTTGCTCGTCTTTGTTCTATTTATAAATCGAGATTCTGATATCGTTTCATATTTGTACACTTAGATATGATAGAAAACGTGATGTGGATATGAGTAACTACTGATACGTATTGAGCACGATCGGATCACCTTTAACAAAAAGAAATCAAAGTTTTGTGTAGATATAATGTTGTTTAGATGATCTGCACAATATTGTTCACACACAATTAAATAGAAATTAGTTTTAGCAAGATTATGAATAATCCTTACTTATATTATAAACGCGAATGTGAGTTGGTTTTTTTTGTTATGCATTTACGCCTTAACTAGGCAACCGATGATCATGAAATTTTGCATACAAGTTGTAAGGGGTACAGAAAGGTACATAGGGTAATTTTCATCCAGAAACTACTACCATTCCCGAGGGATATATTAAATCTATATTAAAGTAAGCAAAGCCGCAGGCAAAAGCTAGTAATTTAATAAAATAATTATATCAGTGTGTACAATCTTCTATACATATAATAAGAATGTAAATCTAACGTGTCTGTACATTTTCGATTTTCGTGAAAAAAATTGTTGCAGGTGTCTAGGAATAAGTAATATAATACATTTCTATTTTTAGAAACGTTTGTCTGTCTGTCTATACGTTTGTATGAACACGCATCACTTCTAAAGTACTGCGTTCACAATAAAACCTTATATAAGAAATTTATAAAGCATATTTTCGGGAGTAACTTAGTCTTCGTTTCATTAAAATCGGTCCACTCTATCACAAGTTATTGTAATTTTAATGGCGCCGCGACTTAAGTATGAGAGAAAAGTAGATAAGCGAATGGGCTAAATACGTTCAGATGACATTATTAGTCCTTGTTTTGTACATCAGGTTCCACGTGGACGAAGTCGCGGGAACAGCTAGTTTTATTATAAACTAACGGGTCCGGCAAATGTTGTGCCGTCCTGATAGAAAAATCCTTGACAAATGATATACCCAAACCTTCCTCATGAATTACTTATCTACTGGTGAAAACCGAATGAAAATCCGTTCAGTAGTTTTTGAGTTTATCGCGAACAGACGGACAGACGGACGTGGCACAGGACTTTGTTTTATAACATATATAGTTGTCTTGATATAATCTGTGTACAGTTGAAACTGAGTTCCTTAACCAATATATCTTATTTCATAAATATATTATGTGGAACTATTACGAAAAGAATCGAATAAGAATGTGTAATCATTGAATTAAATCTGTATCATAAGCATGTCGGGGCCAACAACCCATAACTCAGAAGTGGAGAGCGAGTCGTGGCCCATAACATTCAATCGTCCGCACGAGGGGAGAATTTTGATGACCTCAAAGAAAAGTTTCCGTCAGAAAATATTCTGTATAAATCCGGGGAGTCATGTCGGGATTTCCTAAATCGCCTTTTTTATTTATTGCCAGACTAGTATAGTAGGCAACCGTTTAGGGAGTGACGTGTTACGTGTACCGACGTGATGCTACTTACATAGATGGATAAATTACGTGGACACGTACGACTCTGTTTCTTGTGTAGCTTGTAATTTAGGAACCTACAATTTTTCCTCAATACGTTTTTGTTACTATAACCGTAATCATTTTTGTGAATGGAAAATATTATAAATGGTGACGCCGCGCCGATGTCGACGTCACCGTAGGGGGATGCGGGTGCGGAGATATCTATGCTAAATTTAAGTGGACTGTATATGCGGGGGTGCTATATTTGATATTCAACTATTGCGATCAGCTACGAAGAGGGAGACAAGGGTAGGTAGGAAACTTGGCACATACCTCGCGGCGATGCAGTCTCCACGTGGCTAGCCGGCTAGGTGATTCTCGTTTCTCTCCACCGAGTTTCCTCCCACACAACACTTATTGTTTATAATGTCTGTCGGCACGTATGTAGCGATGCGTTTATTTCTCACTCGACCATGCGAAAACTCAAAATATTAGCATGCGGCGCGGTATGACACAACAACACTATTTGGCGCGCAAACTACACACACAATGGCCGCAACAGTCGAACACTGGCGGCCGCAATCGAAACTAGCGGCGCGGGCGTCGCGATACCGAACTAGCATGTGCCAGGAAAAGGTGATTGGGCAAGGCTAGAAAGGTGGCGTGACCTGATCGCAATTAATTGGTCGGGCTTCAAAGTGGCGCGATTTAAACCATAATGCGGGAATTTTCAAAAATACATAAAGTGGCGCAACCAATAAATGTAAATCTATTTGTTTGTTACGCTTCCACGCCTGAATTCCTCAGTCTACAATACGTTTCCTAATAGTAATAATTTACAAATGATAATTAAATATTTATTATTTGAATAGAAAATATTATAAATGTAAATATCTATTTGTTTGTTACGCTTTCACGCCTGAATTTCTCAGTCTACAATACGTTTCATAATAGTACCTAATAATTTACAAATGATAACTAAATACCTATTATTTGAATGGAAAATATTATAAATGTAAATCTGTTTCTTTCTTACCCTTTTACGGCTGAATTCCTCAGCCTATCATTATTCAATTTTGCATAAACATTCTCAGAAGTGCAGAAAAAAAGACACCGGATATCTCTCATCTAGAAAATAAAAACTTTTCCCAAAGTATTCTTAGCCAAATATACATTAGACGAAGCAAAGGTAATAATAATATAATTACAAATGTAGGGTTATTTCTTTGCTATGCTTTAACACTTTACCTAATCAACCTATTAAACCACCATGACATTTTGCATAAACATGAAATTTTGCCTGAGGTACAGAAAAGGACAGGATATTTTTCATTATCAAAAAGTACTGTTCCCCACAAATCGACTAAAGTTACAGTAACGCTATCAAACCTAATATACTATATAGTGGTAACTGAACTAATCTGCTGATGATATCAAAAATTGCAACCTATACATATAAATAAAATTGAAGTGTCTCTAGTTCATCCGGATATATATCTCTGGAACAGCTAAACGGATTTTACCGATAGACAGAGGATTTTAGAGTGTTATTTAGACTACATATCGTTACGCTATTCTATAGGAACTAAGTATAAATGAAAAAGCAAAACAAAGGTAAATCCAAATGGTTAAGAAGATAGTCAGTTAAGAGGTAACGACAAAATTACTGTTTAAAAAGTAGACAGCCCACAATAATTTCAACGAAACTTCAAAAGAACGTTTTCACAAGAACAGTCACGTATAACAGCTAGTAAATTAATAAAAAGCATAAAATAGGTAATAGATTTGTAGGTGGTAGAGCTACGCTGAAGCTATTAATGGTTTCAGCAAAAATGAAGCTCTCACAGAAAACCGACTTGAAGTAACATTGCTTGCATTGTTGCGTGTCGTTCGGTCAGTGAGAGCGCCGGAGGCCCACATCCCCTCCCCTTCCCCCTTCACTTACTCCCCCTCTCCCACAATACAGGTTGACAACGCACTTGCGACTCCCCTGGTGTTGCAAGTGTTTATGGACGGTGGTGATCACTTAACATCAGGTAACCCAACTGTCCGTTTGCTTTCTATGATATAAAATAATATAATTTCTTAAGTATATTCTAAAGTCAGCTGTTATAAATAATTCATTCGAGCAAGAATTCTACATGCATAAACCACAGACGTAAGAGAAAGTCAGATGGAGATTTTGGAACCTGAATATATATATGCGTGTTTGATAACCTGCTGATGTCACAATGAAAATACGTTCAACAGTGATTATTTTTTTATTGAGTAGTTATCTATACCACTTAAACAATTTAATTAGTAACAGTATAGTACATTCATTTTAAAGAAAATTTACAACAGCTACCATTTAGGTTAATGCCGGTACTTTGTTGAAAATGTTTAGGCTTTCATAAATTAACAATTAGATTTAAAATTGTTACGTATAGTTTGTTCTGTCTACTTTATTGTTTGTTCTATGTAAAAAAAATAGTAACAATTAATAAACATTACATTTATTTGGCAAATCAATTAGTAATCGAACTACTTGTACGAAATATATATAAAAACTTCCATTAGGTTATTTTAATAATATATAAATAGTATTCTTTATTAAGGCCAATATTTTTATATTGTTATTGACATTTTATATACATTTTACATCTATCTCTGTTGATTATAATTATATATTTTTATGAATAATTCTGAAAGAAAAAAGATAACATATCACAGCTAGATACGCCAAATAAATATCAATGTATCAAGTGAACAAACTACTCGTGTTTCAAGATCGACAGTTCAGATTGCAAACTGATCCGCATGACCTGAATATTCCATTCGCATTTTTTTTCTCATTCCATAAAGGTCTATTGAGCACCGTACTTCACATACGTTTCAATAAAAAAGCTTTGCATAAATGGTCCTTAATGTAATTGCCGAGTGAGAGCTACTAGTGTTCATATAACTAGCTCTTGCTAGCGTTAAAATAATTCCCCTCAGTGCGGCGGATGTGACGACGGCGCGTCGGTCGGCACCGGTAGTGGGCTACGGTACGGAGCGTCCTTCCGGCCCCGGTCTCTGCGGCTCCCTTGAGCCCCTTAGGTGGCTTTCATGTTACTTACTGTGAGAAAATTATTCAGGATCATTTACTGCAAGAACTACTTTGTAATCATCTCAGTTCTATCCATATTACCATGTCACTAGTTATATCGTTTGACCACAACTTCACTTGATAGTGATGATATAGTGAAGACGATAAACACGCTAAGCCAAGAGGAAATGGTTTTCAAGTACAGTTGCTGTAACACGCCTATTTAGCAAAAGAATTTCAAGCCGAGGGTGGTAGCACTAACTGAACGGACAACAAATAATGTCCGATCACCTTTATTGTAAGAATTTCTTTTATTTCGTTAATTTTCATTTGGGTTATTTTATGCGGAACTAAATTTCATCAGGATAGACGAACTGTTAGAATTGTTTGTATTTATTTTTCATTAATGTCGAACCTTTTTAATGGTTTGACGATCACAGAGGAATCGATGTTCAATCTTTCATTATGACAAAGAAACAAATAGTTTTTTTCTAAATAGTGTATCAATAATAGTTTCTGATATACTTGAGGAGGTAGATTAATAATCATTTATTATTACATTAAATCAATTAAAACTTTGGATACGTATGAAAAGTAAAGGACAAAAAATATTTTCAATGAAAAGAAAACATACACTTTATAAAAAAAAACAAATAAACATTTAGATATGTTTCATTATATTAACTATATATCTTTACATTATTACAATATTTCAACAAAGTCAATTATATAATTAAATTATTTTGTACCTTTTACACATTATATATATTTTTAATATTATCGTATTAGAGTGAATTTCAAACGCATTAATAAAATTACGAGAGAGACGTATGACTAGTCAGGTTAAACCACAAAATTCGTATCGCACATATAAACAAACAGAAGGAAAAGAATGAGGTAATAAAAATGTGTTAATAATGTAATGTGCTTTGAAAAAAAGTGCTTATTTAAGTAATCTCTTAGTCGAGTTGTGATATAATTGCAGTAGATTAACTCAGAAATCTACATTTATAATGACCCGCAGGTTTCGCGCATAAAAAGACTTTAATGAACTTTTTCTGCCAACATATTTACCAGCATATTTGAAATAGTTATTTTGAAGATATCTATAGCTGTTACGTCCTTTAGTATTTTACAATTAGGTTAACAAGTAATGACTGAAAAACGTGCAAAGGAATTGTTAGTAGCTAAAACGATAAAAATAAAACAACAGTAAGAGACGAAGTCGAATCGAGTCTAAAAGACATCAAAGAAACGAAATATTTACAATGGATCCTGTAATATAGTTCGTTCATCAATCAAACAGAATATTTTGTATAAATAATTAAAATGTAGAAGTATTTTTCTTTTCCGCAATAAGTATAGCAAGTAAATTATATTGTAAACGTAAAGGTTTTGTTACTTACATCGTTAGTACTCAAGGAGCCAACCTTGTCTTACTAGATGTATATTCCAGTTATTTATTTATTAGGTAGTGCTAGTATGAGTTTTAATTTCGTTGCGAATTCAAACAAACACTGTTTCCTCGTTTATTCTCTTTCGTTTTTTTCACAAAGCTACTAACAGCGTCCCCAATAAAACTGAGATGGAATAAATATTGGTGATACAGTAAACAAACCGTTTGATTGTAGTAGGCATCTTCAGAAGATGTACAAAACTGTTTTTATTAAGCATGTATCGTTTTTTTTATATCATAGGATGCAAAGGAACAGGTGGCTCACCTGACGATAAGTGATCACCACCGTCCGTAGACACTAGCAACACCAGTGGAGTCGCAAGTGCGTTGCCAGCCTGTGTATAGGGGAGAGGGAGGGGAAGGGGAAGGGGGAGGAGTGAATGGGAGGTGGTCCTCCGGCGCTCTCACTGACCGAACGAAACGCAACAATGCAAGCACTGTTACTTCACATGGGTTTTCTGTGAGAGAGTGGTACTACCCCGGGCGAGCCGACCCATTCATGCTGAAACCTGTAATAGCTTCAGCGTGGCTCTACCACCTATAAAATCTATAAAACAAAGTTGCTTCGGAAACGGTCCTCACTATAATCTACACAATTTTCTCAGTAGCTTTTACGTATATAGTATATGTATACTAGGCTGGTCGTTAAAAATTAAATTTTTTGCGACGCCCCCTGAAAAGCTCCCTTTTGATGAGAAAACACTGGGAATTTTTTTTTTTTTTTTTTAAATTCAAAAGAACACGTGCCTCTAGACGATCTAAGTTAATTTTTGGGTATAATCATTTTTTCTCTGAAAGTATCTAATTAAATGTGAAATAAATATTATTTTAAATTTGAAAATAGTTAACAATGAAACTCCTTTATTTTTGGGCTTTTTATACTTCTGTGAGCAGTCAGGTATGAATTATTTTCATAAAAAGATCTTAAAAAAATATCAGATGCGCATGCCCTGGACGTCTTTTAATATACCAAACAACTGGGAAAATTTTTGAATTTAGATTTTTGTTTATTGTTAATTTGATCAAATATTGTTATTTTTATTGATTTGAGTTCTATAATTTTTTATATTTCGAATAAAATTGTATTTTTCCTGAAAAATTCCCAAAAAAAATGATTATACCCAAAAATTAACTTAGATCGTCTAGAGGCACGTGTTCTTTTGAATTAAAAAAAAAAAAAAAAAAAATCCCAGTGTTTTTTCATCAAAAGGAAGCTTTTCAGGGGGCGTCGCAAAAAAATTATTTTTTAACGACCAGCCTAATGTATACTATTATATACATACATATATTGAAGTAAGATGTAGAAGATGTAAAAGATATATATTTACATTGTTATCACTGGCTAAACCTTACTAAAATAGCAAAATAATTCATCTAAAAACAAAACCAAAAATACTAAGAATCAGTCAAATTATAAAAGCCTACAAAATGTCTCCGATGGATCTCCTAAGAATATCTCACAGTAATGATTTTTAATCTCTAAATGTTATAAAAAAATTATTAAAATAATTGGTTACTTGAGACACTATTTTGATCAATATAATATTATTCCTTCTCCGATTAAGCCAGGGCGGGTCTCTTTGATGTATCGGTTCTATGATAATCCTCTTTTTATATTATGTTATGAAGTATTAAATATGAATCCAACTGATATTGAATGGTTACTAAAGATTCTGCGGATGTACAGCCAACCTCAATAGTACTACTGTCCTAAGGATCATAATAGGTCTTCAGGGGACTAAGTTGGAATACTTCATGTTCTAGTCTGTATTGCCAACCAAATATTTCCAACTGGAACACAGCAGCACAACCACCACAGCTTAGTAGCTGAAATAAATGTGCCGGTAGTAGGTACCTTACATAGATTCTACATTACGCAAAGTAATTCAGACTTTCAAAATTATCTTGTTCAGAATATTATACCTAGTATGAAAAATAAATTATCTTTACTTCTCTTGCCTTATTTCTTCTCTTTCTCTTATCTTTGCTCTCTCTCTATTACTAGTTTCAGGTGTAACTTTTTCAGGTACACTCGGACAAACGTTAATAAAATCAAACGTTTCTTGTTACAATAAGACGTGGTAGCTGCTAATCTATTCCAAACGGAAGTGCAAAGTAACGTCCATTATAACATTTAATGATGGATTTCCGCAAAGTAACGCCTTCTTCAATCCAATTTTCTTTACAGTTTTATAATATCTGAAGGAGAATTATTTAACATGAGTATGCTTCAACGAGTCAGTCGCTCATTTTGTAAGGAGCAAAGTATTCGTAAAAGGAATCTTAAATGAAATATTATTATATAAATATATTCAAGTGTCACAGTACGTGAAACAGCTAACACGTATGAACAAGCTTAAGAATTACATTAACGTTTGAAGGCTACTGGGTCTAGTGTAGAAACCTTATGAGAATGAAAAATAAAATAGTGTCCATAATAACTTGTCTCAGCAAATATACAATTCAAATACAAAATTTATTTATTTTTACAGTTTTCACATATTTTACAATGCCTCCCAAATTAGGCAGAGCCTGTGTCTTGGTAGCAAGGATACGATTAAATAGCTTATTTTACAACAAGAAGTACCTTATCAGGTCATAAGCATATGCAATTTATTATAAGCTACATTGTTAGTCTAGTATATGGGTAATATAAAGTAATAACTAATATTACATTCATAAATCATTCCTCACTACTTTTCAAGAAGATGTATTTATACTGTTAAAGAAAAATAAGACAAAAGAATAAAATAATGTAGTAAAATGTATAAACGAATTGTGTTACGCAAAAGTAAATTAAAGTCTCTTTGTTCTTTAAATTTGCAATATTTGGTTTTACAATATTAGATTAGATCCATACGACACTTGTAAATCGGTATTTATTGGTATACACTTTTCATTCATCTTTTTGAAGTGAAACTTCTTTATCGACGTAGGGAGGAAATTTAGAGCATGTAAAAACGTATGTAACGTTTTTCGGTTACGCGCCATCTTAATTTCTGTACATTTTTCCGTTACGCGCCATGTTTATTTCTAAAGGTGCGCTCACAATGATCAGATTCCGTTTTTTTCTTTTTTTTTCTGTAAATTTGTAAATATAGTAGATCATTTTTCAAAAATGATGTCATAAAGAAGTTTCACTTCTTACGTGTGTACACTGATACACGCACGTATTTTTTTTATACGGTAGACTTATTGCTATAAATGTTACTATTGTTACAAGATATACGAGAGAGCATATCTATTAGTAGTGTGTGCGTGATGCAAAAACTATCCAACGCAATTTGGCTACGTGTATGGAATTGTACCATAAAGAGTACTGACGACAGAAAGGTTAATTAATCAATTTGTTGCTAGTTTATAAGTTAGCTAGTTTACCTATTTACCGTATATACTTTACCAATGTTACTTACGTATCATGAGGTGCTTTATAAAAACATATAGGTTGTATGGAATATCGAATAACATTTTAACATCCAAGCAATCTGCACTTTTGGACTATGTTGATAATACTAACACAGTGGCTCACTCATTACTATCATCAGAGGCTCATACTACAGTTAAAATCTAGTTTCTCGACGATAACTCTCAATGTATCCTTATCACGCATCAGTAACTCCTTGTTTCCAAATTTACAATATCTCTCATGAGGTCACTCAGAAATGTATTAAAAATTCATAGCCCTTCTTAAATTATATTTGAAACTATCGACGTAATCAATAAAAAATACATTACGTAATAAACTCCATCAATAATTCAATAGTTATAAAGAATATTATAGAATTATATAAGTCATAGTAAAACCCATTTTCTTCGTAACATCATTATATGAACTACATAAGGAATAATAAAAAGCTTTCAAATAATATTCTTAAGTAAATGCTGTATTGCACTGAATTTCAAAGGAGCGAATACGATTGTTCGATCTAAGAAATCTCGTAATGGAAGTAAACGACATCACGAGTACAAACCGCCGTTTGTCACATCACTAATGGCGCGTGAAATCGCGAAGTCCCGCTTTCTAACAAACTCTGAGTTAAAATCGATAGATTGAAAACGAATAGCGCATTACGTATTAGACTCGGCTTTTTATGAAATACTTTGATGGATAACGTAATTTGATACTAGTTTCTAACGATATTCACAACTACCTAACACAAATATTTTTCTTTTTATACATATATATTTATGTATACGTTATAGCATTCGATCACAATCTTACCTCATGTTAAATGATAGTGTGGTTTAAGATTGTAAGTACGCTCAATCTAGAAGCGGGGTTGACTCTCATGTGCAGTTGCCGAAAGCACACCCTATAGGTGAACTGACTAGCTATTAACCTAGCAAGGTCTTAACAGCTTCACCGGACTACTAAGGCGAGCGCTTAAGGCGCTCAGCCCATTTTATTTGACAACTAGCTCAAGAGTGCACGGCACACCACGAGTTGGGCTGTTGCCTAATACATGCAATTCGCGATCTATCTTTTTTTTTTTTTTTTTAACGTGGGGAAATCCCTTATGGATACCCACCCTCCCGGGGGAGAGAGTGGGTTATGTCCGACTCGCACGGACTAAAACCCCACGGTGTACCGACAGACCGTTGTGTGGGGGCGGCAAGGGATCGTTCAAGCTAATCAACCTTGTAGAGCCGCCCCCACGGTCCGCCCGGCGGAAGGTGACCGCCGGGCTCCTACCTATAGAGGGACAGACCGGGTACACGCCGGCTGCCCCCCCTCGTCCGCCGGACCTGTGCAATGAGGAGATGGGCCCCTCGGCCCACCCCCTCAGGTCCGGCTACGGTGGCAGGAGGAGTTGGGCAAAGCGCCGCCTCCTCCTGCCAATCCTCCGTTGGCGGAGACGGCCACTTAGCGGGTCTGCCTCGCGGGCCCTCTCCGCCGCCTCCTTCTGCGAGATGACGTCCTCGCAGAAGGAGGACATCGCTCGCCACGCCTGTTCGCTGCCGAGCATGGCCGAGACCACGCTCGGCAGCGATAAGTCCGGTCCTACCGCCGCCGCCAGAATGCGGCGCTGCTCCCCCCACGCAGCAAACTCAGACAGAGTGCGCTGCGCGGTATCTTCAACAGCGCCGCACTCGTGACAGCTACCTATGCTAAGCTATTCATACATATATGAGTTGTTGAAACATATATGTGTACCAGGCATACATACCTCAACAACTCTTAAATATATTTCGTATCAGATAATTTTCTAAACTATTTCAGTTTGATAAGGAAAAAAATATCCTTCCACTTTCATGTGTAAGCGTCACTGTATCGCGCGAACAGCGCACTCAAGGGCTCCACGCCGAGGGAACGGAACTAGGCGTGAGCCGCTGCCGAGGGGGGCCTAGTCTGGTAGGTGCTTAGCGACAGATTTTCCACTTGAGGACTTAAGACGGACTTTAAAAAAACCTTATCACAGTGTTATAGTTTCATCACAATATTTTCCATCATCAAAGTTGCAGCTTAAATAAATGGTTAGGTTATTAACCGACTTCAAAACAGGATCTTCTATTTCGACTTGTAGGTATGTATATATACATGTATGTTTGTATGTCCGTAATTTTCTCAGAAACTACTGACCCGATTTGCATGGGGTCTTCATTCTTGGATGCTTATTGTTTATCTGTTTGACAGCAAAACAGTTACAAATGTTCAATTACAAACGCTACGTTTAAATTGATTTGTAACTTTATATCTCATAATTAGATTTATATAAAATTATTTTTTTAGATTGTATTAAGCATAGCATAAAAGTAAGGTCTAAGTCACGTCTAGCACTTTAGAAAAGAATAGAACATCTATTTAATAATTAGTTGTTACATATTAATAATTGTGTAGACGTCTGTATGAATTTACGGCTTTTACATGAAAATTCAATCACAAACCTTTTACATAAAAATAATATCCTGCTATTTACTCCGCTAATGTTACTGCTAAAGGGAAAGTTTTTTTAATTTTTGTATTATAAATTAAATATTTCTGATTATTTTATAAGATCATTACCGTTATTAAATTTAAATATGAAGTTATTTAAATGCTTATAGGTAGGCACACATTATGAAAATTACGATGGGGTCAGAATTAAGAGGGAAGCAAACGTTTTGTTCTGTTTGTTTGAGACAGTTTCTCTAGACATCACTAAATGGAATAATAACCGTGAAGATAGGAATGTATGTAATTAAAATTGTCATTTCAAGTGTAGCTAACGAACCTCCATAGAGAGATGTGAAGAGATGCAGGACGTCATTATTTTCGTTTTATGAGTACGAGTAAATGTAAATAAATATTATACAAACGTAATATAATCCTGTTCTTATTAAAAGATATGGTTCTTTGATTGAAATTTACAGTTATAATCAAATTCAACCAATGACTTTGTTTTTTTTTTAATATTAGCAAACACAATTAGCAACATTCAGTTTGGTGGTCATCTGGAAGCCAGAGCAAAACTAGCCTCAAAAAGATTAGGTGTTCTCAACAGAACAGGACGGTATTTCACACCGGATCACCCACCGCCTTCAGCTCTATTAGACGCAAGTTCGTCCACACATGGAATACTGTTCTCACCTCTGGGCCGGAGCACCTCAATGTCATCTACTTCCTTTTGGCCGTATCCAAAGTCGAGAGGCTCGAATCATCCGCGACCAGGTGCTCTTCTTAAAGCTGGACACTTTGGCGCTTCGTAGGGATGTTGCGTCGCTTTGCTTCTTGTACAAGATCTACCACGGACAGTGCTCTGAAGAGCAGTTCGGACTAATACCTACTGCTGAGTTCCGTTATAGAACAACTCGTAACGGACTGAAACACCATCAGTGTCATCTTGATGGTTGGAAGTCGTCCCCTGTGCGATTTTCACGTTCGTTTTTTCCGCGTACGTCAGTCCTCTGGAATGAACTCCCAGCGGCAGCGTTTCCGGACCATTACAATTTACCATCATTCAAGAAACGAGCCTACTCCTTTCTCAAGGGCCGGCAACACATCTGTGACTCTCCTCGTGTCGCAGGTGTCCATGGGCGGCGGTGATCACTTACCATCAGATGAACCGCATGTTCGTTTGCCACCACTGCTATAAAAAAAAACAGATATGCAATCCACCTAATGTTACGTGATCATTGCAAACTATTCAATATAACCGACCTTAAAATGAACATCTATATACTAATACCTGAAGCGATAACTTTGTACCCCCTTTTTATGCGAATTACGCGAAAGGATGAACGTAATATTTTGCATAGTTAAAGTTTATATGGAGGAGAAGTGCATAAAACTATTTTTTACATATAAAATGCATTGGAAATACATTAAATTAATTAAAATAAACATTACACACACTACTGCTTGAATGACTCGCAACATATACACACATATAAATGAAAAAGACGGTGCGTCATCCTTCCTTATTCTTTATTTTGTTCGTCACCCTTACTCTAATCATAATAGTACTTAAACTATCTCTTTCATGTAATTTAATTCCTTATCTATTTCCTTCACTCTCTGGTTGCGCCGCTTTATGTATCTTTGAAAATTCCCGCATTATGGATTAAATCGCGTCACTTTGAAGCCCGACCAATTAATTGCGATCAGGTCACGCCATCTATCTAGCCCAATCATCCTTCCTGGCACATGCTAATTCAGTAGCGCGCCGAGCCGCGCCGCTAGTTTCGATTGTGGTGGGCCGCGCCGCGCGCGACGAACGCAGGGCGGCCAGATTGTGTTTCTTCGTCCGCTATCGTCGTGTAGTTTACGCGGCTCGCACAGTGTCTTGTTGTATCCGCGCCGAGCCTCGCCGCATGCTAACATTTTGAGTTTTTGCAAGCTCGAGTGAGAAATAAACGCATCGCTACATACGTGCCGACATTTATTATGAACAATAAGTGTTGTGTGAGAGAAGACTCGGTGGAAAGAAACGTGAAACACCTAGCCGGCTAGCCACGTGGAGGCTGCATCGCCGCGAGGTATGTGCCAGGTTTCCATCCTGTCCTTCTCTCCCTAATCGTAACTGATCGCAATAGTTGAATATCAATATAGCATCCCCGCATATACAGTCCACTTAAATTGAACATAGATAACCCCGCACCCGCACGCCCATCGGTGACGTCGACATCGCACCGGCGTCACCACTCTCATAGTGCTATTCTATTATCTTTCCATTCTCTCTTACGTTCATATTACTTTTTTCATCCTACATTCAAGATTTTTAACATGATTTATGTTCCATACCTTACTTGCCTTTTGAAATTAACTGGTCAAACTGTTGGTTAATTTTATAATCATATGCATCTATCTTCTATACTATAATAAAACTGTAACAAAGCCAAATCTGTACATTAAATATTTTTTGAAAATTTTGTCGGGGTAGACTTTGTTATCGATATAGAAGCCAAAAATAACCCTTTTAAAAATTTTGTCTGTCTTTTTGTCTGTATGTCTGTCCCTGTGAACACGCATCACTCTGAAAGTACTGAACCGATTTGGACGAAACTTGGCACAGTGATAACTAATATTACAAGATTACATCTAGGATACTTTTTGTCTCATAACGCAAGGGATTCTCCAGGATAACGGACGAAAGTCAAAAAATTGTAATGAATGAAATTTTTGATGGATTTTGGTAAATTTTCTTTGTGCTATATATAGCAGACAGATTAGCTAAATATTTAAGCTATATTTCCCTAAGCTACTTTAAAATAAGATAGCAAAAAAAATTATCACTGGGTTCCGTGCCGTCGACTCCGTCGGACCATATAAAGTCCAGTATGTTATAACTGAGCTACGGCTACACGACATTTCCATGCGTAATTATCAACCACACATGAAAAATATATGTAAACGAAACTGTCACTTATATGTTATTACATTTATTTTATTGTATAAAAAATGTTTGCTAAACAAAGGTGACAAGATTTTTTCCTAAAACATAAACCTGTAAATAATGTAAATAGTTGCATTGCATTGTAGAAGATGAATTTCAATTAGAGTTCTATCAGTACGTGTGTTGTTTCGATATTTGATAAAAATAGTTTTCTAAATATTGTTGAGTCTTGAAGTAGTTGGGTCCAGGTTTGTGAATCTACGATTAAAATAATCAGTTGAGGTGTTTGCAGTTGCCATACTATGTTGTATCTATACTAATATTATAAAGAGAGGTAAAGTTTTGTTTTCGAGGAATGCTTGGTACTACTGATCCGATTTCAAAAATTCTTTCACTGTTAGAAAGCTATCCCAAGATTAACAAAATTAAGATTGAATGCCGATTTCATGTATATTTTACAAATTCTTATAAAACAAACAACTAAAACAAAATGGAAATTTAATGTAGATAAAGTTTAATTTTTACAGTATGTGAAGTGATGAAGTTATAAGGGGTATTGGGAAGACATTTATCGGCAATATATGTGAGTTAGTTTTGATCTTCAATGGACACTTTAGGTAATGCTGCGAACAGCTTCCAGACTTATTTTAAATGTTTTCTCACATACCAACTGGGTATATGTTTGAGTGAGTCCCTGGATAGTTTGGATTCACAGTTGGATGTGCTGGCGCTGCAATCGGGATTTAGGTTTTTTACGATTATTTACGTTTAAAAATACAATTGAAACCTGTAATAACCGATTTGGTGCAGACGAAGATGCACGGGTCAGCTAGTAATATATAAATTTATAATATACATTAATAAATATTTAAATAATTAATTGATAAATAATATATCTTTAATAAATTATTGAGTGTCAAAATGAATTATGGTCAAATTTCGACCACTAGTAGTATTAATTGTACCAGGAGGCAGTCTTTGAATAATTGTAGAAACATTGTAATAGAATTATTTAATATTTGTAATATATAGTCTCACAACATGACGAGCGATAATAGAATCAAATAGAATATGAATAGAATATCGTTTTTACATTTGAAATATATACGTAACATCTTGGATGCTATAGTGTTTTTATTACTGTTTAGAAAGGAGTATGGTTAACATATAGTAATTCAAAGTATTAAAGTAGGTGGCCCTTCGGCGCTCTCGCTGAACGAACGAAAAGCAACAATGCAAGCACTGTTACTTCACGTCGGTGTTTCTGTGGGTCGAGTGGTAGTACCCCGGGCGAGCCGATGCTGAAACCAGTAATAGCTTCAGCGTGGCTCTACCACCTATACCTTTACACTTTTGTATGTATAATTACCAGGATAAAGTTTTTATGAAAGAAAAAAATTATGTTTGAAAAATCATACGGAGTGAAAATGTTGGGTATTAAAAATCTCCATATAAAAAGTGAGCGAGGTACTCAAAAATATTGACAGATTAACGTTTAAAAGACCGGCAACACACATGCAACTCCCCTGCTGTTGCTAGTATTTATGGATGGCGGTGATCACTTACCATCAGGTGACCCGCCTGTTCATTTGGCCACTGTAATATATAAAAACTAGCCAAGTAGAAGGAGCCATTTTGAAATGATGCGCTTGCACACATTCGACAATTAATTTTTATCTATATAAATGATCACATATGTAAATATATGTCGCGTTACATAGGATTTTTTTTATTCTTCATTTTCACCTTACGATATTTCAAACCCATAACTAGGGCACACGACACGTGGCTTTGACAAATAAATATGCATACATTCATACCACAAAGCGTACGAAACGCTAAGATTATACGCCTGATTAAATATTTTCGCTTCAATGCAAATAAACGTTTTACCTACCTACGAAAGAAAATACATTCACGCGTATTTTTCGATACTTATCTAAGAAATTGTGTTTTATGTATGTATTTTTTTCTTTTAACATATTTTCTTAGGTGGGAAAATATATTTTTATACTATGGAAACACTATTTTTCATTTTCAAACTGGGCAGATCTTACTGGAAACTAGAATAACTATGCTCTGTTTCGAATTTTTAAATTAAATATGAATTATTTAAATATCATTATTTGTTAATTAAAATTATTATCATTAGTTTGGTTTTCACATCTATCTATTTTTATACAGTTTATAGTTAATATATAATAGGCTGCACATTCTTAATACAAAATATCAATATTAAATGTACACATTTACACATGTACACTCTATATTACGTGATGCTAATCTGACGCAAGCCGCGCAAACGCTATACGATCGGCCAGACTTACTAGCATGTCATAACGCGAAATTATAAAGTAATCTCCTGCCAAGAGTACCGCTCAACGCGTCTAAAGAAATTTTCACTTCAAACACGATGAACTACCACCAAATTCATACTTTTGTGTGAACAAAAAATCTATACAAATTTGACACTGGTATATTACTTTTCAATCAAAATGAATAAGAAAATAATATAATTAACTTTAACATAACAGTTTTGTAATAGTAGAATGGAAGATGAAAACTTTAACATATAAATGTCAAAACCGATATTAATCGAATATACCCTGGGGCGTAGTATAACGTCAGTATGGCGCTTTTTCATTATACGCCAATAGTTGTAATACTTAAAAAAAGTGTGTATGTACTTATGTACACGCGTTAGAAGTTACACTTCTTTGGCGTAACAAGATAAAAATCTTTTCAAAAATTTTATCTTTCGCCTTATTCGACGTTTGTAGAAAAAACGACACTAACAATAGAAAAAGGGTATTTAATACATTGAAAGTTTTAATACAAAGAAGTACAAACAACAAATACAAAGAAACAAAATGTTGACTATAGCTAATTCAGAGTGTCGGTTTTACGTGACGGTCGTCGTCGTCGTCGCAATCTTCTCGCGCGCCCCGAAGGGGCGTGCGGGGGGACCGTCCCAGGGTTAAACCCTCTTACGGTGGCTTCACTCGCCTCCCGCCTCGACGGGAGTGTCTGTTGATTTGTTTTTCGCCCCCTAATCCGGTGGGCGATAATGGCTTCATCGCCGTTTTGGGCGACTGGCATCTTTTATTTTGTGGCTGTCGACTGAGAGGTCTGGCCATCGGTTTGCAGCACTTGCAGAGCTCTCAGGCACTCTTGTATGATTTCAGGGGTGGCTGCGGCTGCGAGGGTCTTCATAAATGTGAAGATGGCGTTCTGAGTGGAGTCCTCTGCTGACTTCGGCTGCTGGGTAGCCTCCGTTGCTTCTCGGGCTCCTCCTTTGCGTTTCGGCTGTCTGGTAGGTCTTCTCTGGCCGGGGTCGTTCGCGGGAGCCATCAGGCTCCCCGCCGCCGACTCCTCGACCGATGTAGGTGCTGTGCGCTCGCGTTCCTCTTGCCGTCCGGTGTCACCCATCCGGACGACGGTCCCCGCTCGGCGATTGCGCGCCTCGCGGCGGAATACGGGGCACAGGCGGGCATTGTTAGACGTGTGCGCCCCGCCGCAGTTCGCGCAGGACGCAGGTTCTTCGCGTGGGCGATCACAGTTTGTGGCGAAGTGCGGCCCCCCGCACCTCACACAAGCTATCGGGCGATGGCAGTGGTGGGAGGAGTGCCTGAAAAGTTGGCATCGATGGCACTGTGCCGGGCCGCTCCTCCCTCGCCAGGCTTCTACGGTTATCTTCAATAACAGGAGCTCGTTGATGTTATATATGGCCGGAATGAGGCCTAGTTTTCTTTCTAGGGAGCAGTGGAAGATGCACCCTGGTCTTCCTCCTCTTCCCTGGATGCGTCGGGTGTATTCTGGATGGAAGCCTTTCTCCCGAAGGGCTTCCGTAATCCTGGCAGGCTCTGTGTCTACTGGAAGGCCGCGAATCGCGACCTTGAGGCTTCTCTCCGTGGGGGGTGAGTAGGTGAACCAACTCACCCCTTCCACTTGTTTGAAGTGTTCGGTGACGATTCTATGTTCGTCGAGGTTCAGGGGAAGGAAGCGAACTCCGCGTCCATGCGCTCGCGCAGTCGGTGGTCGCCCCAGCACGTCCGCCAATCGCCGGAAGTGCTCTGGCCAGTCGCGCAGGCTCTCGACGATGATCGGCGGGCAGCGTTGTCGTGGTGTGTCGCATGTTCCCGCGGCGCTTCCCTCCAGTGGTGGATTTCTGCTTATTTCATCGTTTGTCTTGGCAGTCGATGTCGACGGGGACGCCGCTGTCGCAGCGTACGATCGCTGCGGCTGCGTGGGTGCAGGCGCATGTGGCGCCCCGAGGCTCTTTGCGGGTATAGCTGTCATCTCTTGGGGTTCCGCTGGCATTCCCTGCGATGTAAATGCAGGCGCTTGTGGCGCCCCGTGGCTCTCGACGGGTAAAACAGGAACTGGTGTAGGCTGGTTCGATGAGGGCGCTGGTGGCGCCCCGCGGCTCTCGGCGGGTATTTCGGGGACTCGGGGTTCTGCATGTTCACTCGTCGGGAGCACGGCTGCAGGCGCTGGTGGCGCCCCGCGGCTCTCGACGGGTAAAACAGGAACTGGCGTGGGCTGGTTCGATGAAGGCGCTGGTGGCGCCCCGCGGCTCTCGGCGGGTATTTCGGGGACTCGGGGTTCCGTATGTTCGCTCGTCGAGAGCTCGGCTGCAGGCGCTTGTGGCGCCCCGCGGCTCTCGGCGGGTATAACACGAACTTCTTGGTGTTCCGTATGTTTGGCTTTCTTGCTCTTGGGCATCTGGGTGTCGGACGATGTTTGAGGCGTTCGTTTCTGCAATTCTTCCTCGCGCTTGCGGCGCACGGCTGCTATGCGTGGTTCGAGCTGCTTCAATTGCGTTGCGGGGATTTCTGGTAGCACCAGTAGTCCAGTTAGCGGGGATTTCAAGGCAGTGATGTCTTGTTTTCTAGGCTCGTAGCCCTCGTCTTCATCCTTCTGGATGCGCAGGTACAGCGCTATCCATCTCCTCATCATCTCAGACGGACTCCCGGCTGCAATCAGCTGGGCGAAAACGTCGCAGTCGTTTTCGTACTGTTTAGTACGTGCCGCTTGAGAGACGGGCGACGACAGTAGCGCTTCCTGGGGCGTAGCGTGGGTCATCGATGTTTGCGGGATTTCGGAGTCCATGGGCATGCTAGTGGTTGTTCGTCTTGACGACGCGGGATCTGGTTGGCCCTGAAAAGGGCCTTTTTTCTTCTTCCCCGAAACCGTCGCCGGCCGGGAAGAGGCTTCGCTATTGCGACGCATTGTCGCGCAGGACTAGCGGAATTTCACGGAACTCGAGTGTGGAACGTCCTCGTGCGCGTGACAACGGAGCAATCCTACGTGACGGTGTGCGCGCGCATCGTAAAAATTTACTCTCATCATTTTTCCCTAACGCGCCAAAAGAAGTGTAACTTAAATAAAAAACATTTCTCCTCTACACTCGACAGTGTTATTAAAAGACAAGCTCTTGCCTTCGGCTCACGCTCGCGCTCATAAAGATGTGACCTCTCCATAGGGAACAGTGTTTTTTTTCTGAATGAATGTTCTCCCATGTCTTTTTCCCTTGATAACGTTTATGCAAAATTTTATTATGATCGGTTGAGTAGTTTAGGTGAGCAGGGGTGCCCAACCTGCGGCTCTTTGAAAGCTTATTCGTGGCTCTCGATAAATGTACTCAAGCTCTCTTTTCATTTTTGTGCTATTATATTTAAAAAATATACTATCGTTCCGTATGTGTTTCAAAATGTATTTTAAACAACTGACAACAAATATGAAAGACTAAGTGCAATGTTGTAACAAATTTCATTTCCGTCCAAGTTAACAACAATGTGACACATCGAAAACTACGCGGACGAACATAAACAGTGACGTGATCGACCAACTTTTATTCATATGTTTTCAATAAGAATGAGTTCTGTAAAAAAAAATTAATATCTTTTAAATGCGGCTCGAGAAAAATTTTCAAATTTTGAGAAACGACTCGGGCTTTGAAGATGCTTAGCCCCCCGTGCTATTAAGCATAACAAACAAACTCACGCTCGCATTTATAATATTAGTTAGGATTAGCTTTTCACTTGTTTTAACAATAAGTATTAGATCTTATCACTACTGCGAATCAGTCGGCTAACACGAAAACTAAACTTTCATCCATAAATAAAGGTATCTATATCTAAATTACCTATTAATCATAAAAAGGATAGTATAGTCTCCTCTTATTACTACAACGACTCCAAAGCACTTTAAAACGAGCGCTAATTAATATTCCGGTGTGGAAAAGGCAGTTTAAAAAATTTAAAACTCGCTTACGCCCGGCGTAAGTCTTAAATCCACGTGAATTATAAATGGGTCACGTTTCGGATGGATAAGCACTACCTACGTTTCTAATTTGAATAATATTTATCAACGGTTCAACAAGAGCTGACCCGAATACGTGACATCTCGCCATGAAAAAATAGGTAATACTTATTAATGCCACATTCAATTATTGTATGAAAAACGCCACAGGAGGGAGTTGGACGTTTTTACTCGTCCAAATGCAATAACTAAAACTGAAGTAATATATTTTTACATGAGTAGTCTCTGTGATAGTTTCATTTGGGTATTGTTAGGCTCGATTCACACTAAGATGCCGTTCTCGATTCGATCTCGCTCCAGTCTCGGTCCGATCAAATCTCACTGTGTCTACACTAGTTCCACTAGTCTGTCTTGATCCATCGTCGACATAGGACGTTACTCGAAATAATCCGATAAATTTCTAATAATATATAAAGTATTTATTGAAAGTGCAAAACAGTCAACTATTCTTTTATAATGTTCACGAATTTCTCCATATACTCTTTTTTCTCGGAAAAAACGCTTATAGAAAGATTGGCGAAAATAATTATAGTGTGATTATTTATTATTTGTAATCAAATGTTACAAGTTTCATAGAGTACTTACATTCTTCAGAATTCCACGATTTATTATTAGCCATGACTATAAGAAAAATGTAATGTCTCCCTGCACGACCTAAGAAAGACTGGAGTTGAAACAAAAACGTATTCGCACTGTTTCTGATCTCGCTCCAGTTAAATATTCTTTTCGACCAACCGGTAACGGAGCGAGATCGAATCGGAACTAAAGCGATACGGTAGTGTGAATACTCTGATTCTTTCTTGTTTTAGAATATTTTACCGGACCGAGACTGGAGCGAGATCAAACCGGGAACGGCATCATGTGTGAATCAGGCCTAAATAGACTTCGACCTTTTCACACACAACTCAAAGTTCAAATGATCTTAAAACTTTTCTATATTATCACGTTATTTAGTGGAGACAAAATTATGTAACGTAATTAATATAACAAAATTGTAATTTTAACAAACTAAAATATTAATATAACGGCCTTAGCAGCTGGTACAAATAGTATTAATCACTTCACAGTCACTTCATTATCATGGCGATATTACATTGAAAACAAAATACTTTAGAATATACTTACGTATTTTAATACTATATGATATTAAGGATACTTTGAGATCGTTTATTTTTTATTTTATTGTGAACTAGCGGGCCCGACAGACTTTGTCCCGCCCTGATTAAAAATAAATCTTTGACAAATTATATATCAAAACCTTCCCCATTAATCCCTCTATTCACAGGTGAAAGCCACATGAAAATCCGTTCAGTAGTTTTTGAGTTTATCGCGAACAGACGGACAGACAGACGCGGTAGGGGACTTTATTTTATACTATTACTAGCGGGCCCGGCAGACGTTGTCCTGCCCCGATTATAAAAAAAATCCTTGTCAAATTATATACCAAAACGTTCCTCATGAATCACTTTATCCACTGGCGAAAACCGCTTGAAAATCCGTTCAGTAGTTTTTGAGTTTATCGCGAGAAGACAGACAGACGCGGTAGGGGACTTTGTTTTATACTATGTAATGATGTAATGATATTGTGAATATGGAATGGAATATAAATATAACTATGGAATATAAATATAGAAATAGTTATCAATATTCTCCCTTCCTTTACAGCTTTCGGTGTTTTTCGTGCGTTTAACACCATTTGGCCAATGATAAAAAATAAATTGATCTATACATATAATAAAAATGAAGTGTCTGTATGTAATATAAAATTTAAAAAAAGCCGGTTGGGTATGAAAGAATACACGTTACTGATAACAAATTGTAATTTTTAAATTTTTTGTCGGTCTGTCTATCTGTTTATTTAATCCGGGTAATCTCCGAAACGGCTGGACTGATTTCAACGGGAATTTCACTGGCAGATAGCTGAAATTACAGTGGGTTTCTTAGGCTACTCTAAATTAGACAAGCTGATAACCACGGCTTCGTCTACAATGTTATCTCCAAAATGGTTCGATCGATTGTTACGGGATTTTCACAGGCAGATAGCGGACATTATAAGAAGTAATTTAATTTATTTGAATTTAGACTACTCGTTAACCGTGGCTTCGCCCGCAGCGCTATGTCCAAAACGGTTTAATCGATTTTTACGGGACGTTCACCGGCAGATAGCGGACATTATAAGAAGTAATTTAGTTTATTTTAATTTAGACTAATTGTTAACTGTGGCTTCGTCCGCAATGCTATCTCCAAAATGGTTAGACCGATTTTCACGGGACTTTCACTGGCAGATAGCTGACTTTATAGGGAGTAATTTAGATTATTTTATTTTAGATTAGCTGTTACCCGCGATTTTGTCCGCATGGAATTTAAAAAAATATGTTGTTTACTGTAAACATGTGCATAAAACGTGCGTTGTACTGGACTCCATGAACAAATATAATCGAAACTCATATATCTGTATTTATGTATGTAATTTGAATTATATTGTCTTTTTGGTTATTTTGGCGGCCATTTTGTTTTATATACCGCGCTTTCGTCTACATAACTCAGTACCATATAGTACTGTACAGTAGTATAGTAACATATAGGAATATTGTATCGAGTTCAATGAGCACTATTTAAATTGTCGAATATTAAAAACTGTTTAGACCGATATAAAGTTCTTGATTTATATTTATGTAAAATTTCAAGACGACAGTCAGCTCATTCATTGTTTAAAAATTAACATCATAATTATTAACAGTAATTTTGAAGATACAAGGGGTATTTCTAATAAGACCACAAACGTAATGCTTTTTGACAATATGGGCATATTATATCATTACAATAACATCTTTAAGTCATTGTTTCAATAGGTTCTTATACAGTGTAAGTGAGCACTGAGGTGGTTATATGGCGGGTTAAGGTTTCAAATATATCGCTGATGATAAACCTCATTTGACACATTGTTAGTATTTATATGTATATCTAATGTATACATTACATGTTACTGTAAGTGGCGCGTGCGTATCATACTTACAATTGTTTTAAAGAGTTTTTCTATAATTGTATATGGTCTCACAATTTTATATTTCTTAAATACAATTTTAAAAAACGCGTGTGGAGCTATGTTTACATCTAGCCTAATATAATCTTAGAGATGATTCTGAAGTCGACAAATATTATCAAAAAGTAATTTATAAAGAAGTCCTATTTAAAAACCTATTTTTATTAAGATTCGTTTTATTAAGATTCGCACGGACCCCCGTGTCCATCGCCCCCAGGCCCCATCTACGGTGGCCGAAGATCATCATCTAGCCATCGCCGCCGTGTGGTTCGTCGACCGCGGGAGGGGTGCCTAGTGGTCCGCTCCCTCTCCCTCTCCGCCGCCTACTTTGTAAGCATGACTGTCTCGCAATAGAAGGCGACGGAGTACGCAGGAGACGGGGACGTCGGAGACGTCCAACGGCCACCAGGCCTCGCTCTCGACCATCTTACTAACGACAATCGGGAGAGAGAGATCCGGGCCAGCTCGCGGCGTGGCACGTACCAGGCGGTACATTCACTCATCGTGTGCTGTGTGGAATCATCCACACAGCCACAATGATGGCACCCTGGAGTCGGCTCTCGGCCAATGCGACACAGGTAGCGCCCGAAGCAGCCATGCCCCGAGAGCACTTGTGTCAGCCGGAAGCTCAGGGTGCCGTGCCGCCTTGTGAGCCATTTAACCATACCTGGTCGAACAGCCTCGATTGTTACCACGCCCCAGCTGGGTTGCTCAAGTCGTCGAGATCACTCTTCCACCACTAGGACCTTTTGGAGCTGGGACCTCAGTATCTCAATTTCTCGAGGCGCAATACATTGCCCACGCTTCAGCGCCTCCACGCGTCGGTGATACAAAGACGCGTGGGCTCTCGCTTCCAGGTCCCAAGGTGGGGATCCTGCAAGTAGAGAGGCACCCTCGAAGGAGATCGTGTGGTACCCGCGTATGGCTCAGACGGTCATCGACCGCTGCGGTCTCCGCAGGTGAGCGATGTTGTTGGCCGTTAGTTGACCTAGCAGCATTATCTACTAATGCGTTATAATAAGACGGATAGTATTAGATACCTTTTCCATATAAAGCACTTATGCCAGGTGGTTGTTTAAAGTTTAACACCATTAAATTCTTTGATAGTTCATGGTCACATATAACATATAAAATAATAATATCAGAACAAATAATAATAGACAACAAAGAGAACCTTATTTAAAGTTTGTTCTAAAGCTTTTAAAAGTATGGGAGTGATACTTTTAAACGTATAAAAATCTCATCTAGGTTCAATGAACAACAATAAAGAGGCGCTTTTCAAGGTTAATCATTACGTAACTACTTATCATGGAAACACCGAACGGTTGAACAAGTGGAAGCGGGCGCGGATCAAGGTGCGGGACGCGGGACAGACTGCGCGGCACGGTATGATTCATTGCTTTCCTTATTATTACACCAGTTCGTTTTTGTATATATCACCTGATGTTTAGTGTATATCAGTTTTATTTTTCTCTAAATAATTAAGTCAAATATTAAGCACCTATTTTTTAATTGATTTAGAACGAGAATCGACTAATGATTATCCTGTAAAAATATTGCTAGCGACTAACCAGACGCGTTGTATATAGATATATACCTACATCAGATTCTACAAAAGAGGTATTTATAAATGCAAATTAAAATCTAATATCGATACCGAAGATTATTATTTCTTTTCTCAGTCTGCCTCGTTAGAATTACTGCCTGACTGGATCGCTATATCTATAAACTTAAACGTTATGAGTGAAAAACATTATTCACTAATACATAGTAATTTGAGCTGAAAGCACGCGTATTATAAAACTCTGTTCCTAGTATATAAAATATGGTATAATATAAAGACTGAGAGAGAGAGAGATTACTTTTAAAATACTAAAATAGGGCTGTCCCAATTTAAAGAAAAACGACGCTTAAACATTACTTGTGGATATAAATATAACATAATTATAGCTTTTTTTAAGTGAACCTGCTTATGATCCTCGCATAATTTTTGAAATTCTGTTCGGCAACCTTTTTGGATGAGTAAAAGTAGTGGCGGTAAACAGTGTGTTGGGTGGAGTGTTAAAACATCGGTTCTCGTCTAATGCTCGAAGTTCAGTAACGTCGGACGCGGTGTATACTTTTATGGGCGATCGCCTAGGAACACTGTGTGACGTTGGCTTTTTGTTTTATTTCTTTAAATAAAATATTTCCATGTAATACAAAAGTTTCACTTCTATCGTATGTTTTTACGACACAATCTGTTTTTTATGTCATTGGCCAAACCATAAGTATAATTGAATATATCAAGAAGCTAGTTACATTAGTATGTTAGTTAATATATTATTAATGTTAGGATACAATCATAGTCCAATAACATTTGTATTTTACTATAAATACCATTTCAGACAAGGATAACGAAGAAATCACTACTTGGTTTTCAGTCTTTGATACATAAATAAAAATATAAATAATCGCAATTGAGTATTTATTTTATTCATTGAAATCGACCAAGTTTCGTTTCGACAAAATAAAATAGAAAAATCTTTCATAAGCTTATTGAATATTATTACCTGTTTATGATAACATCTAAGAAGTTATGTGTACCATAAGTATAATCTATAGAAATATCTTATTGTACATTTCACAATACTACCCGTTGATGTACGCCGATGAAAAATGTCTCCACTCAGCTTAAATGAGGGCCCCGAAGATAGACAGGATTAGGAATGAATAGGTACCTACATAAAAGAAATATTTGAAAATGGTGCTGCTGACTGGATGTAGTTCAGATGGAGGATCGGCCGCCCAATAGAGATGGATTTAGAAATTGAAAAAAGATTCGAGAAGCGATCAACAACTTATACAACGTGGATTTTTATTCGTTTGGAGTAATACGATAGAAGTAGGATAGCTGATAATTCAAATGGCTAGTTAAATAGCATTTGAATATGGTTATTTTTGTTCGATGAAATATAGAGTATTAGAAACTCGTAAATATTTACATTATACTTATTTTCAAATTTGAGCTCCGTTTTCATATCACATTAAATATTGCGCTACTTGTCATAATTTACATTTAGGCTTTGTCTTTTGAACATTTTAACTTCCTCAGTTTTTAAACATTTTGATTTCAAGTTTTCATAAATCGAAACTGAATAGTAATTATAGAAACCCATTACCAGACCGGATTTAAAAGTTGAGAAACGGATAGAAGTTCATAGTAAAATAAAAATTAAAAGAACACATTCAATGTTTAAACCTCGATTTAAAGTTTAAAATTCAAAAACCTTTATAATAAAATTTGAAATATATTTTATTTATAAAGGTTATGATCTATAGAGGCCATATCAAAAGCAAAAGAATACAGAAGAAGACATCAAATTTTGGACCATTTAAAAAAAAAGATTTGATTACAAAAAACTAAAAAAAAATCCTTTTAAACAAGTAATAAAAAAAATCTCAAAATTTACCAGGAGGGCTATTTTAAAGGATACTAAAACATATCACAAAATTGGGGAAATTAAAAAGAAAACCGGCGTGGAATACCTCACATACGTATACCATATTGAAACTATCACACTATGTTCGTTGAAGTGATAAGTATTAGGCCGCATGTTACTTTGCACCTCTACCTGGAATTGATAGGCTGGTGCCAATTCTAACTACAACAAAAAACGTTTGATTTTATTTGATTGATCTCTACCTGAAGAAGAACCGAGAAATATGAAATATTAGTAACTGAAACAACAAAACAGACGGTTCAATCCACAAAGACTGTTAGTATATGGCTGTAAAATACAAAACTTAAAATGAATTAAACTATACAGCTGGTGAAAAGTGTAACGACCACAATTGATTACGCGTTTTGCGCTCCTTCACAGAGCATTCTCAGATCGAAGTTTTTTTTTTGTAGTGAAACGTAGCAAAAGTCCAAACGGACGTGCAAAGTAACATACAATCAAGAAGGTACTTCTGATGGATTTTTGCAAAGTAACGCTTTGATCAATCAAATATCGATGAAATGATGTTTCTTTATTTACTCACAATTCGACAACCCTATCGTAATTGTTGTTCTTCAAGAATATTTCGTAAAGGATAAATCTGCGACATGGATACGTATCGTATCGCTGTCGCGTGTCGATTATCGCGCGGGAAGCGATCCCGCTCTACCGTACTCGCAAATTACAGATAGTGATCGCAAGATAATTGAGAGACGATATCGTGAATTTTGAAGTGGATACCAACATAGTAAATCTTTATTCATGATAACAGAAATTGGCGACGACAAAACTGTAGCCAAACTTTTTATTGAATTGATACCCTTGAAAACTCTGTAGAGGTTTTTATAAATGTTTAAGTATAATTTTTTTGTCCTGTATAAATATTATGGAAATAAATTTTGGCCACATTTTTAGGCTGCTACAACACGACTTCGGCGGCTTCCAATAAAAATCTTAAATAACATAAATTGCCCTCTTTGAAATACTTCACAAAATTCTTCAAAGTAAATGATAATATTTTACTCATTTAATAAGCGGTCCCATCGGACATTATCACGCCCTGATAATAAAAGAAAACGTTGAAAAATTATATACCTAAGCCTTCCTCATGAATCACTTTATCTACAGGTCAAAGCTGCATGAAAATCCGTTCAGTAGTTTTCGAGTTTATCGCGAACAGACAGACACATATACGCGGTAGGGGACTTTGTTTTATACTATGTAATGATGATTATAATGTGTTCATACAAATACAAACGACATACTGCAATGTTTTTTTTTATTAATTATTTTACAATAGAAATACCCTTTGTAGAGTTTTATTTATAGGTAACGAGGGTTAGTTTCTTTTGGAATAATTTCATAAAACGGATGGTAAGTAATTACCTTATAATGATACTATAATTATATCTTCCTATATATCCAGAATCTTGAGCAACAAACTTGAAGGTTCAAATTTGTCAGCATCTGCGTTAGACCCTAGGTAATCGGATAGCGGCTTTCAGCAAAAGCTTCAGAGGCTATTTACAAATTGATTTTGTATTAAACCATATCATATATCCTACGGTTTGTATACTTACGTCTATGTAAACTATTTACATTTAGCGTTGAAATTTCTTTTACGTAATTATGAATTTAGTTTAGATAATAAATATAAATGATTGCATAAAGCAATAACAATTCAAAATTTGGTTAATATAAGCTTTATCACTACAAGAGTTAAAATGAATTCTCGAAAAATCCTTCTATATTGAAATTTCGTGAGTTGGAAGAAGGTTTAGAGCCTGTCCAGGTGAGGCGTTTTACGCGCGAGTCAACTCGCCACTGACTCGCGCGTAGTATTGGACGCAGCAATCGACATAGTTGTTAGTCGTCTATCCGTACGACGTATCCCAGCGTATGCGACGTTTCCTAGAGTAGAAACGCGCGTAAAACGCGGTATCTGGAACGCAATATATATTGAAGCGCGCGAGTCGACTCGCGCGTAAAAGCCTCATCTGGCCAGGCTCTTAATTAAAAATGAAATATAAAAATACTTAAAATCAGCTGACGCCAATGACGTTTTACATAGGGCTTTTTTCAGGACCAATATACCAATTAGACTGGAACCAATTGGTTAAGCACGTGAAGATAGTAAGAAAGCCGAAAGAATGATGTTTATGCTCTGGTGGATAGGTCTACCCTTACAATAGGATATCACCCGCCTCAATACTTAGGCATCGCCCCATCTTCTAGTTACGTCATTGATGACTTACGCAACTGATACTTCAATGGAAGGCCTCAAGCGGCGCAAGTATGTTGTCCTTGACAGCCTTCTTAAGGAATTTCCGACTCATGTGGTCGAACTTTATCCTTTAAGTTATAAATACCAAAATTTATAGACTGCTGTAGAATATTCCTAGACTCTATTTCATTCCATAATTTTACTTACTATCTCTAAATCAATATTTCGATTTGTGTTACATATAAACAAATGCAATAGCCAGCGGCATCATGCGTATTGATTTCAGTATAAAACATAATAACAAAATAACACCGTTTAAATATTAGTGGTGAGGCGGATGTCCCGCCATCTAGTTTAATAATGATAAGATGTGTCGATACGGGGGGGCGGCTTTGTCCTTTGACATAAGTACAGCACTCCGCTTCGCGAACCTGTAAAGACACCACCCGCTTGCCATCGCGTGCGCATTAATTACGCACAATAACTGCTACACCGCTATATACCTTGTTTAAACCGCTTTAGTTTTAAGTGTAATAAAGAACTATTGCCGCTTCTTTCACCGCAAAATAAACATTAAGTTGTATGTGTTACGTGTGTGAGCGATCTGGTGGCCACCAACACCGTGATACACGTGATTTGTGGACGTGCGAGGACCAGGCAGCCGCATCCAGCAACTGGGTAAGCGAAAGTGCTTTATATACCTCCCAGTATCGATCACATATTCTCACATGCTCAGAGATAGACAAAGTTAGTCTGACACGCATCCACGTGTTCAGACATAATAAGTTCTCAAACCGCACGGTGAGCACGGCTATTTACACGCCTGCCCCACCAATTAGATTGAATCTTTATATTGCTTACTTTCACTGGAACAATTTTAATCTTGAGATTAACTCCTAAAAAGACAATAATTTTTGAAGTAAAACTAGGAGTAGCGACTAGGAGGTAACTGGATGACAATGCAACCGAAGTCCGTTAGAGCAATATGACGTCACATTTCTGTACCATCCGGTTTTTAAATATGTTTGATTTTGTCAATAAATAATTTATAAACAAATCAATCAAAAACTTTGGAAAAAAAAATATTTTTTTTAATTGAATAATAATAAAAATCACACAATAGAATTAATTATGTATATATGGGCGCGTGACCGAGCTACCATCTGGTATGCCATATGTACAATGTAAGTAAGTAACAAATTAAATAAAAGCTTTATTATCTGTAGTGCCATCTATCAGCTAAATCGGAACTTAAATAACACAGGAAATATTATTAGCAACTCTTTGTTATAAAATAAAAAAATATAGAAAAGTACGCAAAAAAATAATTAATATAAATATTATGTTGAATATTAATAAAAATCATATAATAGAATTCATTATATATATAGATAGGCGCGCGACCGTGCTCCCATCTGGTTTCAATGTAGTAAATAAAATATAGAAAAGTACGCAAAAAAATGTATATAATACTAGTGTTGCGTCATCAATAAATGCCCGTATAAATTCTCATATGATGTATTTATTTTTAACTTAATCGTCATCTCTTATAACGCCAAAGAAGTTTTACTTCAATCGCGTGTGACGATTACACACACTCTTTTTTTTTTTAATAATCACTATTATATTTTTAATAAATACTATTGCAGACAAAATACGTGAACAACCAAAAAGTATAAACGAGCGTCTCGGTATCAATAAGATTTTTTACATATATTAATCCGAGTAACTCCAGCAATTTAAGAATGAAACATAACGGCATTGAAGTCTGGTGTAAAACAAAAGTCTAATCTTCTTTTTTTTCTTTTATCGATACAAGACAGAGGTAGTGCACTTTACTTTATGGTAAGGAGAATGCAATCCTAAAACAATGGCATCGCATCAGCCGAGAGATCTGCATTCTCTCATTATATACTCTCGATTCATATATATACTCCTTAGCTAGTTTTCGCTAACCGACCCCGAACGGTAACAAACAAAAAGAAAATCACTGTTATAAGTTTTACACTACATATCCATTCGTTGCCATGAGTCGGGTAGAAATCCATTCCAACCCATTTGAAATTGGATACACACCGGCTGATTTGCGGAACCCGACATACCTAAGTAACCACTATGACGGGTGTTACACCTGGTATGGTCATCGCAATCCAGCCCGACACAATTATCCCGGCCTAACATCCAGCGTGTATGTATTATGTATATGTATGTATGTATGTTTTTTTAATACTATACATTTCCGCGTTTGACGAGAATCTTATTTGATATTAACTAACGATGTGGTGCAAGGTGGTAAACCTAGAGGTGAACTGGCTCTCAAGTGGTCTACTTCGCTTACTACCACAGTTTAATGTCTTATGGTATTTTGTTGTGGAGGACAGCAGGTGAGGTGGACACCATATTCCTATTACAAAAACGGGCAGTTCGGGCAATTTATAATATGAGACCTCGCGAATAATTAAAGACTAAGTTTCAGGAATTCGGTATCTTAACTCTGCCCACCCAATATATTCTTGATAATTTAATGTATGCATGTAAAAACTTAGATTTGCTGGATCTAGTAAGGGACCAACATAATTTAAAAACTTGAAACAGCAACAAATTGGTCATTCCATGCTTCAGGCTCACTAAGTCCAAAAACAGTTTTTTATGTAAAATAGTGTCAGGTTTTATAACAAACTCCCAAAACACATTACCGATTTGCCGGATAGTGAAATCAAGGATCATGTCAAGCGGGTTTTTATATCTAAAGGCTATTATTATAGGGTGCATCAATATGTGAACGTTTGTGACGTCTGGAAATGACGCTCCTCTCTGTGCATCCACTAATAACGAATGTAACTATTTATGTTTTGTAAATATATATAACATAAAGAGATAAACCAGATGGAGTTTCTTGCCAGCTTTTCTCGATGACTGGATTGTTTTCCGAACCGGTGGTAGTTTTGACGTTCATAAGCGCCTTCTCAGGGCCTAAATTGAATAAAGGATATTTTGATTTTGAAGTACACTTACCATAACACATCTATATGATGCTTGGCGACAGATTTTTAACTACCCAGACGGGCTTAAAGGAAGTTTCATCACTTCCACAGTTTCCCTTTACCGAAATATCCGGTTCATTCTCAAAGATTCGAAACTATTCCGATACGTGGTATACGAATACGTTAACCACTGAACCATGATCGCTTCAAATAAATATCACATCCAGTCTGTCTTCAAAGCAAAAAGTAATAAACCATCCATGAAACAGACAAAGTAACTGCCTCCTATAAAAATAGCTGACACAAAAGGTACGATGATACTTATCTTTGTGATAATCTTACTCGAGGTACTCGACTCTCGAGTTGCTAAGCAACTTCCTGTAAGCTTATTACATAGTCACGTTTGATAAATTCACTTAGATTTTGTTCATGACGCTCGCTTCCGACAACTTTTCAAGTCGGTTAGTCGCGGCTAAGTTTCGAAACTGACGGAACGAAGATTGTAAACATGTCGGAAATAGGTTACGCCAAGATGGATTCAGCAGACTAAAGAGTTCACGAAACATTGATTACCATGTTTTCTGTAGCTGTTAATTATTATTCTTTAAGCAAAGTGTAATTATAATGTAATTCTTTCAACTAAGAATTTAATATATAAAGAGGTAATTTAAATATTTTAATTTTGCTCTTCGTATTTTTTTTAACTTTATTTTTGGCATCCAGTCTTCTAGTAGACTATTACTGCCATAGTCAAGTGTGTATCGATATTACAAGTTTCTTGATATAATTACAATGAACTAAAAAGATGGTGGCCATCTTGTTAGAACTTTCCAAGGAGTTTTTGTGGCATCTCGGAATTCATGGTCCGTGGTATTATTTTCCATTCACTTCACTTATGCACAATAAACAAACTATATTACATAAAACTCCACCAATTTTACACAATATAGAGTCAAGTAACACAAGATCATGAATAAAATATAAAATCCACTAGATGACAGACCAAAATCCCGCCAATAACTCCGCTTTTCGTATTAAGCATAAGTTTTTTGACGTTTTTTTTATATCATAGAAGGCAAACGAACAGGTGGGTCACCTGATATCAAGTAATCACCGCCGTCCATAGACACTAGCAACACCAGAGGAGTCGCAAGTGCGTTGCCAGCCTGTGTTGGGGGGGGGGGAAGGAGTGGGGAGGGGAGGGAGGTGGGAGAGGGGAGGTGGGTCTCCGGCGCTCACACTGACCGAACGAAACATAACAATGTAAGCACTATTACTTCACGACGGTTTTCTCTGAGAGGGTGGTACTACCTCGGGCGAGCCGACCCATTCATGCTGAAACCAGTAATAACTTCAACGTGGCTCTAACACCTACAAAACGTTTTGATAGTAGAAGGATAAATATTGTACATAACAATATATGACAATTGTTGTAATTACATGTCTCAACTAAGATACTTTGACCCAATGATAGTAAATATCATTCGTGACAAAGATAACATATTAGATATGGGCATCCACCCTTAACATAGCACGATACAATAACTTATAATAAAATATAGGTATTTATATCAAAATTATTACTCATCAGTAACATTATTAATACTTGGATTTATAGTGAAAGGTAACTCAAAGTTATAATAATATTGATACCTCTTCGTAATAAGCTAAGAGACGACATCCAATATACAACTCCAGACATGGAAGTTATTCTGTTGGGAAATAAAGCAGTTTTTTTTAACAAATTATAGGACAACAACATTCTCTCCTGACGCTTAATGACAATCTGGTGAAAAAAACTTATAGAAAGACATAGATAGAAAGAATATTTCTTCTCGGAACAATAACTAGCACATACTTAGGTATTCTTTACAAAATTAAAACTTAAAATAATTCAAAATACTTTTACATAATATTATGACGTCACATATTTTCAACAAAAAGTCAAGCTCGTATGATTTGATCTTAAATGCTGTAACACGTGATATTATTGTGTAACCGCTAAATCATCAACGTTTTAAAATGTAATAATAACACGTTTAAGCGATGTACAATCAGTGTTGTGTTTCTGATTTAATAAAGATTTTTTTATATTAATTTTTTTTTGACAAAAAACGTTTTAATTTTGTATCTGATTTTTTTTCCAGTAGTTAATCTTTCGTAAGATTATAACTTTCCTCAGAGTTCCTAACTTTGAAACATTAATGATTAGATTTTATTTGCTAAACAATCTAGTTTATTATTATTTAGTACTAGCGGGCCCGGCAGACGTTGTCCCGCCCTTATTATGAAAAAATCCTTGACAAATTATATACTAAAACGTTCCTCATCAATCACTCTATCCACCGGTGAAAACCGCATGTAAATCCGTTCGGTAGTTTTTGAGTTTATCGCGAACAGACAGACAGACAGTTGACAGAACAGACAGACGCGGTAGGGGACTTTGTTTTATACTATGTAATGATAATGAATTACCGAATATTACTATTTATTCATTATTATACCTTCTATTATACAAACTGATAAAATAAAACACAAATTAATGTACATACTACATAGTAGTTTTATTAGTAATAAATAAGTACAATAACATACATGAATTATGTGGTAAGAAGTGTTATTCAACGCTAAAATGCACTAGGGCAATTTTCATATATTATGTACTAAGCTAAATTTCACATCAACTTCAGTAGTGCTTACAACGAATTTCCATCTAGTTAGTTATCTTTCACGACCTACGGTCCGGCTGAATCACGTTCATTGCATGCCCCATTCACACCGAATCCGGTTAAAGCGAGTCCTGATTGCGTATGTACTCCAAAATTGTTTACTATAAATTGTGTACGCGATAGTAACATTTGAGCTATGCATAGTTTAATCAATTGCACGATAATTCGTGCCCAACTTGGCATCAATGCTTATAGAGTGATCATGGGATCACACTATCTTGATAAAGTTAATCACAACTGATGTTATGTGGCAAAGTAGTTAAAGATAATCTGAAACGCGTTTTGAATAAGGCTGCCGGAACACACTGTGCGATAAATAATTTGCAACGGATCTACTGCTTTATATATAGTTTTTGCAAACTTAGAAGAGAATAGAATAGATTTGGCATGGTAGTCCAATTTCTATTTGTCTACGATTTATGTAAATTATGAAAACTAACAACAAAGAAATTCAAAATCAAATAAGGTCTGCGTATTCCCTATATTTTAACGGGAAATGAGAGTTTATAACTTCTGATCCTCTTGTAATATTCGTAAGTTATAGCCTGCCCTCATGTCGATCCTAAAAGAGTAAACTTACCTTTAAACTCTCATATCAGCATTATCTATTGCAATTTCAAACTCAGTAATTAAAGTGACGTATAATGTATTCACGCAGTTGTATTGTAAGCTTTGTTTATTGGTGTCTATTTTTTTCTCTCTTCTAAATTTATATTTGTTTTGTTAAATCCTAAATTTGTGGTTGCAGTAGCTATATCTCTTTAGTGTGACCATCGGTGACGTGGTATGTGTGTCTGTGTTATTTGTTTGTTCGGTTTAAATTTTGTATTAACATTAATATGACCGACTGAACGTCCGTTTATCATCATATGGGCTCCCATCGAAAATCAGCGCTGCAGTACTACTTAATGTATTGCAGATTTTTGCTAAATGGGTTCGCCAATTGTTGGACATCTATTTTTCATTTTCAAATGTTTTTTTTTTGTCTAGTTAGTTTTTGTAATTTTATGGTTGTTCCAACAATAATGTATTTCTTTCTTTCTATATACAAAAACCCAAAATTCACACTTAACGTCTCACAGCCGGCACACAAAAATGAGTGCATAATTTTGGATTATGCAGTCATTTCAAATAGCATTCAAACGTCCTTGTAAAAACAACTTTAAAGCATTCAGGTAAGGTTGTACTTGCAAAATCATAAGTTTATCGCATAACTATAATCACGTATGTATTATTGGGGAGTTTTTGCGGTCGCTTTTGAGCGCTACTTTTATTCGAGAGCCTGCTCTTTAATTGGTGACTGCGTGAATGCTGTTAATAGACAAATAAGTTAAAATTTTCTTACGCTACTTATTATAAGATTAGAGCTATGAGCTGCCCAGATAGCATTTTACTCTTTGCATTGTACGTGCACGTACAAAAAGTATTTGATATTGCAACGCAAATTTTTAATTAAATTCAGAATATTGTTATAATAGTATTCCCGGCCATTCGCAATCTCGCGAACTAAAAATAAATTACAAAGTTACTTCTAAACTCTCCTACTTTTGTACAAATATTTTCAAGAATGTTTCTACCAACACGAGTTCTCAGACGTTAATACGAAACAAATGCTACACCCTCACAGTACTTAATCCACGTACACTATATTATTGTTTAAGTTTTAATATGATATTTGAAAGTAGTTAATTTTATACAATCCACTCTGAGAATTAAAAAGATTTAATCCATAGCTTAGCTTTAAGTAACTTAAAGAAACAAAATTAAGTTTTAGTCCCCTACAAGAGAAAAGGGATCACAATTAATCTCCTTGCTTTAGCTTAAAATTATGAGTTTTTCGTATCGTTTCGTATAAATTACTTGTTAAAATCTCGTGTGATTTAAGAATGGCTTTAATAATATACTTTGATAATAAACTTAATAATCTTCATTTCTCTTTACTTCGTTATATCAATTCCACTCTCAGCGAAATTAAGGATCTATTGAATCTTATAAAATAAACAGACGTTTTCGAATAATCGAAAATTATTATCTATTCAGCATTACATTGTTCTACCTCTTTATTTTGGCAAACAGTCCTCGTTATAAAGACTATTACTATTACTACCATAATTGAGTAGGTAATTGTTTCGTATTATAAAGTTAATTTCTTTTGGGGGCTTCTTGCTAGAAATTTCCAGAAAGTTTTTGTGACATCTCAGAATTCATGATCCAAATTGATATATTTAATTCACGTCACTAGTGGATATTTACCAAAGTATATTACATAGGATAAGGTCAAATTATGCAAGTTCTTAGTTTGAAATATTATATATGGCAGGTTAAATTCCCACCAATAAGTACCTCTTTATTTATTAGTGTTTTTATTCTATATTTTTTACCTCTAATCTTGAAAAGTTAGATACATTAAAATATTATGTGCACTTTTAACAACATTTCATGCTGTTGCATCACTACATACAAAACAAAGTCCTCTGCCACGTCTGTCAGTCTTGTAGTGTATGCGGTAAAGCATACATACGCTGTCTCGTGTGTTCCCGTGTTGGTAAGCAAATAGCAAATGTCATTGTCGTGAGAGTCGCGGGCGCGTGTGGACGATTGTGCTATAGTTGCTAATACGTGAGCATTGTCGAGCCAGTGTCGAGCACAAAGGATACCATACATTTGGCGACGAGTAAAAGGTAAACATATTTAATTACAATGATACAGTAACGTAAACATCAAACCTTGATAAAGCTTGAAGACCAGTGACGACTTTAGAAATATTCTTAGAATAATGTGTTATTATTCTAAGGAAAGATTATATTAATGTCTCATTGAGCGGTATCACATATCTAAAATGCATGTTATGCTTTATTAAATTAATGAGAATTCTGAATGAACGTAAAAAAAAAAACTAATTATAAACAGCAAAGAATATGTAAGGTAATGAAATAAAATAGCATATCTGTAATACACTTAGCTGTAGTACTTTTATAAATATATAGCTAAAATATATGACATATTTTATTACATTAATGAGAATTCCCGATGAACACAACATAATAAATGTTAAAAAAAAAAAAAGTTTAAAAAAGGAACACAGTAAATATAGAAAGCAATATGTAAGGTAATAAAGAAATAAAATAGCATATCGGTAAAGTCTGTAAACAAACTTACCCGTGGTAATTTTTACTATTTGAATTTGGTCTATCTTGAGTTATTTTAACACGACACCCACTTGAGGTTATCGCTTGCCGGATAGTGTGGAATTTTTTTTAGTTTGTTTATAACATGTTCTTTATAAGTTAGAAATCCGACATTTTAAATATTGCTCTGAATGATATCATTACGGATGTTACATAGCAAGATAGGAACGCCAAAAAAAAAAGAAACAGATATTACAAAATTCCATTTTTATATCACATAATTAGGGCAATATAATCATAATGAAATCAGCAATTACTACATATTTCAGATAGTTACATAACTAACTTTTTTATCATTTTAATATTGAGGCCAAATGGTGACTATTCAGTAGCGTTTGTCGATATGGATATACTTAAAAAAGGGTTAAAACCGCCATTAAATTGGAATGGGTTGACAAAACCGTCATAAAATTGAAAATTGTCTGGTGGGTCAAATGACCACCTCCATTAAATTGGAAAGGGTTTACAAGACCGCCATTAAATTGGAAATTGTCTGGTGGGTTACATGATCGCCTCCATTAAATTGGAAATTGTCTGGTGGGTCGAATGACCACCTCCATTAAATTGGAAAGGGTTGACAAGACCGCCATTAAATTGGAAATTGTCTGGTGGGTCGAATGACCGCCTCCATTAAATTGGAAAGGGTTGACAATACCGCCATTAAATTGAAAATTGTCTGGTGGGTCAAATGACCACCTCCATTAAATTGGAAAGGGTTTACAAGACCGCCATTATATTGGAAATTGTCTGGTGGGTCAAATGACCGCCTCCATTAAATTGGAAAGGGTTGACAAGACCGCCATTAAATTGGAAATTGTCTGGTGGGTCAAATGACCGCCTCCATTAAATTGGAAAGGGTTGACAATACCGCCATTAAATTGGAAATTTTCTGGTGGGTCAAATGACCACCTCCATTAAATTGGAAAGGGTTGACAAGACCGCCATTAAATTGGAAATTGTCTGGTGGGTCGAATGACCGCCTCCATTAAATTGGAAAGGGTTGACAATACCGCAATTAAATTGAAAATTGTCTGGTGGGTCAAATGACCACCTCCATTAAATTGGAAAGGGTTTACAAGACCGCCATTAAATTGGAAATTGTCTGGTGGGTTATATGACCGCCTCCATTAAATTGGAAATTGTCTGATGGGTCGAATGACCGCCTCTGTTAAATTGGAAAGGGTTGACAAGACCGCCATTAAATTGGAAATTGTCTGGTGGGTCGAATGACCGCCTCCATTAAATTGGAAAGGGTTGACAATACCGCCATTAAATTGGAAATTGTCTGGTGGGTCAAATGACCACCTCCATTAAATTGGAAAGGGTTGACAAGACCGCCATTAAATTGGAAATTGTCTGGTGGGTCAAATGACCGTCTCCATTAAATTGGAAAGGGTTGACAAGACCGCCATTAAATAGGAAATTGTCGGGTGGGTCAAATGACCGCCTCCATTAAATTGGAAAGGGTTGACAAGACCGCCATTAAACTGGAAATTGTCTGGTGGGTCAAATGACCGCCTCCATTAAATTGGAAAGGGTTGACAAGACCGCCATTAAATTGGAAATTGTCTGGTGGGTCAAATGACCGCCTCCATTAAATTGGAAAGGGTTGACAAGACCGCCATTAAACTGGAAATTGTCTGGTGGGTCAAATGACCGCCTCCATTAAATTGGAAAGGGTTGACAAGACCGCCATTATATTGGAAATTGTCTGGTGGGTCAAATGACCGCCTCCATTAAATTGGAAAGGGTTGACAAGACCGCCATTAAATTGGAAATTGTCTGGTGGGTCAAATGACCGCCTCCATTAAATTGGAAAGGGTTGGCAATACCGCCATTAAATTGGAAATTTTCTGGTGGGTCAAATGACCACCTCCATTAAATTGGAAAGGGTTGACAATACCGCCATTAAATTGGAAATTGTCTGGTGGGTCAAATGACCGCCTCCATTAAATTGGAAAGGGTTGACAATACCGCCATTAAATTGGAAATTGTCTGGTGGGTCAAATGACCGCCTCCATTAAATTCTAAAGGGTTGACAAGACCGCCATTAAATTGGAAATTGTCTGGTGGGTAAAATGACCGCCTCCATTAAATTGGAAATTGTTCGATAAAGATATATTTTACAATTTACCGAGGGCATACTTTCTGAAGGAAGGAAGCTGAAGGATTTGACGTTTTGACATTGCCATCAAAAACTTGATGAATATTTTCTTCCTCAACAAAACCATTTTCGTTTAACATCACATGTTTACACTTATCAAGCAAGATGCTGGTGATAAGTTTGAAAATTTCTTAGTATG